>JAMPIV010008542.1:0-377073 GCA_024509875.1 Oreohelix idahoensis | reverse complement strand
TTTCATTGCACTAGGAAACATATGGAGAACAAGAGAAATCAAGTCCAACACGAAAATAAGAATCTTCAACTCAAATGCCAAGTAAGTCCTATTGTATGGCTCTGAGACATGGAGAGCAACAAAAACAACAACCAAAAAGCTACAGACTTTTATAAACGGGTGCTTGCGTAGAATAGAAGGACTGAAATGGTATGACAAAGTCACAAATGTGGAATTGATGACAAGTGCCAGTGGAACAAGAGTTGAGAAGAAGACGCTGGCGATGGATAGGGCACACATTGAGGAGACCTACTGATAGCATTACAAGGCAGTCCTTGTTCTGGAATCCACAGGGAAAGAGAGGCAGAGGTAGAACAAAAAACACATGGAGAAGAGAACTGGATACAGAGGTGAAAATGATGGAAAGAACTTGAGCGGATGGCACCGGATAGGAAGGTTTGGCATGTGTTTGTTGAAGGCCTATGCTCCTCGGTGAGCTAAAGGGTATTGATATATAAATTTGACCTGACCTAGATTTGGTCAATTTATATAATTTAAATATGAAATTGCATGAAGATATGCGTTGATATCTTTAAAAACCATATCGATAGCATAATTAAAGGAGAAAAATGTGTTGAAAACTTACCTTTTAGCAAAAAATCAAATTTTCACAGTAATTCGTTATCAGAAGAAATTTTTTATAACGGCAACCTAGTACACCAGGAAAGTTTCAAATGCAAAAATGGTGACGGACATCTCGTGAAAAAACTTGTTTATTTTGTAATCAAATATTCTGTAATTGGTTATGAATCCAAAAATAGAAATAATGGAAAGCATTTCTCTTGTCTTTAAAATAATAAAAATATGACAAAATCTTTAAAGGACCCCTCCCCCCCACACCCAAAAGTTGTCCACGAAAAGTGTATGACAAAAGGTGGTTTTAGTGCAAGGACACTAAGTGTTAAGTAGCTGAGGGCCAAGAGCCGCACGAGATGGCTCAAAGAGCTGCATGCGGCTCGCGAGCCACAGGTTGCCGACCCCTGCCCTATGGCAATATTTGCTATGGGACTATCTTTACCTTTTTTTTAAATAAGAGTATATAAATAAGTGGATGTTAAATGACTAAACAAGAGGTCAGCAACTGCCTCCACATCTACCATCACATCAACAAAGTTTTTGACAAAAATGCTTACACCGGAAATTCTTGTAATGTGTCAAAGTTATAGCCCCTGATACGATTATGTGTGTCAGCGGCCAGAGCCACCTTTTCATCTACAGCTGCCAAACCTTGTATCCTGACACCCTCCCATGTGTCAATGACGTTGCCATCAATGTCCTGGGAAAAAAACATTGAGATAAGAAAAACTGCCAGAGGAGTGTCCTTGGAATATAAAAGATGTTAAAACAGTCGAAGAAATACTCTTGATTACTTATAAAAAAGAAACAAACTGACTAAACAAGAAATGTCCTTTCTTTCTTACGAGTGCCTACCATTTTCTCATTTTTATTCATTGTATACAGCTCACAAGCCTCAAGTTTTCCTCTTTGTTTATTTCTAAAGAAACAAGAGAGATTTTAACAAAGTTAAGCTTAACAAGCTGCCCCCCCCAGAAATATAATTACATAATAAAGGTGAAGGTAGTCAAAGAGCACATACTGCTGTAGGGGAGTGAAGTGTTACAGACTTCACCATACTAGGTCCAGCTTTATGAGGTGGGGTGACAAGTTCCCTCCCTTACTGCCTTTGCCTTCTCAAGAGCAGAGCCAGGTACCATTTACAGATGGGTAGACTGGAGTGTGACACTACCAGTAAAAAACCAGGAACCTAGTAACGTTGCTGGGAGAGGTACCAGTAAAAAACCTGGAACCTAGTAACTTTGCTGAGAGAGGCAAACACTCTAACCACTCTGCCAACGTGACACTCAATTAAAAAGTTGCTTATCCTTAACAGGACGTGGCAATCAACCCCAGCTTTTATTGGCTGTTTGTGATTTTTCTAGGCAATTTGTTTCATTCAGTAGTTTGCCATTGCTTTCTGAACGGTACGGTGCTTATACCATTGTTAAAAATCCACACAAAGCGATCTGCTACCAAACCGCTTGCAGCTGGTTTCGAACCTGGTATATCTGGATTATGAAACTGCGTTCATATCCATTAGGCCACAGACGCCGACGACACTCAATTACGCATATTAAATTAAATTAGTGGAGAATACTCTGAAGTCATAAGAAATCTATATGTTTCTGTGCATATCAAAATATTACCAAAAAACATCTGTACAAAGGAAAAACTACCTTTTCTCCTGGCTAGCTGACAGCAGTATAAGAATGCTATTAAATGTGTCCTATTTATATCTCCTTCTATCCAAAAAGCCATATGACATGCCACAAAAAGACCCATTATTCTCAAAAATGGTCATCTTGTATGCTCGTTTGATTACAGTCTTCAGGTCTGTACCTTCCATGACAGACAACAAACTTTTATGCTGCATAATAAGACAACAGGATTTTGTACAGCCTATTTACACCAACTGCATATATATTCTGAGATGTTTTTGTATAAATGTGTTTGTTAACTGCTTCTTTTAGTGCATCATCAATGGAAAAAAACTGGCATCCATTTTACTGCATGGATAAAACCTAAAAGGTGACTGAGAGAGAAAGAGTAAAAAAATTCCAAATTGCTCTTCCCTTCATTTTTAAAGAAGAAAATTTAGTGACACTAAACTAGTTCAAATCTTGTTCAAACAGTTTAAGTTCAGTCAACTCCAGACAATGTTTTATTCTTCCTGCGTTTTCATTCACTTGGCAACAACCTGTTAATGTCGTCATAAGTGTTTCAGGCAATAATAAGTGACAAGAGGAAACAGACTTTCTCTATATGATCCTTACTGCCCAAGCTTCATTAAGGCTATATTTTTTTCACATTCCTATTTTCATTTTATTTTTTGTTGTTGCTACATGTACTTTACTCAAAGTAGTATGACCTAATAATAATAATAGCCCCTTCAGTAATAAGCATAAGCCCCTTCAGTCATAATTGACTTTGAGAATGCACCCCTGAGGTGACAGCCCTCAGCTGCTTATTTTCCTGGTGTTCCTTTCGATTTTTTCTCCTTTCTTCTGCTTGCCGTGAGAGCTTATTTTTTGCCTAATCTGAGGTGGCTCCTCATAGAGCACCACCACTTGGTGCGATCGGCAGCTTCATCCTCCCAGGTTGCTGGATTTATGTCCAGTGCCCTCATGTCTCTCTTGCACACATCTTTGAATCTCAGGTGCGGCCACTCAACTATTCTTTTGCCATCGGCCAGTTGGCCGTAGAAGATATCTTTCGGGATGCGACCATCTTCCATGCGGTGGACATGGCCAATCCAGCATAATCTGTGCTGTCTAAGCAGTGTATACATGCTTTGAAGGCCAGTACGTGACAACACTTCAACTTTCATGGGGGAAAAAAAACTTTGTGAAATTTATTTAAATGTTGCAATAATTACATACACAGTAATAGAATTGTCCCTTGACACCTCCAACAACAAATCTGCGACCGTCAGGCATCCATGCTGCATATGTTAAGCTGTCATCTGCATTTTGGTGAATTTTTTGTCGAACCTCTCCAGTCTACAAAAAAAAATAAACAAAACAAAAAATCAAAAGAAGAAATACACTGCATAAATTATATCATTATCAGTATATCTTCATTTTAGATTGGACAAGAAAGAACTCACAGTTAAAGAAAAATGTGTTTTTAATGCGCATATTTCAAGCTCCAAATATTTTCCCATTCTCATCCAACCCATGGGCCACGTGGCTGGCAGGAAAATACTAGTTTTTATACTGTTATTTATATCTCCATGCAGACAAAGCAACATCATGTAAATAGCATATTCAGTTATTTCTTTGCTACCAGTGTCAAACATGGTTACTATCTAAAGCATGGGAGTTGGAGATCACAGAATGCGAGTTGCAATGCTCCACAAAAGCTGCAAATATCATTATAAAAAACATAAGGAGAAATGGGGAGACTAAGAAGCTAGGGGGGACTGCTGACTTTTCATCTTCTAGGAATATTTCTGAATGGACAAGGTGAACTGAATAGGTGTAAGAAATTAGAAACTATACAACTGACATCTGTTAAATGACAGTGATATCAAATTAAGAAACCTAATGGCAAGAGGAGCTTTCATTTCATTTTGAAATACACAGAAATTTTAAACAATCCAGCCCAACACAACAATAAAAACTTCAACACAATTGTCAAAACAATCCTACTGTATGTCTCTGAACCAAGGAGGAACAAAAATAAAAGCAAGAAGTTATGGATTTTAAAAAATGAGTGCTTGCACAGATGAGAAGGATTAAAATGGTATGACAATAACACCAAAGTGGAACTAAACGTACCAGTGGAACATGAGGTCAGGAAAGATGTTGGCACTGGAATTGAAACACACTGAGACAACTAGGTGACAGTATTATAAGACAGCCCTTTTTTCTGGAATCTCCAAGGTAAGAGATAGACAGGGAGACTGAAAAACACTTCTTTATCTTCGTCTGCGTTCGTCCTAAAATGGATGTTTGTTACGTTGTGTCGCCGTTTATAGCAAAGCTGTGATATCTGTGCCTTTCGGCCCGACACATTCGTTTTCGGCATGGCATTTTTGGGACCGGTTTAGCCTTCCCTCTTCGATCCCTACTCTCTCAGCCAGACTGCAGTGATGCAGCCTGTTTCCAGGACCACAACTTGGAGGTGGAATAGGGTCTTGGTCAGCTCTGGTTCGCTGACCCTGACGCAAGCAGTCAAGCTATGGGTCGCTTACTGCATTCCTTACTTTTGATGCATCTTCGGTCCCGAAAAACACACAAAAGAAGGGAATTGGAGACATACTTAAAAGAGATAAAAAAGACATGGAAAGACTTTGAAAGGAGAAATGTATAGGAAAGTAGGGCTTGGCTGTACCTTGAAGACCTATGCTCATACATGCGACACCCTGGAGATGAAAATCCTGTATAAAAAATCTGGAAAACCTGCACAAAAATCCAGAAACCTGTACAAAAATCAAAAAAACCTGAAGCTTACAAAAAATATTTAAAAAATAACCACACAATCATAAAGATCCATACATCGACCATTTTATTCTTTGAGAAATCACAAGATCATTTTTTTTTCACACAGACGAAAAGCGGAAGTTATTGTTTACTGCGTTTTCCTTGTTTGTAAATTTGGTACAATTCTTCACGTTGCATATCTTCTTCTTTCTCGTTCGCCTTCAGACTTCCACATTTATGACTCTAATAAAGGCAGTAGTCAACTCAAGGTTCCCGACATCTCCAAACAGTTTTTCGTTGACAGAAGTGGGTTGTTGCCATATGCTACTCCGTTCATTACTGTAGGTTGGGCAGTACTGCAGCAGGAGTTCGACTGTCATCGGGCTGGTTACCGCAGGTGCAGAGATCTGTTGCACCAATTTTGTATTTGTGATATAGATGGTATCTCAATCTGTTGTGTCCTTCCTTCCTTAGCAAGTTTGTCTGCCTCCTCATTTCCTGGTATGTTGCAATGGGCTGGTATCCACTGGTGCTTTGCATTCAATAAGAGTTTCAGCTGCCTGTTTCAGGGCTTCTGCTTCAGCACTGAAGTTATTGCAGTATTTGCCAGTGGCAATTGCCTTAGAGTAGATTCTATTCTTTAATTTTATGAGATGTCGGCACCCCCATTTTCAACTGCATTTTTTGCTGAACCATCAGTATATGCATGTGTCCAAAGCTTTGCTGGGAATTTTTGGTCAATATACTTGGTTGCTATACACTTTCTTTGTGATTCTGTCTGTGTTCCCTTACTTTCAATGCCTGGAATATCAGATTTTAGCTCAGGAAAGCATCTTATTTTCCACAGTGGGATAGTTGTGCTTGTTGGTATTTTCTTTGCAACTGAGCTTGCTAGCATGGTATTTTTGCTAATTTTTTCCTTTGCTTGGGCCACAAAGTTAGTTCGCTTGAGCCTGCCTCTTCCTAGCCTATTCATTCTTTGGAACATGGGGTGTCCTTCGAGTCTCTTAAATTTTTCAGCTTGTTGTAGGACTCTGCTGTCACGTCTGTCCTCCATTGACTGTAGCCCTGTAATGTTTTCCATATGGTTGATTTTTGTGGACTTTAGGGCCCCTGTTATAATACGTGCTGCTTGGTTTTGGAGTCTGTTTACTCTGTCAAAATTTGACTTTGCTGCCGTCGACCAAGCTGTGATGCCGTATTCCATAGCAGGTCTGACTCTCCCTGTGTACAGCTTTTTGAGGATATTCTCATCAGCACCCCATGTGGTACCAGCTAACTTTTTCATGATGGCCATGCGAAGTTTTGCCCGTAACTGTATTTTGGTTATCTGTGATTTCCATGTCATTCGGCAGTCTAGTGTGATTCCTAAGTAAGTTGGTGTTTCATCTTCTCATACTGCCAGCCCATTTAGTTGTAGCTTTGCTTGCTGTGGTTTGTTTGACAAGGTAAAAATAGTGTGTGTTGTTTTTTGTTCATTGATTTTGAGCAACCACTTTCTGGACCAACTTTCAAGGGCTAGCAGTGAATCCTGCATTCGCACTCTTGCTGTGGTGATGTATTCTTCTGAAGTCCACATGGCCAGGTCATCAGCATTGAGGGAGTTGTGGACATTCTTGTGGATGTTTTCTGTTATATCATTTATATATATAAGGAAAAGTGTTGGGGAAAGGACCCCACCCTGTGGGACTCCATGTTCCATTGTAGTCTTTTTGCTTAATTGTCCGTGCACCTGCACTCTAGCTGTTCTGTTTGTTAGGTAGTGACTGATCCAGTTATACAATCTTCCACAGACTCCATATTTAAGAATTTTAACTCTTAGCCCATCTTTCCAAACTTTATCAAATGCTTTCTCCATGTCTACCCAGACTGCTAATGTGTGCTTTCCTTCTTGGAAAGCATCTTCGACTTCCTGTGCAAGGTAGGTGACTTGGTCCTCTGTAGATCTGTGTTGCCTGAAGCGTGCCTGTTGGTGCAGTAGAATTTGTTTTTCTTCGAGGTGCCAACTTAATCTGGTATTGATCATTCTCTCCATAAGCTTTCCCGCGCAGCTTAGAAGGCTGATGGGTCTGTAGCTGTTGGGGTCCATTCGGTCATTGTCCTTTTTAAGGATTGGAAATAGTACTGCTTCTTTCCAGGCCTGTGGTACAATTCCACGCTTCCAGCTATAGTTCATAATCTTGAGGAGGGCTTTCTTGGCATTAGGCCCTAGCCCTTTAAGCATGTCATTTGTTACCCTGTCTTTTCCAGGTGACTTTCTTTGTTTAACTCTTGCATCACAGTAAAGATAAATGAATGAAGAATTAGAATATGAAGGATTTTTAGTGATATTCTACATATAGTATTCAGTTATGAGTCATAAGATGATAGGAAACTCTTTACAGAGCGATACAACAGGAGGCAATCTGATCATCAGAAGAAGTCCCCCCCATCAGACAAGTGTTTCGGCCCAGTATACTCCTTTACACTCTAAGGGGGGCGGGCCCACTTGGGTCATGACTCCCAAGCGTCTCAGCCTCCTGTTGTCTTGTATCGAAAATGAACCCATTTCACTTATGGTAGCAACTTTAATCCACAACTCCGCCAGCCGTGGAGGCAATTGTGAAAGTAACAAAGAGAAGACAAATTATTCCGTTCGTTCCGTCGCACACACTGAGAACCATTGCGAAGCCGCCGAGCCTAGCCACTGAAATTCTGACACTGACACCTCCTATAATATACATCGCCTGTTGCCCCTCAGTCACAGCCCGCTCACTAGTACACCACAAAACTCAGCGTTTTGTGGACTTAGAAAAATTCCTGGTGTTTTCTGTACCGCAGCGTTTATTGTCACGATTTCCATTGCCCATTGCGGTTGTTCCACAGCCAGCCTGATGCCTTTTCGGCAGTTTCACTAAGCCTCTTCAGTGCCCTTGTTCTCGTCTGTCCCTTCAACCCCAACAGTTTCAATAGATCATACACTGATGCAGCCACAAGCCCTCTTGCGCCCACTTCAACAGCCATGACCCTTGTAGTGAACCCCTCGTGTCTCAGATCCGCGGCCAGATCACTATATTTGGCCGCTTTGAACGAATGTTGCTCGTCTAATCTGGATTCAAATGGCACGGTCAGTTCAATCAGTATGACCTGAAGCGTTGAAGAAGAATGAAGCACTATATCCGGCCGTCTCCGCGATTTCCTGATACTCTCTGGATATGCCCCTTGTCCAGGTAGGTCTACCGCCATCTCCCAGTCGTTTGCACAATCAAGAAGAGATGGTAAACTGCTACCTGGTTTACTCGGTTTGGGGTGTGCTGACTTTCCTGCCCTCAGAAAGTGTGTATTTGCGGTGCTCGGCCTGGGTTTGCTGTTCGCCTTCATCCTTGCTAGATCTATTGTCGCAGCAAGCTCATTTAGCACTTTGTTATGGCGCCAGGTGTATCGCCCTGCCCTAATGACACCTTACACGCTGAGAGCACGTGTTCGAGTGTCTGCCTCCCCTGGCACAGGGGGCACTGCTCATCATCCGACTTTCCCCATTTCACAAGGTTGGTGGCCGACGGCAGCAGGTCATACATTGATCTAACCACGAAGCTGAGCCTAAGAGGTGCCATATGCCATATATCATTCCATGTCAAGGACCTCTGCAGGGCTCCTTCCCATGTAGTCCATTGGCCTTGTTGGACCTGCTGCACTGCTTTTTGCAACCTCTTATCATTCTCAGCCTCTCGTATCTCATGAACAACCATGTCTCTGCGCTCCCTGCTTGATGCCTTGGACCACCAGCGGATGTCTCCATGACCAAATCCCCGTCTATTCGTCTGTGTGTATCCGATTACCTCCCTCAGTTTGAGTGACTCTTGGGCAGCATCAACAGCTTCTTCCACTCTCCACTTCCTTCCCGTTTTCAGTGTAGGCTGAATGGACTTAACCACGTCATCAGCTGACTCGCGTAGCATCATTGCAAGCCTTGCCTTTCCAACTTTGTACTCTTCAACAACTGACTTGAAAGGAAGCAGAAGTTTTGACTTTTTGCAGTACAGTGCTACATCTGACAGACCTGGTGGTACCCCTAGCCACTTTCTCATGAACTTGTTGACCTTTTGCTCTATAGCTTCGACTGTACTTGTGCTTATTTCATATATAAGCAGTGGCCACAGCAATTTCGGTATCAACATGAACTGGAGGCACCACAGTTTGAACTTTCCCAAGAGTCTGCTTTGGTCTATGATCTGTAGCCCTCTGTCTGCCATTTCTATTGTCTGTTGCACTGCCTTCGAGTCTTTTAATGAGGCATCGTACACCCTGCCAAGACTTTTAACAGGTTCCTCAATGACAGTAGGGATTCTTTGGTTGGAAACCACGAATATGTCTTCTGCTATCTTCCCTTTCCTGACTGATAGGCTTCTCGACTTCTTGGGTTTGAAGCTCATTCTGCACCAGCTGACTAGTTCATCCAGGCGTTCTAACATCCTCCGGGCCTGATGTTCATCTGATGTCAGAATTGTTGTGTCATCCATGAATGCTTTGAGCGGTGGCATGTGACACATTCCCCCAAGCTTTGGACCTATAGCCATTCCTTCGGCCGCATTGAGGATTACCTGCATAGCCATCACGAATAGTATCGGAGAGATGGTACACCCCATTGCAATTCCAACTTCAAGGCCAATCCACTTCGTTGTGTACTCTCTGGTTGAAAATCTGACAGCAAACCCTGCGAAATACAGCTTCAGCATTGCTGCAATCTCTTGTGGAACATGATACATTTCTAGGGCCTGCCACAACATCTGGTGTGGAACGGATCCATAAGCATTCGCTAGATCCAACCAGATTACATGGAGGTTTGTTCTGTCAGACTTTGCCTTTTGGATTGCTTCCCAGATCATTGTGGCATGCTCTAGACATCCTGGTGTACCTGGGATACCTCCTTTCTGAATGGTAGTGTCAATGTACCCATTTGCCAGGAGGTATGTAGTGAGTCTTTTCGCCATCACTGAGAAGAATATCTTCCCTTCCACATTGAGTAGTGAGATTGGCCTGAACTGACTGATGTCTGTGGAATTTTGCTCCTTCGGGATGTAGACTCCGTTCGCCTTTCTCCATTCCTTGCTTACAAGCTGGGCTTTCCACGCATTCTTTAGTAAACGGAGCAGTCGTTTGAGCACTTCAGGGCATCTCTTATACACCACATATGGAACACCATTAGGACCTGGAGCTGACTTGCACCGAGCTTTCTGGACAATGCTTTCTACCTCTTGCACCGTTGGGGGCTTGGTGTTAAATTCAGCTCCTGGCTTACTCGGCCATTTAAGGCCTGCCATGCTGCTGAGCGGCTCATCTTTGCGACCATCTGAATATGTCATTCTAAGGTGTTCTTCCAGGTCTTCTTTCTTGATGTTTAGCGTACCCGACCGTGGCTGCTCAAACAGTTCTTTGGCAAACTTGAAGGGCTCCCTGAAGAATCTTTCCCTATCCCTTCGAGTCTTCCTTCTCTTCCTGCACAACCTTTCTGCTCTACAAAGGGCATTATGTTGGCCTTTCAGGTGCTCCCAAACCTGTCGTAACCCTTCCTTCTCTGTGGCAACTGCGTTCTTGAAAAGTTTTCGGGCATGCTTCTTCTGTTTCCTGATTTCTTCTATTTTAATTTGTCTTCTACTTTTTCGTGGTGGGTTACTTTCCCTTGCCTCCCTCACTCCGAACACTTTGCGACAGTGCAGATATATTATGTCGCCGAAGATTTCCAGCTTCTTCTCCAAACTTATCTGCTTCAGGTTGTTATCCAACTCTTTTGCCAAGGCTTCGTCCAGCTGTTCCCAAAGCCCTTTTGCACTGGCAGGTGGAAACTTGATTGCATCTCTCTTCCCGTCCAAGAAGTGTGTGAGATCATCATCAGGCAGATCAACTTGAATGTACTCAGCCATAATATAGTCATAATATAGACCACTTTCAAGAAAAGACTCATTTTAGTGAATGAAAAATGTACTCACCAACCCATGCATAAACACTGAAATATTATCCAGAGAGCTCCAGCATCTTTTAAAATATCACTAATCCATATATGAATATTATTTACAAGTGTCAGCTTCCTGTGATATTTTGTTAATGTTTTACAGACCATCCAGCGAACCATATAAACATTATAGACATTTGGAAAGAAAAAGGACATTATAGGCCGCGTGAAGCTTTTAAATTAAATCATACATTGTATTGTTATTATACAACAAAGACACACATATTATACATCACAGTAAAGATAAATGAAAGTAGAGTTAGTATATGAAGGATTTTAGTGATATTCTACATATTTTATAGACTACTTTTTAATAAAAACTCATTTTAGTGAATGAAAAATGAAATCACCAACCCATGCATAAAAACTGAAACATTATCCAGAGTGCTCCAGCATCTTTTAGAATAACACTAATCCATATATGAATATTATGTACAAGTGTCAGCTTCCTGTGATATTTTGTTAATGTTTTACAGACCATCCAGCAGACCGTACCATCATCATTAAAATATAAAAGAAGATATTCAAGGCCGCGTGAACTTTTAAATTAAATCATATATTGTGTTGATATTACACAACAAAGACACAAAAATTATGTTTCACACTAAAAATAAATATATTTAGAATTATAATATTGGGGCTTTTAAGTGCTATTCTTCATATTATATTCAATTATGTAATAATGTAAACAATTTTTTTTTTAAATTCATTTTAGTGAATGAAAAATGTACCCACCAACCCATGCATAAAGACTGAAATATTATCCAAAAGTGCTCCACTGTTTTTTTTAAATAACACTAATCCATATATGAATATTAATTACAAGTTTCAGCTTTCTGTGATGTTTTGTTAATGTTTAAGAGACTCTTCAGCGGACCGTACCATCATTATTAAAATTTGGAAACAAAAAGGTCAAATTCAAAGTAAACCATATATTGTATTGTACTTACATTATTATGCATAAACAATATGTACACAATTTTATCTGAAAGGATAGTTACATTTTAGTCCATGGTGGCTTGTGTATGCCATATCTTGAAGCAGTGTTTTGGGTGGAGGTGAGGATAATCATCGCAACCCTCGCAAATAAAATTTGTTCTTTTTTGGAGAATCTGGTTTGCTGCAGACTTTACATCTTCTGTCTTTTTCTGTGTAAGCTATCATATGCTTAGCTCCTTCCAGCCTCTGAATTGGGTTGGATGTCCTTGGTCTTCCAGGGGTTGCCTTGATACTCCTCTGTGGCTCAGGCATTAGATCTGCGGCCCATTGAAGCAAAGCATCAATCAGAGATATTTTGAACTGTTTTAATGTCATTTTTCTACTGCCTGTGAGCCTATAGAGGATGAAAGCATTGGTACAAGTAATTTCCATTATCCAGTAGAATATTTTTTTCCACCACTTGTTGCTGCATCGTTTGTGAATGCCATAATACCCAAACATTTGATCAGCACGGTCACATCCATTCATGCTCTGATTATAGTCATGGACTGTTATTGGCTTTGGTTTTGTCATAGTAGTCATTCCTGTATTTGTTTTGGTGGAAACAATTACTGGCTTTTTTGCTTTCTTATCCCTCCATCCAATACAAAGCAAAGATGAATCTTTAGTTTGCCAGCATTTCCGTTCCATGTGTGGTATGGAAAGTGCTTTTATTTCTAATGGAAAGCCAATTCGGTTTGACTGGAGGGTGCCAGTATAGTATTGCTTTTGCTGAAGCAAATAGTCAATGAGTGCTCTTGTTGTGTAGAACCTGTCTGCAAATATATGATAACCAGTTCCAATTTGCTGTAATAGAGTTCCAAAGACTTTTATTGCCATCCCACTATTGGTGTCTGTGCTTGGATCGTATGAGGTATCCGCTCCATAATAAGTAAGCAGGGATAAAACATACCCAGTGGTACTGTCAACAAGACCAAAACTCTTTATATGATACTTACTAGGCTTAGTTGCATTAAATTGCTTGTATTTCCATCTCCCTTTAAATCCTACAATCATTTCATCAACCGAAACATTTTCAAAGGGCGTAAAGGCATTACTGAAATTTTCAATCAAAGAGTTGATGAATGGCTCCACTTTACTTTTCCCCTCAGCATCAGGCTCTCCCACATGCAACATTGTTTGATAGATAGACACAAATCTATCTCTTTCAAAGTTTTTGTGATAAAATGGTGCATAAAGGCAATCAGTTTCTGATGAATAATAGTCTCTAATAGAAGGTCTGGGATCAATGCCCATAGCATTTATTGTAGCCATAAATTTTAACAACTCATAGTTTGATAGTGCTGTCCAGCTGGAAAATCTTGATCTTTTTAGGGATGGATAATTTTTAAGAACTTTAAGTTTTGCATACTCATTTACAGAATGTACTATTGAATTTGCAATGTCATCAGTAAACAATGTCCTATAGCAGTCAAAAGGAGTTGATGCCTCACTAAGACCTAAGTCATTGTGTACTCCTGGTTTGCGACCATATTTGGGAAGAAATCTGAATGCATTTTGGGTCTCTGTAATACTGATGTTTGGTACTGAAATCCATTCATTACCAATTGCCCCTTGTTGCTCCTTGGTACTAATGCTTTTCCCCCTTTTTGTCGATGATTTGGTCAAAAATTTTTGTCGTTTTGTAGCACTAGGGCCTGGCTGTGACCTAGTCCCTTCGTCATTAGAACTAGCTTCTTCATTAACGTCAAATTCAAAATCATCAATGACATCATCTTCACTAAACTCATCAAACATACACAGCTCCCTAGCCTTTTCTACAGATAAAAAAGACCTACGTTTTGATAAACATGATGTAGTTGGTTCACTACACATTGTCTGTATAAACAACAATAATCACCTGATCGAAAGCTGACAGATTTAACGTTTTTTCACAGTGAAATTAGCTAGAACAAGCGTGTTTCCGAATCACAACTCAAAGATAGCGTTCTTCTGAATAAAAAAAGAGTAACTTCCATTATGTTAAAATACCAAATTATGAAAATACGGAACAAATTTCACGGAACACAAAAGTGATGATACCAACGTCGATTTTGCTTCTAGGGGGTTTGCAGGTGTACGCTACCAACGTCGTTTCGGCCTCTAAGAGTTAAGGGATACAATGGCTGCCTCTAGCTCTCTCATGGTGAGGTTTGCTGTCATGTGCTCTTCTGGAACAGTTGGTATATTTTGGTAAAGTTCTTGCTCATTGATGATTTCCTGTTTTCTGTCTGGTGGAACATTTATCTGGCTCTCATGTGAGAATTTTTGAGCAAAGACATTTGCTGCTTCTTTCTTTGTTAGTATTTTCTCATTTTGTTGTAGGGTTATTTTCTTATTTTTGCATTCCTCATCATTTAAGGCTTTGGTGAGCCTCCATAATTTTCTTCCATCTTTGTCAAGGTTAAGATTTTCTGTTGTTTTGATCCAGCTATTTTTGGCTAAACAGTTTAACGTTTTCCTGTATTTTGCAGAGATAGCTTTGTAGGCGATGTTTGCCTCAACTGTTTTGTCCTTTTCTGCTACATGTCTGGCCTCTGTTACATGTTCTTCCAGTTCTTTGAGTTCTTCTGTCCAGTACAGCTTATAATCTTTTCTTGCCCCTTGTGGTACTGATTCTAGGGCAGCTTTCAGGACTGCTTTATTAAATCCGTCAGCTATTTCTCCAATTCTTTTGTTTTGGGTGTTTATCAAGCCACAGTATTCATCTGTCAGTGCTGAGAACTTGTTCCAGTTGGCATTTTTGTAGTTCCAGCGGGGTAATGGCTTATGGAAGTGGAGTGTATGTTCCATATTAATCATTAGTTTGATCGGTTTGTGGTCACTGCCTGCCAATTGGTTGAGCACAATTCGTTCGATCTTATGGTTGATGTCTCCTGTTGAGAAGGCAAGGTCAGGTGTTGAGGTTGATTGCCATCTTCTTGAGTAGAAGCTGGGTGTATCATCTGCTCTATTGATGAGTTGCAGATTTGAGTCAACCTCCCAGTCCTCTACCTCAATGCCACGGGTATCGGCCTCTGTGTAACCCCACCTTTCTGAATGGCTGTTGAAATCTCCAACAACCAGGCAGTTGGTGTGCCTAATCTTCATTGTGGCTAGTAAAAGATCTCTATCTGGGGAGGCATTTAGGTTGTACACTCTAACGGTCTGGTCATCTATCGTGATGTCAGCTTCTATAATTTCTGCCTGACCGTTTGTAGCAACAGAAAGCTCTCTGCTAGGCAAGGAGTTTCTGATTAACATGAGTACTCCTCCCTTGTGTCCCTCTCTATCAAGCCGGAAGGTTTCATATCCTCTTACAGAAAATCTGTGGTTTGAATTTAGGTGTGTTTCCTGAATGCAGGCTATGTCAATTTGTTCATCGTGTAATTTTTTGGCGAGCTGTAGTTTCTTCTTTAGGACACCTTCTGCATTCCATTGGAATATATTGAGTGTTCTTTCCTGGGTGTTTTGGCCAGTCGCATTTTCCCTGATATTCCGTGCCCTGGCTGCATGATGCGGAGATAGGTGACCACCAGTAGCTTTGGGTGGACCCGTCGAGGCAAGGGGTCCGGCACTCTTCCCACCTGGCGGGTCTCCTTGGGTCGAGCACCATCTCATTGAGTCATATTTGTATCTGTCATCTCAAGGCGGTTTGTGTTGCACTATGTTGTGCGCATTGCAGCCCAGTGCATCCGTCTTCAGCATGCATTTGTTCGGGACTGCTTCCCTAGCCTCTGGTTTTCCGTGACCTTCCTGCAAGGCAGCAGTTGTTTGACATCAGAGTTGTCTCTCTTAGGAAAGCTGTTTTTCTGGACTAACGAGTCTTTCCTACCCGGGTTTGTGTGAAGTTGTCCTTCTCCTAGGTGGATTGTCAACCAAGACTATCGTGCTCCTCCTGCACTGATTTTTTTTGCAGGGTTTACTCCCCTGGCTTTAAAGGATAGAGGACAAACAGTGAAGAATGAGGCAAGAAAGCACTTATCACATGAAGTGGGGGTGGATTGGTGCAGACCAGAGCATGTACCACTCACCGGTGGGTTCTGCATCTACACTTATAGGGTTCCACCTACTCCTCAGCCCATTTAGTCTGACCCCTCACCAAGGACCTGTCTGGCTTGGGTGACCCTGCCAGGAGTAAAACTCCCACCGGCATAGCTCCCGGGATCATTGGGGCACTCAAGCTCTCCAACCATCGGCAAGGTAGGCTTACATGTGGAGAGACATTGGATATAATAGGAAACTCAATATGGAGCATTACAACAGGAGGCGGTCTGATCATCATAAGGGTTCCCTCTGTCGGCCAAGTGTTTAGGCCCTTTAATATTCTCCACTTAGACTTTTGCTGTGAACCCATCATGTCTCAAGTCCATGACCAGATAAACTAGATCTAGTATGTGTTTAGGTTGCAGGTTTCCCACAAAGTCACAAATTTTAACAAAAGTATGCTGTATTGACTACCTCCTAATGCATGTAGGCATATCTGGAGTCATCCTTATATGACTACCAGCTATGCACAATGCTACAATATATGTACGTGGAAGTGAACATATGTCTGTGAGGCAAATTACATCCTCATTGACTTGAAATCATCCACACACTTCAAGGGATTCCCCCTGTAGTGAAACTTGTTGAGAACCCAGCATTGCACACTAAACTTAGAGATATCACTTGAGCTCCAGGCGTAATTCTTTGGCTTTGACTTGGTTGACTGCATGCAGAAGGATCTCACTGTGGACCCAGTGACAGGCAGGGGAAGCTGAGAAGTGACTCTGTGCAGGACATGACAATTCCTTTGGAGAGCCCAGAACCAGAGCACAGTATTTTAGCTCTGCATAGTTGGAGAGCCCCCTTGGATAGTGGGTAATGCACAATATGCCACACACTTTTTACTCCTAGCTTGGGACCAGATGTGATGATCCTTTAACACTTTGCTGACCAGCAATCTGGAGCATTACTGTCTCCCATTACCTTGGGTGTTTGCAGATTTCTTTAAAAATAACTCTGGTTTTTTTGTGTGGAAAATTCATAAAAAGTTTAAAAACAGACATAGGGCTTTGAAATTTTCAGAGCACTATAATGGATGGTTGCTACATCCGAGAAAAAACTTATTTTATGCAAATTGGTCACATGATCATGGTAGCCATCTTGAATTTATGTGGCTATTTATAGAAATTTCAGGCGATGTTTTAAAAACCATAATCTTTTTTCAGTTTTTAGTGAATCTGTTCAATGTCAGTGCAATAAAATGTTAGGGACATGGATGGCAACAAATAAAATAAGCTTGACTGATGTACTGATTTAACGATTGACCATGTATTTCAACATGAAAGGCTAACAAAAATTGTGAATAAAATGCAAAAACATTTAATTTTTGAATTTGTCTTTTTTGAGTGGGTTCTGTGTTTGTGGCATCTGTCAATGAGTGTTTGTGAATGTTTGAGTAGTTAAGTACGAATAGTTGGAGTCTGAGCTGCTTCCTTCATTAACTGGGGTTGAAGTTGTAGCTGTAGGCCTCTGCAAGAGTCTTTGTCGTGAACGTTGATAATCCTCTACTGTGTGGTATAACTTGAAGCAGGGCATCAGGCACAGAGGTACATTGCAATCTGGGCAGTACATGCAAGTCTGGCTTCTTTTCCCTGCAGCCTTGTCTATAATATCATTGCAGTGAACAGTAGATATAAGGTTAAATCTTTTTGTATCATGCCAGGTGACTGCCGGCATGCCTTTACTTTATCTGCTGCTGCACAAAACACAGAATGATCTGCCTTTTTCAATTTGAGTTGCTTTTTCTTCAGTGCTTCAGGAAAATGCTTCCTATTCTCAGCTACTGGTCCAAATGCACCAATCTGAATTTCTTTCAGGTCTTGAAATAAAGCTGGGGGCTGAATACAAACTGCTGCAGTAGAGAATATGTCTTGTTGCCTATCCATCAAGATCTTTCACAACCCTGGAAGTTGCCCCAACACAACCTTCATCATTTTTTTTACCAGTATCAATTTTCAATTTCATGCAGTATTATGTTTTAGCATCAGTGAGAGCAGATAGTTTGAATCCCCATTTTGTGGGTTTTGCTGGCAGGTAGTGCTTGAAATATATTCCTCCCTGTGTGCTGAGTGAGGTGATTTTCTCAGTACCTATTCACTTCATCAGTGATCAGATCTATGGCAGTGTCAAAATATAAAAGTTTGTAAAAATCAATGGACTTCAATTCTGTTGTATCTGCCTTAATACCTTGTTGTTCTTCATATGGAGGAAGAATGTCAAGCTCAATAAGTTCATTCTGGGTAAGCTTTCTCCATTTCCAAGGATTATTTTGATGTGCAGTCCTGCTATGGCCCTTTGTGCCATGCTCATCTCCAGCTTCAGGGCTACCTACTTCACCTCCAATTTCGTTGTCGCTGCTGTCACTAGTGTTATTATTCAGTGTTCCATCTCTACTTAGCCGTGCGTTATCACTTTCAGTCCCAGTTTATCCGCCAGTCAGAAACAACTCTGTTATATTTCAGGTTTTCGTCATCACTCATGAAGAAAACAATGAATGGGCTCTTGTACTAAAAATTAATGAAATTTTAATCAAATTTCCGCTACTAACATCGCTAAATGATATCAATCGTGGGCACAGCCATTTTGGAAGGCTGCAAATACCCGGATGTGGCTTATTTCGTAAAACTATCAATATGGTTGACTTGTCGCTTTCTTAGTCTTACTATTTCGACGATCGTCGAATTAGGTCAGCAAAGTGTTAAATGCAAGCAAGCTGAAGATACTGGAGCTCATGACTTCAACTCAACACGTCTCGGAATGGCAGAAAAGCCACAGGAAAGCCTAGATCTACAGTGTGGATAATACCAAGGAATCTTCAACTTGGTATTGGCTGCTGAAGAGCGAGAAGCTAAGTAGCTCTAGTTAAACAACAACAATAACAACTACCTCCTATGTATGTTTGATCTGTCATCAATATTATTAGGCCAAAGTCTTTCTGTAGATTCACTTTCGTCATTGTTGGAGTCTAAATAAGACCCGTATTCAATACCCACATCCGATTCAACCACATCATCATCTTCCTATCAAATACAAGTCACCTCCCTAAGCAAAGACTACAATGCCAGAAAAGCCATGACTTAAACAAAAAAAATCACGAAAAATAAAAATACTGATCGATTCAGAAAACAATTTAATAAAACGGAAGCTTCCCTCATACTAGAAACACGTATGTCTCGCTAAACAGTGTTCCCAGTCTCAATTTTAGATGGTAGACTTTGTGCAGTGGTGTTTTTGGTCGAATGAAATTGTAAAGGGTTAATAATTATGGGAAAACCTGTACGGAAAGTATGTATGGCCATACAGATCTGAAAATGAGAAAAATATGTACAGATTACGGGTAACCCATACTACTTGGCATGTATGCCTATGCTCCACAGGGACTTGAAGGAAAATGAATGAATGAATAAATGATTGGCTTTATGGTGGTGTGACACATGGGGGAAAAAACAGTGCTGCTAGCTTCTTTTTGCCTAATAGTTTTTAACATGTTTATATCATCATTTCATGTGAAATAACAAAACTAAGTAACTAAAATACCCACATAGTTCCTACTGGCCTCTGAGTAGACAAAGCAAAAAATAGGGTTACTGTTACCTCAGTCATGTCATTATGAGCTCTAGTATGAGGGTGGGCATGTGCCGGGAACCTCGTGATGTAAACAACTTGCTACAGAAACAAATGCTGCAGGTGCACATGAGTGCTTTGATGCAGGTTTCTTGCAAGGAACCAGCTACAGTGGTGGTTCAATAAGGAGCAAAAAGAGAGACAAGAAGATAACTAAATTACAATCTGCACGTTATACTGTTCAGGACAGGAAGACTTGGCATGTATTTGTTCTTCACAGGGATCTGAAAGGTAGTGATGATGATGTTATATTATTCCTTGAAATCCCCCAAGGCTCTGGGCAGCATGATAGCCACTATTACAAAATACTGGCAGACAGAAACATTAACTACCATCCCAACATGTGGGAAGATAAGGAAAATACCCACCAGCACAAAATGTCAGATTAGAAGACAGCTACCTTCAAAACATGTAGAAAGACAGAGAAAGAACTATCATAATGACATGTAGGATGATAGACACTGCCAAAAAAAGAAAAATGTCACAAAAGCTACCATCACCACATAAAAGAAGACTTAAAGACAACCACTATCACAACATTTAAGAAGACAGGAAGACAACCATCATCACAACATGTAATAAAGACAAAAAGGCAACCAACATCAAAAAAATGGAGGAAGACCAGTATTATAACATCACACAGAAGGACAGGCAAACAACTATCATTTCATCAAACAAGAAGACCAGAAGACAACTACCACCATATCAACTTACCACCACATTGTAAATAAAGACCTCATTTGTTTCATCAGGACCACATATGAGAATGTGTATACTGTCTGGGCACCACGTGATATAACCTACAGAGAATTTATGCTCTTCTAGAGTTCGATAATGTTGACACTCGAAGTATTCCTGCAAGACACAGAAACATTTATAGTCACCATCATATCAACAATGACAAAGAAACATCTAATCACCACACCAACAAATAAAGTATTTCTGCATAACAGAACAATATAAGTATCATCATCATTAACCTTCACAACCCTACAGAGATCAGGCCTTCACCAAAGACATGTTAAGTCTTCATGTCTTCTTGGGGATTCAAGAAAAAGGACTGTCATGTAATCCATTAGGTTTCCTCATTGAGTGTATTATCTAATGCCTTCTTCTCACCTTTCGGTTTCACTGCTACTTGTCTGGCTCTTGTCATCAATTCCATATTGGTGATCTTATCATACAATTTCCATTCTTGTATGCCACACAACATCAAGATCTGCCAGCTGTTTGCTTTTCATGAAGAACTGTGCACTTAATGCCTTCGTATGTTTAAATTTTTAGTATACTTTGTCAATTTTCAAAGTATTTTCGTAAGAAACACAAAACATATTCATGGTTGTCATCACATCAATGTTTAAAGTATTCCTGCACAACAATGAATTACAGATATGCTCAGTGTCAATTTTTGAAGTATTCCTTCAGAATAGACAAAAAGGTTTGCTCAAGGCAGCTTTCAACTGAATTATTCCTTCATGAAAGCTAATTACAGATATGCTAAATGGCAACTATCAAAGTATTCCTTCTTAGCAGATAAAATTATAGGTATGCTCAATGACAACTTTCAAGGTATTCATTCACCACATGAATTAACGATAGGCAAGCTCAGTGTCAACTATCCAAGAATAACATGAAACTGTACAGCAATCATTATTGTTTACATTCTAAGTATTCCCGTGTAGATGAAAAACATTATTATTCGTTATTCCAAACACCTGTAATAATTCAGCATACTTGAGAAACATACACATCTCTCCTTTACATTATACATAGAGGGAATTAGAACAACTGTCACACTTTGTGAGAGTCGATTTGTGTCACAGGTGTGGTAGGCCAAGTACATCAACAATGAAATACAGTACAGCACTCACCCCTCAGCAAGTCTACACCATATAGTCTGGCAGTTCACTACAATGTGCTCACACTTCACACAACTACTGATAAATTTTAGCTGCATATATTTGTTCTGTCCAAAGAACATGTATAATACTTCTGACACAACTTATATATGTGATATATGTCCAAGTGAGTCACCATTTTGAACTGCTCTTATTGCGCACCCATGATGCATAAGCATCTTAAACGTTCTGGTGTGCTACGATAAGCTCTGATTTGACATGCAACAATGCAGAAATTATAAAACTTTTCATCTTTTAAAAACATGTGTATATATTTAATATATCTTGTGTAAAATATTACAAGGCAATCTTAGTAAAAAAAAATAGACAGGGAGGCCTGAAAACATATGGAGAAAGAAACTGGAGACAGACTTAAAAGGGATAAAAACAGACATGGAAAGATCTCTAAAGGATGGCACAGGGTAACAATGCTTGGTATGAAGGTATGTGTGCTCCACAGGGAGCTGAAAGACAACTATGATTTTGTGATTCTTATTTTCAAATCAAGTAGTGTAAAAAAAAAAAAATCACTAAAATGTCAACTGTTGAAACTACTTCCTGAAAAATGGAAGAGAAAGACATAAAACAAGTCATGAAACCAAAAGCAACAAAATTCACAGCTTACAGCATCGACATTCCATATAATGAGCTTGTTGTCTTTTGAGCCTGTGGCAAGTCGAGTTCCATCTGGAGAAAACTGGCACTGCCAGACCTCATCTTGATGGTCCCATAGCACTTGCACAGCGACATTTGGAAACTGCTCTCTACCAGAAGAGAGAATGAAAATGTTTACTGAGATAACAGCAGCAGTGATTCCAAAGTTTTTGAATAGTCTCATTTACCACACTTAACCTTGCTTCTCTGTACCATCATTTTTCTTTGCACTCTCTACAGAGTATGGAGGCACCAGTGCTGCCGATCCCCTTGCAGAAAGCCTGCAACAAATAGCATACATGCCACATGCTATGGTTTACCCATAATCTGTACAAGGTGTTTGCATTTTCAGATGTGTACCCCCGTACATAATTTCTGTACAGGTTTTTTCGCCTCATTATTAACTATATATAAATTGACCGTCTTGCCCTACAGGATGTTAGGCCATGTGAATAAAAAATCAACCATTAAAATCAAGCTGCCTATTTTTCAATTGATGCGGGATTTGCGATGGTCCGCATGGTGTGTCGTTCATTCACTACTTTCCGCTAATGCTGACAGCAGCCAGCAAGTTACTGATTATTTTAATGATTATGTCGCATTGAGCATGATTTATTATTTACTGCTGCTTATTTGCCAAAAAAAAAAGTGGATAACACTGCATATTACTTGATTTCACTAAAACTTATAGAATCTGCGTAAGAAATGTACATTTTAATAATAATATAAAAAGAAATTTGAAACTGGAAAAAAAAATCACGAAAGCAAGGCAAATTTGTATCTTAACCCAATCAGAGCCCCTGAGAAAGTTTTTTGGGAGTTACTTCTCTTCGTTTTAATTTCCTTTCTTTAAAATGATTCTGATTTTTCTTTGGTGGATATATCATTATTACGATCATCCAAATTGTTATTTTATTAAATAATTAATTACTATCGATGGTTGTCGTATTGATGGTTGAAACTAGTCATATGGGGGTATTTAAAACTGCCAATTAGACTAAAATGGCTATTTTCATTTTTGAAGTTCAGTAGAGAATAAATTAAGCTAGCGCCAGTTTATATTTTCGTAGCAAATTATGAGCTTTTTATTTATTTTTATTTATATGATAATATGATTTAAATATTTTTAAAAATTACATCAAATATTTATTGAACCAATTCTAAACCAACCTAGAAACCTCCCCATTCATTATAACAGGGTAATATAGTTTAGTTAAATTTTTCTCTTTGTAATAATAACAACGAAGTAGTAAAATTAGTTGTGAGAACAGTGGAACATCTTCTTCGACGATGTCATCCTTGAACGTCGTTAGGGTTAAGATTAAGGTTTGGGTTTAGGATTTCTAACCCATAACTCTAATTACTGTGTCTCAGAATTCTTTTATAAGGTCCTATCAATCACAGGATTTCCTGGTCTGTTAGTGATAATTAAGCACAGAAATAGACTAAATGATGAAACGATCACATCATTTTTACAGTGTAAAATAAACTCAGACAAATATTGTTTGAGCTTTAAAATAAGTGAAAACTTGCTTTAAAAGGCAAAGTCCCCATGTCTCAATTATAATGCAGCTGTAACTGAAAATTTTTTTTACACTAATTAACTCTTTTGATACATTTTTTCTGTCTTTTTTTTGGTACAGGTTTTGCGGGTCTTTGTACAGGGTTTTTGAATTTTTTGTACAGGTTTTTCATCTCCGAGGTGTGGTATGTATGAAATAGTCACATGTTCTTGCAACGGTGGTTTCTGTGGCAATTTGTTTTACATGAGGAGGTTGCTAGCCCCATACACAACCTCATGTTAGTTGCCTTGTTTGACACGCCTAAGGGTGCAGTAGTCCTGTTCTTTCTACATCTCTTCAGAGACATGAGGCTTTTGTTCTATATAGAACACAGATAATTAGCAAGGCTCCTCTATCTGTTGTGGGCTTGAACAGTGCTCTGCCACCACGTAAGGCCTAACATCCCAAGTGTGTAGTCTGGACCTGGAATTACGGGTCCTTATAAATGAACAACAATCACATATATTTTACTTACTCAGAAAAAATTGTTCTTGCATGTTTTCGTAGATAGTTGATAAGACTGTACGTACCTTGTACATGAGTGGTCTGTAAGCAGTGATACAGTGGAGAGATCAGAATCAAGTTGTGTGTTGTGGTACGGGCATTTTTCTTTCTGTTGTTCAATGGCTTGTCTGAGCAAGGTGAACAAACGTCTTGGCGGGAGCATGATGGACGGTGGAAAAAATTCTGAAACAGGGCAGAATTGCCTTTTTGTTTATAGAACATCATATTACAGCATCAATTCCCCATAAGTACATAACTACATACATAGCAGTCTCACTGTTATCAAATGGTATAGGCTACATGTGTAAAAAAGAAATCATATACATTTAATATACATTTGGAAGTAATAATTTATTTAGACAAATCAATATGATGCTGTAGTTTAACCCATTATTCTTTTAATGTGATGTCCCAAATATTGTCTTCAAATACACATAAACTTTTCATTCTCTCCCTCCGCCCCCCCCCCCCCACCCCCACCCCCCCCACCCCCCCCCCCCCCCCCCCCCCCCCCCCCCAACCCTCCCCCCCCCCCCCACAACCATTAAAAAAGGTCTTTGAAAGACCTCTAGTATGATACCAATATGTCAAAATGCTGATGTAATACTCATTTTGTCATGCAATATATGTAACATAATCAATTACTTATATACGTTTATACTTTCAAGTGGTGAAAGAATGTTACAGTTATAATATACAGAAGCTGATCTTATATAACTCCCCACACAGAAATGGCAACTGTGTATAATCATCAGACAAGAGCTTTATCTTTAACCTCAACAAGAGCAGCGTTAAAATACTCTTCGCTGTGAAATTCTGAATAGTCAATTTTGAATGTTAATACAACAGCTTACAAAAAGAAGCCTTCACTTGTGGTACACTCAATACTGCATAAGAACAGAAGTCAAGCTAGTAAACAAATGGCCAGCTTGAGGTCAACATAGTAACCAGCAGGCAGGAATTGTTATTAAAATTCTTACTGGTATGGACCAGACAAACATTAAGGTGATGACTGGTCGGCAGATTTTTAACCAACTGTTTGCATAACAAGGAATGATTCCACATATGCACAATTACAAGAGTAACTGAATTAGCATAATGAATATGTTGTGCCAGTTAACACTGATAGAAGAGATGTGAGAAAATCTAGAAGATGCTGACTGACAGAAGTTTACTCTGTGCCTAAAATTTTGGACAGAGTCCAGTGAACAGGTCCTACAGTATTATGATTGTAAAATTATTCTAAAACAAAACAACTGAGTCAGCAGAAAGGGGAAACTTGGCATGTAAAGCAACAATTGAAATGCCAACATAATGCACTATAGAATGAAGAATGGCTACATAGAAATAATCAGAAGGCATACATGACTGGATATGGAAACATTCATCAGAACTGCACTAGAGCTTACCAGGGCATCCACAGTCAAGAATAATGACTTTTGAGAAAGGAGCAAAGGAATTATATCTCAAGTAAACATTGTCTGATAAGAAAGAGTATATTCTTCCCCTATGACTGGTGGCATGGTAGTTTCTACATGACCTACTTACCTATGGGAATGATTCAGTATCAACTTTAACGACTGAGAGACATAGTCTGCAGATCAGATTAATGATTCTTGTATTTTTCTTTTGTGAGTTCTTATAAGACATAATGTTTAGGACTGACATATAAACCTATGATTTAGATATGCTAATCTGAAAACTATGACTCAAGAAGCTATCGTGACCTTATGCTTCACTCACACATGAGATGAAATGCTTATGAAGAGCCATTAATGTTACCAGGAGAGACAGAATGGGAAAATTGTAGAAACTACATCCTACATCAAATAAATAGAGAGACAGAATTCAACAAAATAAAGTGGTTTGGTCATTTCATGCGAGCAAGTCCAATCAATTATTACTACACATCTACAGCAGTAAAATATCTGGTTGTAGAGCACAGGAAAGACCATGAGGCAGATGGATAGACATTATTACAAACATCCTTTAACATGAGCTCACAGCAGCCAATGTGACATACTTAGCTAAAGATCGAGAAATTCAGCTCTCCACGACACTCCATGGCTAGATTTGACTAAAGAAAGAAACAACAACAAAAAACATGAAAAAAAAATTGAGAAACTCCAAGCTATTCTCAGCTTTTATTATTGTATTCAATAGCAGGAAGTAAGAAGAAAACAGGATAGAAGTGGTCTGAAAGTAATGCACAGAAAACTAAAACTACCTTGAAGATTTTCAATTAAATTCTGGCGGCTAATGGGGCCTTTTCCTTGCCAGTGAGAACTTTCACGAAGCTCTGCTGCACTGCTACACATCATGTACCTGTCAGATACACAAAAAAAAAACACTTTCATTAATATTGCAATCATTATGCTGAGCTAGCTTCTTTTCTGAGGGATAATAACCAAAGATTTCCATTTTTTTTAAGTTCTTTCAAAACAAGGAAAGATTTCCAGAATATGCAATTTAAATTTTCTCTATTTCCTTCAGCAATTTCTTGTCACAATCTAAATATTTT
The DNA here is from genome assembly GCA_024509875.1 of Oreohelix idahoensis. Taxonomy (NCBI): domain Eukaryota; kingdom Metazoa; phylum Mollusca; class Gastropoda; order Stylommatophora; family Oreohelicidae; genus Oreohelix; species Oreohelix idahoensis. The sequence continues at coordinate 350,296 of JAMPIV010008542.1, read as the reverse complement.
AGTTCTCTGTTGTTTTTAATTACTCATACATGCCACACTTCAGAGATGAAAAACCTGTACAAAAAATCCCAAAACCCTGTACACAGACCCGCAAAACCTGTACAAAGACTGAAAAAAAACGTATCAAAAGATTTAATTCGTGTAAAAATATTTTCAATTACAGAGGACTGCATTATAATTCAGGTATGGGGACTTTGCCTTTTAAAGCAGGTCTTCACTTATTTTAAAACCCAAACAATATATGTCTGAGTTTATTTTACACTGTGATTGCGTCATCATTTAGTCTATTTCTGCACTTAATTATCACTAACAGACTGGTAAATCCTGTGGTCGACAGGACCTTATAAAAGAATTCTGAGACACAGTAACAAGGGGTATGGGTTAGAAAACCTAAATCTAACTGAACCCAAACCTTAATCCGAATGACGTTCGCCACATACAAGGATGACATCGAAGAAGACGTTCCACTGTTCTCACAACAAATTTTACTACTTCGTTATTATTATTATTGCAAAGAGAATAATTAAAACTAAACTATATTTTCCTGTTATATGAAATGGAATGGGGAGGTTTCTAGGGCGGTTTTGAATTATTTCAATAAATAATTGATGTCATTTTAAAAATAATAAAATCACGTTATCACATTTATGTTTTTTTAAACTAAAAGCTCATAATTTGCAATGTTAATATAAAGTGGCCCTAGCATAATTTATTCTCTACCAAACTTAAAAATGAAAATAGCTGTTTTAGCCTAATGGGCAATTTTAAATACACATATGACTTTAGTGTCAATCGTCAATGCAACAAACATTGATAGTAATTAATTATTTAATAAAATAACTCACTGGATGATCGTAATAATTATATATCCTACAAAGAAAAATCAGAATGTTTTTAAAGAAAGGAGTTTAAAACTTAGAAGAGAAGTAACTCCAAAAGATTTTTCCAGGGGCTCTGATTAGGTTAAGATACAAATTTGCCTTGCTTTCATGATTTTTTTTTTCCAGTTTCGTAATTCTGTTTATATTATTATTAAAATATTCATTTCTTACACAGATTCTATATGTTTTAAAGTAATCAAGTAATATGTAGTGGTTTCCACTTTTTATTTTTTTTTAACACATTAACTACCGCAAGCCGCTGTCAGCGGCTCACGAAAGCAACACATTTGGACGGCAAACCGCTCCCATCGGCTTTCTAAGTTTAGTAAGATAACGAATGAAATATATGACGAAACACATTCTGATCTGGTTCGAGATTTTAATTTAACACCGGAAAACAACATTCCAAAGCGTGGGTAAATTTGTGCCTCTCAAAATTGATATTATATTCATATTTATCACACGTTTCAGGTTAGTTACCAAATCGCAAAACTGTTTACTATGGCAACGAATGATAGCGCCACAAAAAACGCACGTACACCTCGTCTAACTGCTGAACAGGCTAGAAACTTATTTCAGCAATTGATTGATAGCTCTAGCGACGAGGAGGACAGTGAAAACAATGTGGACATTTATTCAGGTAGTGAATTTTCTGGCAGTGATAACAGTAGTAGTGACAATTCAAGCAATGAAGATAGCGAAGATATTAGAAGTCCTGGGCCATCGGTGGGTCGTAAAAGAGCGAAAACCTCGGTTAGAGTTACCAATAGTGCAGGAAATACTGTAGGCCTAGGCCTAACTAAAATAAGAGAACAATGGGAGCAAGTGACTGAGGGTGAAACAACGAATTGTTTTTATTTTGATCCAACTCATGAACCAGGTTTGCAAGCAAATCTTGATGCAACTTCCTCTGTGCTTGATTGCTGGCTTACATTGCTGACACCAGATGTTTTACATTCTTTGGTCAAAGTAATAAATGACTATGCTGACGTAAAGAATTCAAAACCCCCATCTTCAAACAGATCTTCGTCTGCTGCTTGGAAACCAGTCACTGACTATGAGCTTTTGAAATTTTTCGCAGTAACAACTGCGATGGGTTTAGATAAAAAGCCATCAGTAAAAGATTATTGGGCACATACACCTCATAATTATACACCCTGGTATGGCAATATGTTTTTAAGATCTAGGTTTGAAATAATTTACCATACAATGATGCATGTTGGAGATGCTGATTCAGAAGGGAAGGACAAAATAGAGCCTTTTTTAAATTTGCTCGTTGCGAAGTTCCAGGATGCATTTTATCCATTTCAGAATTTAGCCATTGATGAAATGGTTATTGGGTATAATGGACGCTGGAAACACAAGCAGTACAATGCAACAAAGCCAAGCAAGTATCACATTAAGACCTTTGGATTGTGTGATTCTGCCACTGGATATGTCTATTCTGTATTGACATACTTTGGGAAGAATACATCATATATTCTTGCTAATGACTCTACAACAAATCAGGCGGTGAAGGTATTTGATTTCTTGCTGCAAGGAATTGGGAAGGGCCACCATGTATTTGCTGACAGATACTACACTGTGGATACATTGATAACCTATCTGTTGAGTAGGGGCATTCATTCTACTGGCACAGTCAACATCAACAGAAAAAATTTTCCCCTTCAACTGAAGACCCTCTCCCTCCATCACCGAGAAGCCAGGTGGTACAAAAATGGTGATGGATCTCAGATATGTGTTGCTTGGCGAGACAAAAAGGCAAAGAAACCATGTATTGATGTGTCCACTGAAACATCAGTTGAGATGGTGCAAGTCACAACTCGACATCACAACTTAGTCGAAAAACCCAAACCAGTACACCAGTACAATTTTTGCATGAATGGATGTGACCACAATGATCAAATGGTAGCTTACTATGGCAATTTCCAAAGAAAAACTAGAAAATGGTGGAAGAAAATTTTCTACTGGATTATAGAGGTGTCCCAGGTAAATGCCCATATATTGTACACCCTCAGTCATGCTGATGAGAAGTCAGTGTCATTGAAATTTTTCAAAGACAAACTGATTGATCAGTTGACTGAGAAGGCTGCCTCCATAACTCCACCTGATCTAGTAGATACCAGTAGCAACAAGAAAGGTAGGAAATTGTTAGGAAACAAAGTTAAAAGATTTGAGGGTGCAAAGCATATTGTGGATTACACCGACAAAGATAGGAACTGTATAGTGTGCTCAACACCTGCGAAACGAGTCCGAACAAATTTTTATTGCATCAGTTGCCCCAAAAAGCCCCATCTCCATCCAAAGAGCTGTTTTAGGCTATACCATACGCATGATCCTTCAGCTGTAACTTACTAAAGACATCGACATACTGTAAATAAGTTATAGATGTTGTGCTTTGTCAAAGGAGCTATTTATTCAAAATTTCTGAGATTTTTTGGAAGTGGTGTAGGTGTGATAATGTAAGTCATTAATAGTGTATTTATTAGCTATTGTGTGTGTTCTTGGGCTTGTTTTTCTTGCCATTGGATATATTACATGAAAATCACCAAGAAAAGAAATTAGCTGCCTCAGGAACAAGCAAGTTCCAGGTAAGTTGATAATTTAAAGAAAATGTTGCATGCTTTTTCTTTCTTTCAATCATTTTACATTACTAATAATATCTACCATATTAAGTAAACTTTCCTTTTATCAGCTTTAGGCGACAGTACATTTATTTGTCATCAAAATGACATATCAGTAATAAAAATCTGTTTAAAATTAATAAATCTGCAGCTTAAGTTCTCCAAACACTTACAGGGAGAAAATGAGGAAAAAATTTCAGACATTTTTTGGGAAGTGGCACAGGTGTGATAATGTAAGTTACCAATAGTGTAAATATTAGTCAGTGTGTGTGTTCTTGGGCTTGTTTTTCTTGTTATTGGATATACTACATAATAATCACCTTAAGAAAGGTATTACCTACCATAGAAACAAGAAATTTGAACATAAGTTGATAATTTGGAAACAAATTTGAATTGATTTTTGTCTGTCAATCATTTTACATTACTAATAATATCTACCATTCTAAGTAAACTTTCCTTTTATCAGCTTTAGGCAACAGTACATTCATTTATCATCAAATTGACATATCAGTAATAAAAATCTGTTTAAAATTAATAAATCTGCAGCTTAAGTTCTCCAAACACTTACAGGGAGAAAATATGGAAAAAATTTCAGACATTTTTTGGGAAGTGGCATAGGTGTGATAATGTAAGTTACCAATAGTGTAAATATTAGTCAGTGTGTGTGTGTTCTTGGGCTTGTTTTTCTTGTTATTGGATATACTACATAATAATCACCTTAAGAAAGGTATTACCTACCATAGAAACAAGAAATTTGAACATAAGTTGATAATTTGGAAACAAATTTGAATTGAATTTTGTCTGTCAATCATTTTACATTACTAATAATATCTACCATATTAAGTAAACTTTCCTTTTATCAGCTTTAGGCAACAGTACATTCATTTATCATTAAAATGACATATAATTCATAAAAATATGTTTAAAATTAAGAAAACTACAGACTAAATTCTTCATACACCTACAGAATGAAAATGGGAACAAAATTTAATTCGGCCACAGTGTGTTTTTTAATTCGGTAGTTAATGTGTTAATTACTTATCAGCAGCTGTAGATAATAAATTATCATCAATGCGACGTAATCGTTAAAATAATCTGTAACTTGCTGGCTGCCGTCAGTATTAGCAAAAATGACGAATGAACGACACACCACGTGGACTCTCCAAATTCCGCATCAATCGACAAATAGGCAGCTTGATTTCATTGGTTGATTTTTTTCTTCACGTGGCCTAACATCTCACTGAATCTTACGACGTAAATATCGTCTAAGGTGTGGCGCAAGACGATCGATTTATATATATATATATTTAATAATTGGTTCCAAAAGGTTGTTATTGCCGGGAGTTGTAGTGAGGATAAGCTCTCACTGCAGATAAAATACTTCTATGGCACGCGCCTCAAACAGCCTCTGACAACCAAGTCCAGCTTCCGGCCTTCACGTGTGGCTCAATTTCAGCCCGGCGGAACTGTTTCCACTGACGGGAGAAGGGGCAAAGGCGAGCGACTGGCGCCTTAAAACCAGCAGCTTCGGGTAGATAGGGCTCGTGATCCTTGGTTGGTAGCTTATCTAAGAGAAGGAACTCTGAATTCAAACCACCGCTGCCTTGCGGGAATATCCATTTATGGAATTGGCTTCGGGAGTAAACCCTGAGGATAAATCCGGAGTCGGAGTCCCTAAGGCAGTCTAGTGTCGATTCGACATTATTCTGGCAACTCCTGCGACATGGCTGATACCAAACTGTATCGGCTACTGCCGTTCCTTTGGATCTACCGGCTGTGTGGAGAGGGGGAACATGCTGCATGGGCAACAGCTTGATCTCCATATAACTGTGCCCAAGCTCGCACCCTGGAGAGGACACTCCAGCTTCACCCTATAGGTGTCGGCAAAACACGGGAAGTAGCAGTTACCGGTTATAAGCATTTTGCCCAATTGGCGTAGGGCATGGCGCCAGGGGCTACTTCCGACAGTGGGAGAGGTTCTAGGATCTCACTGGACAGCTACCGCCCGCTTCAAGCTGGGCAGCCCCCAGTCAATAAGGTGTTGTCCCGCCACTGTCTGCTTTCCCCATTGGGTGCATGGGGATTAGGGTCAAACCCGAACTGTGGACAGAAAATTTTGCACCAAGCAAACTCTCAGATTGGGATGCTGGAATGTCCGGACTATGTTGACTGGACTATCCGAAAACCTACAGGATGTAAACGATGTAAGGAAGACAGCCATAATTAATGATGAGCTTAAACGACTTCAGGTGGATATAGCTGCACTTCAGGAAACGCGCCTGGCGGGCTCTGGAACGGTGAGCGAGAAGGACTACACATTTTATTGGCAAGGGAAAGATCTTAATAAAGCTAGAGAACACGGAGTAGGTTTTGCGGTCAAAAAATCGCTAACTAAAATGGTTGAACCAGGCGAGAATGGATCAGAACGCCTGTTAACGCTCCGCCTGCAAACTAGCACAGGTCCCATCACCCTTGTCAGTGTGTATGCTCCTACTCTGTACTCTGCCTCAGAAGCTAAAGATGAGTTCTACGAGAATCTAACAGCAATTATCAAAAGCATACCTAGGCAAGAACAGCTTGTTCTCCTTGGTGACTTTAACGCTAGAGTGGGTGCCGATAATGTTTCATGGCCTTCATGTCTGGGCAGGTTTGGTATTGGTAAGATGAATGAAAATGGACAACGGCTCTTAGAGTTGTGCGTCCACCACGACCTCTGCGTGACCAACACCTACTTTCAGACAAAACCCCAGCATAAGGTGTCATGGAGACACCCACGATCCAAGCACTGGCACCAACTTGACCTGATTCTCGTCAGAAGGCCACTCCTCAGGTCTGTGCTCTCCACGCGCTCGTACCATAGTGCAGACTGTGATACAGATCACTCCTTGGTTTGCTGCAAAATCAGAGCACAACCAAGAAAACTCTATCGTGTCAGACATGAAGGGAAACCACGCATTGATACCAGCAAGATGTCAGACCCTTTCATGATCGCTCAATTCACTGCGACCTTCGAGAAAGTGCTCAGTAGCTCTCAGCATGGTGATACTATTACAGAGAACTGGGAGCATCTACGGAACACCATTCAAAGTACTGCACTTGCCACCTTTGGTAAGAAAACAGCAAAGTCAAATGACTGGTTTGATGCTTCATCAGATGTGATGGCACCTGTCATTGAAGCTAAGCGCAGTGCTATGAATGAATACAAACGTTCACCGAGTGCCAGAACCCTACAGATCCTGAGGGCTACGAGAAGCAAAGTTCAACAAACTGCTCGACGCTGTGCAAATGACTACTGGCTCCAGCTCAGTGAGAGCATCCAGATTGCAGCGCAAACAGGCAACATTAGACAAATGTATGACGGTATAAAGAAAGCACTTGGCCCCCATAAAAGTAAGACGGCACCGCTAAAAACCATCAGCGGAGAGAAGCTAACCGATAAGGGTAAGCAGATGGAGAGGTGGGTCGAGCACTACTCTGAGCTTTACGCTAGAGACAATACCGTTACGCCTGCAGCCCTTGATGGTGTCAACAGTCTGCCAACTATGGAGGAGCTGGATGCCGAACCAACATTAGAGGAACTCAGCAAGGCCATTGATAGCTTGGCCTCTGGCAAAGCACCAGGCAGTGATGGGATTCCTCCTGATTTAATCAAATGCTGTAAGAGCACGCTATTACATCCCCTGCATAGGATGCTGTGCCAGTGCTGGGAAGAGACAACTATTCCTCAAGACATGCGAGATGCCAAGATTGTAACACTGTATAAAAATAAAGGAGACAGAAGTGATTGCAATAACTACAGAGGCATCTCTCTTCTTAGTATTGTTGGTAAGGTTTTTGCCAAAGTCATCTTAATGCGACTACACAAGTTAGCTGAGCGCATATATCCAGAGTCACAGTGTGGATTCCGAGCTGGCAGATCAACAACAGACATGATCTTCTCTCTCCGCCAGCTTCAGGAAAAATCAAGAGAGCAGAAAAGACCATTATATATCGCCTTTATAGACCTCACAAAAGCATTCGACCTGGTTAGTAGGGATGGACTCTTTAAAATCCTCCTGAAAATAGGCTGCCCTTCTAAAATGCTGGAAATGATAAAGTCATTCCATGACGGCATGAAGGGAACAGTCCAATATGCTGGAAGCACGTCACAGCCCTTTGATATACGAAGTGGCGTTAAACAAGGCTGTGTTCTGGCTCCAACCCTCTTCGGAATCTTCTTTGCCTTACTCCTGAAACACGCATTCAGAGATGCAACTGAAGGAATATGCCTTCACACTAGGTCAGATGGCCGTCTGTTTAATCTTTCAAGGCTGAAGGCAAAAACAAAAATCAGAAGGGTCACTATAAGAGACTTGTTGTTCGCTGATGATGCTGCAGTCGTCACTCAAAGCCAACAGGAGCTTCAGAGCTTGATGAATCGCTTCACTAAAGCATGCAAGGACTTTGGCCTCACAATAAGTCTAAAGAAAACGAATGGGCTGAGTCAGGATGTGGGTGCTGCACCAGTTATCACTATCGATAACTATGAATTGGCAGTGGTGCACCACTTCACATACCTAGGGTCTACCATCAATGACAAACTCTCACTGGATACAGAAATCGACAGCCGCATTGGCAAAGCTGCAGCTACCTTTGCCCGCCTCACATCGCGTGTTTGGGGAAACTCTAAACTCACAATGAAGACCAAAGCTGCGGTATATAATGCATGCGTCACAAGCACACTCCTATATGGCAGCGAGACCTGGACGACCTATGCTAAGCAAGAAAGAAGGCTCAATACCTTCCATTTGCGGTGTCTACGCCGCATCCTCGGCATCTTGTGGAAAGATAAAGTGACAAATGTCGAGGTGTTGTCACGTGCTGGCCTTCAAAGTATGTATACGCTTCTTAGACAGCGCAGACTTCGCTGGCTTGGCCATGTTCGCCGCATGGAAGATGGTCGCATCCCAAAAGATATCTTCTACGGACAATTAGCAGATGGCAAGAGAACAGTTGGGCGACCACTGCTGAGGTTCAAAGATGTGTGCAAGAGAGATATGAGGGCACTGGACATGGATCCAGCAACATGGGAGGATGAAGCTGCCGATCGCACTAAGCGGCGATGCTATTTATGGCGCCACCTCAGACTGGGCGAAGAGAGGCTCACACAAGAAGCAGAGGTGAGGAGAAAACGTCGAAAGGAGCACCAGGAAAATAAGCAGCTGAGGGCTGTCACCTCAGGGGCACATTCCCATAGTCAGTTATGACTGAAGGGGCTATTATTATTATATTTAATAATTAGGCGAAAAAACCTATACAGAAATTATGTACACATCTGAAAATGCAAACATCTTGTACAGATTACGGGTAAACCATAGCGTGTCATGTATGATTACGGCATATGAAATTTTCCATGCAGTTCCTGGGGTCTCTGAAGGGATAAAGAAACTGCTCCCTCAGGCATGAGGTGAATAATATAACTCTGAGTATGAGGCTGGCAACCTCAACATGTAAAACATATTGCCACAGAAACCACTAGTGCTAGAGAACATAAATGCTTTGGTGCAGGCTTCCTGTAAGCAGCCAGTTTCAGTAGTGGCTCCATGCCCCATAGGGAGCAAAATGGGACATAATGATGATGGTACAAAATTCTGAGTATTAGTTCTATTTTAGGTAGCTGGAAACAAATAAATTTAATATTTCTTGAGATGAAAATGAAATAGTAAAACAAGCACTGCATTAAATATTTTGTCCTTAACACATTAACTACCGCAAGCCGGTGGGTCCGGCTTTTGAAATCCTATCATTTGGACCGCAAGCCGCTCAGAGCATCGATATAATTTTAGTAATAAAACGAATGAAAAATGTACTGAAACACTTTCTATTCTGGTTCGAAATTTTAAGTTGCTACCGGAAAACAAATTACCAAAGCATGGTTGTTGTAGAACACTGGAAAACTGATATTATGTTCATGTTTTTCAGCGTTTTGGGTTAGTTACCAAATCGTGTAAAACTGTTTACCGTGGCAACTAGTGATAGGACCACAAAACATGCTTGTACATCTCGTCTAACGGCTGAATAGGCTAGAAACTTGTTTCAACAATTGACTGATAGATCTAGCGACGAGGACAAGAGTGAAAACGGTGTGCACATTGATTGAAATAGGGATTTTGATAGAGATGGGGCGCAAGCAATTATAATTGTGAAAATATTGCAAGTCCTCGGCCATCGGAGGGCCGTTAAATAGCAACAACCAATATTAGAGTTACAAATGGTGCTTATTGTAATAGTACATTCATTTATCTTTAAAATGACATGTAATTCATAAAAATATGTAAACAATTACGAAAACTACCGCTTACTTTGTGCAAACACCTACAGGATTAAAAATGGGAAAAAAATTTAATTGGGCCACAGTGTGTTTTTCAATTCGGTAGAAAATGTGTTAAGTTAAATACAAAATGATAGTCTGGATAAAACTGAGAACAGATTAAAAATAAACCTTTCATTGATGAACTGTCAACAATCTTATGTATCTATTCAACCTGGTCAATAAAATGTCTGTGATAAGACTTTACAAACATTTCCAAGACATTTGTCCTTCCTTGAAGATTAAAAAGGTAAAGGTAGTCCCATAGTAGATACTGCCGTAGGGGAGGGAAAAATAACAGACTTCATTATACTAAGGGAGGGAAAAATAACAGACTTCATTATACTAAGGGAGGGAAAAATAACAGACTTCATTATACTAAGGGAGGGAAAAATAACAGACTTCATTATACTAAGGGAGGGAAAAATAACAGACTTCATTATACTAAGGGAGGGAAAAATAACAAGACTTCATTATACTAAGGGAGGGAAAAATAAGACTTCATATACTAAGTCCAGCTTTGAGAGGTGGGGTGACCAGTTTCCTTCCTTGCTGCCTCTGCCTTCCCTAACCCAATTACAGCTGCACTGTGATGTCACTGTGTCTGAACCTGGTACTTTTGCCATGAGAGACCAGTGTTCTAACCACTCTGCCAATCAGACGGACCCTTGAAGATTAGTTAAATTAAACTGTGTTTATAAAAATTGGAGACTTCCAGAAGAAACATACGTGCTAAGTACATGCACTCTCTCTGTCTTGTACTTCAAGGGTGTGAGTTCATGTCTAAGACAGTCTAGGGCCTTTAGGGGTATACCATCCTCAAGAAGCTCTAAATATTTCTGCTCCAACAGCAAGAATTTCATTTTCTGAAAATGATAAAGTAACAGTGAATATTCAGCAAATGTTAAAATTATGAGCTAGTATCAATGTTTAATCAAGAGATCAATCATCAAGTCCAACATTAAAATCAGAATCTTCAGCTCAAGAGTTTAGGAAGTCCTACTATATGGCTCTGAAACATAAAGAACAACAAAAATTACAACCAGAAAGATAACAGACTTTCACAAATGGATGCTTCCACAGAATATATGGATATAAATGGAAGAACAAAATCACCAATGTGGAATTGATGGAAAGATTCAAACACCAGTGGAACAGGAATTGGGAGAAGACAAGGCAACCATTTCTGGAATTCCCTGAATAAGAGAAATAGAATATGAAGGTTATAAAGAAGATATGTCAAGACATTTGGCAGATGGCAAAGGACAGACGGGCTTGACATGTATTTGATAAGGCATGTGCTCGACTGGGAGCTTAAGATAATGAATTAATATTAAGAAACACTGCATATAATAATCTGAGAACCTTATAAAGAACACACTTAAAACAGTGTTAATAATCCTGTTTCTCCTAATCTAATACTCAAGAATAATTTATCTACATAGATCAAATCTTAGTTCAGCCTGATGCAAGCATAAATTTTGAGGAGGCAAAGAGTTTTATTAGAATCAGATACAGAAACAAATGGGATGCAGAGCGTCCAGGTCACACATAAAATGATGCATATTACCAGCTTAACAGAAGAGAACAAGTGATAATCTTCAGACTCTGCACGGGCCACAACATGATTGAGATACCATCTATTCAAGCTAAAGATAGAAACTACCGATGAGTTAACTGTGGCACTGATAAAATGACTGCTGAGTATCTGCTTCATAGATGTCCAACACATATGGCAGAGAAAGCACCAGTACCATTCGTTGAAAAGCTCTACAGAGATGCAAATAGCTCAAGCTAACTATTGCTTTCTTTGAAAACATTCGAGTAGATGTCTAAATGTACGAAGCAGAAGATTTTAGATCTAGCACATAAAAGCTTTATTGTCTTTAACAAACCATCATCACAGACCTGCTGCTGGTGATTATGCAAATACTTTTGCTGCATATGCTCATTCATTTATTTTCATTCCATTTTTTTTTTTAGTTCTTTCAAAACAAGACACTCTAAAGAATGTTATTCAAGATATGCAGTCAAACAATAAAAGATTTACCCTTACAATAATATCTTCTTTTCCTCTTCTAACTAGATCCTCGAGCTCAAGCAGGTCCTCTTCTGCCTGTAACGCAGAAAATGAAATGAAATAATAAATTATATGTTCGTATGGAATAATACAATTAGGGTTACATTTGAAATAATGACAGTAGTAGTTTCTTATGAACATTTCACACAATTCATAGATCACTTAAATTAGGGCTGCTCTGTAACAACTGTTTTTATTGCAATCATCATAGTGTCCAGTCAAGTTCTTGAGAGTCTCTAAGCAGATGAAGAAAGAACAGAACTACTACCCACTCAGGCATGTCAGAAGAGGTGACTAATATAAGGTGGTACATGTGGCTAGAATCCTCATGATGTTAAATAAATTATTTCAATAAAACTCATACATCATCATCACTATCATCATTTTCCTTTGTGCTCCTTATGGAGCCACCACTGTAGCTGGTCCACGTACAGGAAGCCTGCGCTAAGCATTCACAAACTCCTGTAGTGGTGGTTTCTCTGGCAATTTGTTTTACAAGATGACGTTGACAGCCTCATGAACAACCTCCCATTAGTCACCTTGTACGATATGCTTGAGGGTGCGATAGCCCTATTCTTTCTTCGTCTCTTTGTACAGACTCCCCAGGAACTCCACAGGGCAACCACACATGTAAACTGCCCATGAATGCCTTGATGCAGGCTTCCTGGAAGGGAACTAAGTGCATTGGTGGGACCATGCTCATGCTCCCTAACGAGAGAAAAGAGGAACTGCAACAGTAGATAAAAAACAGCAATGATAGTTGTGAATATGATAGAAGTATTAATACTGAGATAATTAGTAATATAAATGAAAAACCAGAAATAAATTTAAACATAAATGGAGAGAATAAAGGACTACTGCATCACCAGATATGTCATACAAGGTGACTAATATGAGCTTGCATCCTCATCATGTACAACAAATTGCTACATAAACCAATGCTGTGTGATCATGTGAACGTTTAGTGCAGGCTTCCTGCAAAAGAGCAGTGGTGGCTCCATGTTTTATAAAGAGCACAAAGGAAAATGACCATGATGATTTTAAATGGAGAGGTAAAGGAGCAAGTGAAAAATTGTATATATCTGACAAAATAATAGGGGATGGAACATCTGGAAAAAGCAGCTAAGAAGTGAGAAAGAAGTGGCAAAATTATGCTCAACAAATGAAAGAATATGTATACTTGTAATTGCTGTAAAGGGCTGAATCAAGGACAAAAATCCAAAACAAGAAGTTGTATTTAAAAAATGACTCAGATAGCACACATATTTGTCCAATGACAGTCAGATTTTAGGTTTTATAACATTCCAAGGTTCACTAAATATACTGGCTTATCCTTGGAAGCATTAACAAGTCTGGTGTCTGCCTGAAACTGGCTCCATGAGATCAAAATCAGACGTATATTTTGGAAAAACCAAGAGGCTGAGAAATGTAAGTTTTTGAAAAGTCCTGATCAATGAATGAAGAGGTCAAATTACGTATTTCAACAAATGACAGTTTGTGCAGGGTAATTGAAAAGTAATTTCCTATTCTTACATTTTTAAATCTTGACTTGTATCTATTAGATATACATGAAACAAAAGCCAAAACAAAAAGTAATAGACAATTGACTAACACTTTATATCTTTTATTTGTAGAAACAAAATAAAATAAAATCTTAACTCTTTGACTCCACAGCAACGCTCTGAGCGTTGCAAAATTCAACACTCCGTGCCCCAGCAACGCTCACAGCGTGGTTTTTAGTTTATCACGAATAAACCCTAAAAATCGTCCGCTTAATGCAGTTCATATATTAAAACTCGTAGAATGACTTCCGCTACTATTTAAACAACTAATTTGACTTTAGTTAATCAGCACATGTGCGTGTTTTGATGTTATTATCACAATTTTTGTGAAGATTCGCGTGTTTACGTTTTTCGTTGTTTTTGCTAGAGAAATATGTCACGCTTTATATTTACATTTTCCAAGTCTCCTAAGCAAATAATTGTGTCAAACTACTTTGAAACATTGCTGACATTGATGATGATTGTTTGGTAGTCACAGTTTGTTGTCAAAATACGGAATATATGCAGAAAAGCTAGACACACTAGATTTAGTTGATGAGTGGGCGTAGTCATATTCTGACCGATCAAAAAGCAACAAAACTAGACCTACCGTAACATCTAATCACTAGTTCTTGGTAGAAGATGAAGCTAGGGATACTATTAAAACATTAAACAAGAGTAAAAAAGTATTTATATGATGTTATTCTTATTTATTTGTTTGAAAATTACGTAATGCACGATTGCATAATTTATTTTTTTTCTTACAAAGAACCACGGACAAACTGGTGCGAATAACACTAAATCTACTAATTTTGGCCATAAGCATGTTTTTTTTACTTTGTATATGGATTAACTTGACGTTTGAAGACTAAAAAGAAAGTTTTATTGTCTACGACAGTAATTTGTCTTTGGTAAGATCGTATTCTACAGTCAACTTTTTAGCGTTTTTCAATTTTACATGCAAAATGATTAAATTATATCGAACATACTTGTGTTAATACTACCACAGACATTATATATTTGAATTCTCTATCCATTTCCCTACAGTTTGGTATATAATAAGTACATGTTCAAAGGAAAATTCACAAACAAATTTAGACTGAAAGATGAACACTTCACTCTATAAAATTCTGCCCACAAAAAAAGTCTGGCACAGCGTGCAAAATAACTCTGGAATGAAAGAGTTAAATGACCAATAAACTGACATAACAAAGACAGAAAAACTTGCTGCCCACAATGAAGTCATGCTGTGAATAGACCAGATCTCACTCTGTGCTGTCATGTTAATGTGACATAGCATTTCATGTGATACAATGGCAGTTAATTCTCTTTATTATGATGTTTGGTAGATAAGAATGAAGAAATAACAACTTAAAAATAGGGAGTTACTTTTTGATCACCCTGTATATCTTAATTATCGTACTATGCAGAAGCAAGGACACTGAATATGAAATTACAGTTTGATCACATCTTACGCAGACTTAACTTATGCAGATTCAGCTTCACGCTGTTGGTTGGTCAAGAGAGTAAAATTATAAAAAGCTTTCATAGTAAATTATTATAATTATTTACAAGAATTTTTAAATATATCTATACAACGCATGGGCGTACAGGACGCATCCCTTTTTTTCATGGACATTTTTTATAGAAAAAAATAATTTTAGTGCATTTCATAATACATTTACCAAAAAAAAAAATGAAGTAATTGTCAGGGAATTGGTGTGTAAAAGAATTATCTTAACTGGAATGCTCTCTCATATAGTGGTAGTGAGGCAAGCAAGAAACTAAAGACTATAAGACTTTGGCAGATCAAAATTCCACCTGAAATTTCAGCTTTCGGTATATAAGATGCACCCCGTTTTTTTTTAGAGAAATTGTTAGGGGCCAAAGTGTCTTACAGGCCAGCAAATATGGTAAATACATTAAAAATTATTCATTAAAACTCTTTTTAAGAAAATAAAATGTTACACATTAACTACCGCAAGCCGGTGGGACTGGCTTTTGAAATCCTATCATTTGGACCGCGAGCCGCTCAGAGCGTCAATCTAATTTTAGTAATAAAACGAATGAAAAATGTACTGAAACACTTTCTGATCTGGTTCGAGATTTTAAGTTGCCACCGGAAAACAAATTCCCAAAGCATGGTTGTTGTAGAACACTGGAAAATTGATATTATGTTCATATTTTTCAGCGTTTTGGGTTAGTTACCAAATCGTGTAAAAGTGTTTACTGTGGCAACTAGTGATAGGACCACAAAAAATGCGTGTACATCTCGTCTAATGGCTGAATAGGCTAGAAACTTGTTTCAACATTTGACTGATAGATCTAGCGACGAGGACAAGAGTGAAATCGGTGTGCACATTGTTTGAAATAGTGATTTTGATAGAGATGGGGCGCAAGCAGTTATAATTGTGAAAATATTGCAAGTCCTTGGCCATCGGACAGCCGTTAAATAGCAACAACCAATATTAGAGTTACAAATGGTGCTTATTGTAATAGTACATTCATTTATCTTTAAAATGACATGTAATTCATAAAAAGATGTAAACAATTACGAAAACTACAGCTTACTTTGTGCAAACACCTACAGGATGAAAATTGGAAAAAAGATTTATTTGGCCACAGTGTGTTTTTCAATTCGGTAGTTAATGTGTTAAAAGAAAGCCAAATAATAAATAGATATACAGAAATAATATAAAAAAATGAAGATGAAACACATCATGTACTTGGCAAATAAACCAAAGTCACTTTTATGTATTCAGTTTCGAGTGCTTGCTCTGCACTTGTTGTCAAGTTGTCAAACTGGCGTTACATTGCTGTACGGGTGGTGGAAGAATGATGCAATACTCTCTGAACTTAAGGGAAGTCTCATGAGGGTGTTTCAATGCATTTATAAAATTTATTTAGTAGATCTTAGTTTGTGTGCTTTTTTAATTCTAATTTGCCTTCCAGGTCCATTTCGAGTCGGCAAGGTTGCAAAATGTTCAGTGTCAACGAAGTAATATAGAACTGAGATTATTATGTCTTCAGTTAGTGTGTTTTCACTGTGCTATTAACATTTTTCTGTGTTATTATGCGATAAATTTTTAAAAATGTTAAACTCTTTTATAGTAAACAATGCCTTCTAAATGCAAACGAGTCATTAAATGTTGCAATATATTTAGTGAAATAATAATGTCAAACAGCTTTTATTCGAAAACTAAGCAATTTAAGGGGGTGTGGGCTTGCTAGGGCTACCACCCTATTTTGACTATATATGTTTTATTGACTTCATGCAGTGTCCTCAGAACCTAACCACAGCCTAAGATGTGACTATGCTGTATAAGAAAGAACTGGCGCAATCTGAACAAGGATACATCAAAGAAGCGGGTCATTTCATGGAAACAGTAGAAAAAAGTGTCCCTTGAAAATAAGAACAAAAAAAATTTAAGAGAATAAAATCAGACAATTAAAATATTTTGGAGACACATCACTTCACTGTTAGCAGTAAGGGAGGAAAAGGTTGAAGGTAGACTGGCATGAGCTTGACAGTGAAATAAGTTGGAAGATAACACAAAGTAACTGGTAGGAAGTGGTATGTCCAAGTGTCTAATCAGGGCAGAACATTTTAGAGATCCCTAAATCCTGAATGTGTAGATGCTGCTGATCTGACTTTTTTATTTTTTAGTGTGCTGGAATAGTGCTTCCTGATCTCCATACTCTGGTGCTACCTGGGGAATTGTCTTTTGTTTGGGAACAGTCTTTCTGTGCAAAATGTCAGAATGAGTTTTTAAAATAGTATTCAACATTTCAAGAATGGTGATTTTTTTTTTTCCACATAAAGTTATCAAAGTATTAAAAATCAATCTCTAATAGTCACCTTTGAATTACTTATAAAGTGTTGCCACAGTTAATCAAAATTATAATCTACTAATGCCTAAATTGAGAGCGTTGAGTGGTAGAGTGGTCTGGGTGCTTGCTTCTTGAGGTAAACTTAAACAGTTTGAAACCAGTTTGTATCATGCTCCATTCTACCCAGCTTTAAATGGGTACCTGGCTCTACTCTTGAGTTAGGGAAGGCAAAGGCAGCATGAACGAAAACTGACCACATCATCTCATAATGCTCAGACCTAATATAGTGAAGTCTCTAACACTTAACTCCCCTTTGGCAGTTTTTGCTATGGCATTACCTTAATGCCTAAATTAGAAGCATCAAAAACACTTTCCATTTCACTGAAATGATCTACATTTAATATTTTCTCATGCGGCCTACCTTCAAATGCAGCTTACCTTGTCCCATTCACCACTCATAACATGAACTCTAAATCTCGCAGCAGCTGGATGTTCCAAAGCACAACCTGATTCAGCAATTAACTGTTCTGCTGTTTGACTGGAACAAAAGAACATTTTTTAAACCACATATCAACAAAAAACTAGGAGCTGACTTCATATTTAAGCCAGAATGAATATGTGGTCAGCACAAATATAACACTGACTTAGTGAGTTGTAAATGAAGACAACAGTATGCCATTTCAATAACATGGTGCATCACTTGCAAGAAAAAATTAAGACATCTATATACTTCATCTTTACCTTCTGATCCCTGTGAAGCACAGGACTTCAACCACTTCATGTCAAGTCCTTCTCTCATATGTCACCCTTTCATGTTCTTTCCATGACTCCTCATATCTTTTTCTGTACATTTTTAAGTTTTCTTCTCCAAGTAATTTTGAGGCTTTCTCTAAATCTTTTACCTTGAGGATCAGAGTAAGGATTGCCTTGTAATGCTAATAGCTAGTTTCATCTAAGTCTTTTCTCCCTTTTTGTTTCACCAGTATTTGTCTAGGTCTTACATCACTTTGGCAATCTTGTTATACCATTTTATTAATTCAATTCTGAACAAGCACCCAGTTATGAAAGTCTGTAACTAGTTGGTTCTCATTTCTGTTTTTACAGCGAAACAATAAGACTGCCTGGATAACAGAGTTGAAGATTCTTTTTTGTTGTATTTATTTATTTTAATTTTCATACATTCCTCAATCTAATAAAAGCTTCTCACGCTTACTGTAACCTTATTTTGATAACTGTTCAGTTCTTCCTACCTTGTCTATGTTGCAGCAATGAAATGATTCCACATCTTAATAAGGGTGTTTCTGCAAGTGCAGTCTGACTATCATTTGCCACACTCACTCAAATGACCTTGATCTTTACTCTCTGGATTTTCTGAAAAACTTGCGGTGATCTCTCATCCAGTATTATCACTTTTGTACAGGAGGTCAAGGTCATAGATACAATCCACATTGTTGGCATGTTCGGTCATTCCATTTTTTTTTTTTATCGTATGCCAGCTATTACTTGAGGCGAAATCTCCAGTTAGTATGTCTAACCGGAGACTGATTTTACATGAGTATTCTTTTTTGCCTGTACACTGACAGGTGTCCTCTCACCATTCAGGCAGATACTAGCCGTCTTCAGAAGTACCCATTAGAGCTGGTACGGCTCAGGAGCCGTTCAGGTTATTCCAGTCCCTGGTCGATGACACTGCTTCAAATGTCTTCGCCAGGGCTCGAATTATTCCAGTCCAAGTCTCAGTCAACGACACTCTTTCACATGTCCTTGCCCGGGCTTGAACCTGGGATCTCCCAATCGCCAGCGCAGTGTGGTAACCACTACACTAGCGCGGCTCCGTGATCAGTCTAGTGAATTCCACTTCTGCTCTTTGATGCTGTTTTCATAATTCAATCTGCAGCCAGTAAGAATACAACTGGTAACAAGAGGCAGCCCTGCATTGTTTCAGTTCGTATCTCACAGGAATCTGAAAGCTGTCCTTCATGAAAAACTTTCAATTTCAAATCATAAATATTGTCTACCTTAATTGCCCACTTCTGATATGGCTCAGTGAATCTTCTAAAAACAGATTGCTCCACGTAGAGAACGAAGTTCCACCAATAAAAGTTCACTCTTTGCAACGTGAAAATTGATCAAAGTGTGACATACATTATGTTAAGCAATTAACTTCCTCACTAATAGGAAAATAGTACCAGCATGATAGCCAATACTTAATGAATGAATGATGTAATATATGTTACATATTTGGTGGCTGTAGCCACACACACATAAAAAAAGAATGCAAATAGTTCAAATTTAAGATCACAAAATAAGTTTCAAGTTCTGCAATTAGTTAACACTAAGTAATGAAACAGCCCTGTTTAGCGCCCACACAATTCTGAGGAGACCAAAAAAAAAAACAGAAGCAGGGTGCTGATGACTAATATGAGGATGAGCATGGGGCTGGCAATCTCATCATGAAAAATAAAATGCTAAGTTGAGTATGTGGCTGCAATTTCATCACGAAGAACAGACTGCTACAGAATCCACCACTGCATGAGCCCATGAATGCTTTGGTGCATGCATTCTGCAAGAACGTACCAGCAGTGGTGGCTCTTTGCTCCATAAGAAATGAAAACAAAAACTTTGGCTTGTGGTGACTTTGGCACATGATGAACTGGGCTTGTGAGCAACTTATTTGTTCTTGCAATGAATTTAGCATGACATCCATTATGACTATCACTCCGACTGGGCTAGGATGGATTTAAAATTCAGCAGTAGACATGTGGCCATGCTCAAAATTTTGTGACAGTCGAATAGGCTGGCTGGGACAGGGCTGATATTTTAGGGCTGTGCAGAATTCTGGGCAATATTACACTGACTCAAAAGAGATAAGTTACTTTAAATTAATATCTTAACTCATTGTCATGATCATACTCTTCTGCTCTCTTTGCAACGCAGGTCTTCCGTCAATTCAGGTCATATCCTCTTCTCTTCTCTCATACTTTCAAGTTCTTTTCATGCATTCTTTATCCTTTTTAAGTCTGTGCCCAGTTGCTTTCTCCTGGTGGTTTTGAGTATCCCTCTATTTAACTCATGTGGGATCATATAGTATTTGCTAATGCTTGTTATGCGCTTTATTTTACCTGGCACTGTACTTTTATATATAATTAAAACATGTAAGTATTAAATTTTTGTTTAATTTGGTTTTTTTTTTTTAAACATACAAGCATAATTGGTAATAATGATTTGCCCTATTTACAATGATTTGACAAGTGTGATGCCACTTTTCCATATTGGCAGTTGTTCATATTATTTGTAATTGAAAACAATATATATCCTAATTATAACCCATCAGAGGTTGAACGGAATATTTTTCATCATTAATATTAAAAAAAAAAAATCTGATACCTATGATACCTATTCTATCTTATACATCTGTGAAAATTAGTGAACATAAAATAAAGATGAGAGAGAGAAAATACAAAACACTAAAAGAGTGGTGCATATGAATATTATTTTGCCCTTGAGAAAACAGGCTGTCACTGATAGTAGCTGAAATTATCACATTTAGTTACACATTCTTACAACTGTTTTTTGTTGCCAGTATTTTTTTTTTAAATTAATGAAGAAAAATATCCCGTTCAACCTCTGATGGGTTATAATTAGGATATATATTGTTTTCAATTCCAAATAATATGAAAAACTGCCGATATAAGAAAGTGGCATCACATTTGTCAAATCATTGGAAATAGGGACAATCACAGTTGTGCTTATACATTAAATAAATAAATAATATATATTAAAAAAAAAAACTAACAAACAAAATCAAGAAGAAACTCAGAACAAGAATAATATTAAAGTGAAGGGGTGTAAAGGCCTGGTGGTTCCAGTTATATAACTGACTAACAGATATTTAATTGACTTTCATCTGTTAAAAGCCATATACATTGTAAGAACAGCATCAGACCTTCACATTCCCAACCACTATATATTAACCTGTGTTCATGTTAAATATTGTTTGACTATATTATGCATTTCCCTAGGTTTGTCTACTCTTAACACCTCTTCTATATTTATAGGTAAATTGGAAGTTTGCAAATAATCTAATATTGGTATTCTCATTTGTTCATACCTCTTACATTTTAACAAGAAATGTTCTATATTATTGTCTTGAAGACATACTGCACAGTAAGGTTCTTCTATTCTGAAATAGCCTTTTCCCAGCTGTAGTCTGAGAAGTTTCTTATTACTGGGAATTTTCAATTCCCTAGATATGACATTTTCTTGTTGGAGCCTTGAACAACTTATATGCATGTCTTCCTTTCAGATTTGTATCCCACTCTGCTTTCCATTCATCTGTTATTAAATCTTTAATTAAGCTCTTAATCTCTGATTTACTCGTCCCTACATTTATTAGATTTTTATCAGATCTACCTTTCTTGGCTTCTTTATCTGCCTTTTCATTTCCCTCTATGCCAACATGTGAAGGTATCCAAGCAATTAAGACTGAACATCCTCTGGAATATAAGTATGTAGTAGCCAGAAATATCTCCTCTGCTTTATCAGGTCTACTACATTCTCGTAAATTTCTAAGTGCTTTAATTGTTGAAAGAGAGTCAGTTAAAACTGTTTGTTTTTTGGGAGGGTTATTAGAGAATATTTCTAGTGCTTTTAGTATTGCCACCATCTCTGCAGTGAAAATGGATGTATTTTCCATGATGCTATATTCTTTTGCCATTTTCCATATTGGAATATATATTCCTATCCCCAATTTGCCATCCTCTCCCTTGGATCCATCTGTGTACACAGTAAGGCTGTCTTTTGATATTTGTTGTATATATTTATTGGCTGTGTTTTTAATATTTTCTATATTATTTGTTTTCTTAAGTATTTCTGCTAGGTGGTAGTCCGTGTCTGGTTTCTTGATCTCCCAGGGTGGAATCATTGGCTTGTATTCACAACTGTTAATAATTGATGTAATTAATGTACCCAGATGGAAAATTTCCTCCATACACTTCCATCCTGTAATGTATCTAGTGGTATTCATTGGATTGGCCTGAGTTGTTAGTTGGCATCTGGTAAAAGCTGTATGTGCTGGGTGAGACTTATCTAACATAACTCTGTTCATGTAATTTAGTCTTAACTCCTTTCTCCGCAATTCCAAGGGTAGAATTCCTAAAGTCACCTCTATAGCTCCCATTGATGTTGATCTGATTGCACCTAATATTGTACATAAAGCCTGATGTTGAATTCTGTCTAATTTAATCTTGTTACTGTGTGCAGCAGAGTCATATATACTTCCATAATCTATTTTTCCTCTAATAAAAGACTTATAAAAAGTGAGCATTGTCTTAGTGCTTGCACAATATCTTAATAAGTTGTTGCCAGTAGATACCCATGATTATACTCACGTTTTTACAGTTAATATGCTTTCTGGCAATGTTCTAATTTCAGTAGCCTATGGTTACATACAGTAATAAATTAATGTTACTGAACAGAAAATGAGAACAACATTAATTCGGACCCAAAAATAAACATCAACTGGCATAAAACAGCAAGGACTAATTTTAGTGTTATAATATGTAATCTCTGAGTTGCATTATTACAATGAAACATGCTAGAAAACACAAAATTTCTTAATGCCTGCTAAACTGGGGCGAGAGAGGAGAGCGGAGGTGAGAACGGAGAAGAGAACAAAGGGGGGGAAAAAAGTGAACTACTTACTTGAATCCTAGACCTCTTAGATGCTGTCCTATCAGTCTGACAATGTCTTGATCTGTTCTTGATAGAATTCTGTTATTCCGACCAACCATTGTGCCGTTTGTAACTACTTCTCCGTTTACTGCAGGCGCTAGATTTCTTCCAGTGCACGAAACAAAATCACCAGCCTCGAAAGTTCCATTGTGCTGTGAAAAACCATTGGCCTGCATGACTAAAGCTATTCATACATATTGAACTGCCTAATAAACTCTGCTGAGTGGTTTGTGACGTCGGCATAAGAAACTAGTTTTCTGAATCGAACGGCTCCAGGATAGCTTACAGCCGCTATAGTTTGCAATTTAGTACAATTACAAGTCCATTATCAAACAAGCCATAAATAAAGGTTTAAGTCATACAGCAGACGAAAACAATGTTTACGATGCCTATATTTGTTGTGTGACGTCACTTCCTTAAATGAATCCTGGGAAACACCAGCTGACTGGTCTGAATCTGGGTTTCCACTTTCGCAGTTTTCTCTCAATTTTTAAGATTCGTAAATCTGTTTTTAATGCCGTTCGCGGATAGCGAATTATTCGGCTTAATCGTCGTATCATGTGCAGTTTTTTTGGTTGCTTTTTTTTTAATCATGAAGAAAAATATTTTGCTCAACCTCTGATGGGTTATAATTGAATTATGACTTTTAATGACACTACTTGCATGCTCTACTCGTATTGAAGCCTACATTGTTTGAGCAAGCCATTCATTTCATTCTACATCTTGCACATTGACGATTTCTTACTTACTTTTTCCAATTAGGGCTTTTCAAATTAAAACGGAAAGACGTCCTGAGATCTATAACCGTAAATCGGCTATCAATCTTTTAGGCAGATTATAATTTGTAGTTGATGCCATGGAGAAATTTGCTATTAGTATTACAGCTGTGGGCGCACCACTTAAAACATTATTTTTTTTTTTTTAAACAGAAATACTTACTTACTTAGTCGTTCCTCTTCTAACGTGAGGTGTAGAGCTTTGTAAGAAAGAGCGCCATACTATTCTATCGGCTGTCTTCCTCCTGGCTTGGTTCCACTCTAGTTCTTGGTCCTTCAAAGATTGTTTAATGTTGTCCTTCCAGCGGACTTTGGGTCGTCATGGAGGTCTGGATCCCTGGCTCTTAGTTTCCCATGCTTGCCGTGGTAGCCGATCTTCTCCCATTCTGCAGACATGGCCAAACCATCTCAGTTGGATCTGCAGGGGTTGGGTTTTTAGGCCTTGACGTATCATCTGGTTGTGGACCATGTCTCTTCTTGTTACTTCAACCACCTTCCTCAGATACCTCATTTCTGAGGTTTGGATCTGGCTTTTGTGGGTTGTAGTCATTGCCCATGACTCGCATCCATACGTCAAGACTGTGACATAGATGGAGCGGTATACAACCATCTTCGTCTTCTTACCAACTTCTCGGCTGAAAAAGAAGGAGGGCGGCCTGCATAGAGGCCGTAAGGAGGCAGCCCCTCCATCATGCAAAGACACAACAGGCCAATCACCTATTTGTCTTAAAAACCAGATTACGAGAAACATAAGAGAGAAAACCGGACTGATTCTAAAGACGACGAACTGGAACCGACTACGACTTACGGAACATGGAACACAAGAAGTATAAATGGGAAGGAAGAGGAGCTGGTGGAAGAGATGAGGACAGCCAAAATAGAAATCCAGGCTTTAACAGAAACAAAGAAAAAAGGACAAGGAGTAATGGATCTCGATGGCGATACGCTGCTCTACAGTGGTGTACCCACGTCTGAAATAGCTAAAGGGGGCGTGGGTTGAATTGTGGCCAAAAACCAAAGGGATGGAACTTTGTTTCAGAATGCATTATGGTCCTAAAACTAAAAGAAGGAGAAACCATAGTCAACCTTGTCATTGTGTATGGGCCAAATGAAGATGAGCAAGCAGAGGTCAAGGAGGAATTCTCCTAGCTGCTTCAAAGGACAGTGGACGACTGCCTGGATGAAGTAATCCTGCTCGGAGATTTCAATGCCATAGTTGGAAATGACCAAGCTAGATGGGGTGGAGTTATCGGAAGATATGGAGAAGATACTCTTAATGACAATGGAAAGCGACTCCTTAGATTCTGCACTTCGCAGAATCTGATCATTACAAACACAAAGTTCCCCCATAAGCGCATACATGTATACACTAGGTGTGAACCAACAAAGAATGAGAAGTCAGTGATCGACTATGCCATAGTTAGTAAGAGCTCATTCAAGTATGTCCGGGATGCTAGAGTGTGGAGTTGGTGGGGGGGGGGGGGGGGAAGAGATTGGAAGCGACCACTACTTGTTAACAATTAAAAGAACAACTGAAAGAGTTACTCGGCCTAGGAACTGCCTAACATCACGCAAGAAGCTAAGTAAACGAACAGGGGAAACAAGCATTAAGACCTACAAGCTGAGAGAGCCAGAAGTGAAGACCAAATACCAGGGGCTTATTGCTACAGCAGTGAGAAACACAGAACAACAACCCGATGACCTGGAAACACTGGCTGAAATTCAAGGACATCATAAAGACAGCTGCAGCAGAAGCATGTGGTGAAGTTCGACTTGGGAACAAGAGAAAGAGGACATATTGGTGGACAGATGAGGTTAAAGAGAAAATAAGAGAGAAGAAAAAGGGATGGAAACAAAACTTAGGAGCTAAAAACGCACCAGGAAAAGCAGAGAAATACAGAGAATATATGATACTCAGAACAGAAGCAAAGAACAAGGTGCTAGCAGCAAAATAGAAGTCCTGTGAAGAATTTGGAGAAAAGCTAGAAAGCGGTGCGCAAGAAAACCAGAAATTGTTCTATAAGACCCTAAAGAACATGAGGAAGGAAAAACAATGCCCTCTCAAATTTATAAAGGACAACCAAGGCAAATTGCTTACTGCCCCAAAAGAAGTAATGGAAAGATGGAAAGGGACCCCAAGATGCAGCAATAGTGAATGCAGTCAGCGACCCATAGCTGTACTGCTTGCATCAGGACCAGCGAACTAGGGCTTGTCAAGACCGCACTCCACCTCCACGTGGTAGTCCTGGAAACAGTCTGCAGCAGTGCAGTCTGGCTGAGCGAGTGCGGATCGCAATGGGAAGGCAAACCCGGTCCCTAAAAAATGCCGTGCTGAAGTCGGATATGTCGACCGAAAGGTGCAGATATCACAGCTTAGGCGTAAACAGACACAACGCAACCACCGTCCTTTTCAGGACGAACGAGGAAGAAGAAGAAGAAGAAAGATGGAAAGAATATATTTAAGAGCTCCTGGATGGTGAGCAAGGTCAAATATCAGAAATGATAACCACTGACACAGAAGGGGAAACCAATGGTGATGAAGATGACATAAAAATGGAAGAACTGAAGGCAGCACTGGAGAAAATCAAGATGGGCAAAGCAGCAGGACATAATGGCATAACACCAGAAATGGTTAAGTACATGGGAGCAGCAGGCGACCTATTGCTCCTAAGGGTCCTATAGGCAGCTTGGTGAAATAAGACCCCATCAAAGGATTGGGAGATTGCCATAATAACACCGATTTTCAAAAAGGGTGACAACCGACAATGTGGAAACCATAGAGGCATATCCCTTCTCAGTGTCCTTGGTAAAATCTACTCTAGAATATTGGAGCAGAGACTCAGACGCCTAGCTGAGCCACAAATGGATGAGGTCCAGTGTGGCTTCCGAGCAAATCGAAGTACTCAAGACCTAATCTTCACACTCAGAAAGTTGAGTGAAAAGGCTCTTGAGTATAAGAGTGAGATCCATCTTTGCTTCTTAGATCTGGAAAAGGCATTTGACAAGGCCCCCTGGAACAAACTCTGGGTCTGTTTGGCAAGAAAGAACATTCCAACACCTCTGATTTATGCTATACAGAGCTTCTACAAGTCTTGCAGAAATTATGTGAGGGCGGCAAACCATAAGTAAGAAGAATTCAGGACCACCACTGGTGTAAGACAAGGTGATATCCTGTCACCTTATCTTTTCATAATCCTCATGGACGATGTCATCAAAGCATGTAAGGAGAGGACAAGAAAGTATTCAATGGGGTACTGGAAGATGAGACCGGTCTGTATTTCAGAGCTGGCATTTGCTGATGATGTTGCCCTGATTGCTAAATCAGAGGCACATCTTCAATCCAACCTGTAAGTCTGGAAGGAAGAGCTGGAGAAGAGAGGGATAATCATAAGCAGCTCGAAAACAAAAACCATGATGATATCACGAGAGGAAAGAAGACATCAAATTAAGCTGGGAGAACAGGTCCTGGAGCAGGTCGACCACTTTAAATACCTTGGAGCTGTCATAGACCGGAAGGAAGGCATCAAAGAAGAGTTGGCTACCCAAAGAGAAGCAGCTGGGAGACTTTTTCCAGCCATAAATCGAGGATTCCTCAGCAAAAGATAAGTTGGTAAGAAGACGAAGATGGCTGTATACCGCTCCACCTATGTCCCAGTCTTGACGTGTGGATGCGAGTCATGGGCAATGACTACAACCCACAAAAGCCAGATTCAAACCTCAGAAATGAGGTATCTGAGGAAGATGGTTGAAGTAACAAGAAGAGACATAGTCCACAACCAGACGATACGTCAAGGCCTAAAAACCCAACCCCTGCAGATCCAACTGAGATGGTTTGGCCATGCCTGCAGAATGGGAGAAGATCGGCTACCACGGCAAGCATGGGAAACTAAGAGCCAGGGATCCAGACCTCCATGACGACCCAAAGTCCGCTGGAAGGACAACATTAGACAATCTTTGAAGGACCAAGGACTAGAATGGAACCAAGCCAGGAGGAAGACAGCCGATGGAATAGTATGGCGCTCTCTCTTACAAATCTCTACACCTCACGGTAGAAGAGGAACGAGTAAGTAGTAAGTAGTAGGTATGTCATCGCATCCTGGTGATTTCCCTTTCTTCAGGCTTTTGATTGCCGCACGTACTTCATCTTACATAGGTTCTGGCTCTCTCTCTTCACTTTCAGTCGTCATGTCTAGAGTCTTTGTACTATTTTCATACATTTCTCTGCAGTACTCCTTCCATCTATCCAGTGTATCATTACTTTCTGTTAATATGTTACCATTTTATCATTAATTATATGTAATGATGGTCTAAAATCATCTGTTAGCGTTCTGATTTCCTTGAACATATCCCCATCATTTCCTTGACATTGCAGATCTTCTATTCTATTGCAGGTGTTCGTTATTGTCGTGAAAACTGTATGATAGACGAACCAATGGAATCGCACCTTCATGCAGTGTGTACAAAACGATTAGGCATTCAACATGGCGATCTCAAATCTGTGCAAACCAGTTGAGGATGGCATTAAACGGCAGCATTATGAGCGAAGTACAGTATGGCAGAGGTCAAGAATTCACAAATAGGAATGTTCAGTTAATAGAGTGTGCAAAAATTTCCACGGGAAGTGATATAATAATGGAGAAATCTCGAGAGAATGCAACGAGACATCAGGCAAGTCACAAATTTTGCTGTTTAGGCTACGCATAGCATACAAATAAAGTATGTAAATAAAAGACAATTTTTGAAATACATGAAGACTAATCCAGAGAGTATTTTAAGCCTAAGATGAAGGAAATCGGTCCAGGAATAAGGAGGATATGTAGATTACTAGTTTTTCATATTTGCACAGCTGGGCAAATGTATGCCTGTATTTTGGAACGCAAACACACTTTAGTAGTAAAGCTCCCTCTGTCGTTCGGCCTTGGCCTATATATAGAACGTGCCCTCTTTCGAAAGCAGGCCATAAAAATTTTTAAATACAGAGAGAAGCGCCAGTTCTGTCAGAGAGAGACTTCTTTGCCTTTTGCATCTGAGAGAAGACTGTGTGACCATTAACAGCTCGACTGTATGTACTTGAGGGTAAGAAAGAATGTAAATATATATATATATATATATATATATATATATATATATATATATATATATATATAGATATCTATATATATATATATATATATATATATATATATATATATATATATATATATATATATATATATATATATATACTGAAGCACATTAAAAACGCACCACCTGTATAATCCAGGAACAGAGTGTGAAATGTAAATATAAGTGTGTACAAGTTTACATATTTGGAATCTTTATTCATTTTCCTATGAATCCATGCTGGTCATTAATTTGTACATTTGATTGTTATGAAATTCATTGCATTCTGTGCAGGCAAGGGGGAAAACCAAAAATACAAAAAAATGCACGTGCGTTATCCTGCTGGAGAAGCTGCAAGTCTGGATAAATTGTGAACGCAGGAGCAACCATTGCATCCAGAACCTCATCTCGATATGTCACAGCATTAACATTTCCACGGAAGACGTGAAGAGGCAAGCGATGGTGAAAACTGAATCCTCCCCAAATGTGAATACTGCCACCTCGAAATCGGTTGACACAGCAATCTGCAAAGCGCTCTTCACACCGTCGCTAAATCCGCATACGTCCATCTGCAAAGGATATGTTGAATCTGTTCTCGTCTGTGAATAGGACAGCATACCACTGCAGTCTAGTCCATCTGATATGTTGCTCTGCCCATTGCAGGCGCTGCTAACGATGTCTGTGAGTCAAGTTTGGCCCAACATAAGGTCGTCTTGCAGTAAGGCCTGTATCTCTGAGTCGTCGTATGACTGTCATTCGAGAGACTTGCCCATGTCTATCCACTATTGCTCTTGCTGTTTGACTTGCCGGGAGAGTACGATTCCTTAGGTGACTCAGCACAATATGACGATCTTGCGCAGGGGTAGTAACTCGTGGTTGGCCACTCCAAAGTCTATCCCGGGCACTGCCAGTGGTTCCGTAACGTTCATTGAGACGTACAATAGTGCTGTGGTGGCAATTCATCCTTCTGGCAATGGCCCGCGAGCTCATTCCGGTCTCCAACATACCAATGGCTCGTTGGCGGTCGTTTTCAGATAGTCGTGGCATTTCAAGCATATGTACTGGGTGTTTTGTCTCAACGGCCTTTTTATACCGAGTATACTGCCACAACGAGTACACATTTTCAGGGTCATAGCTGTTGGGAATCGTGTTGCACGTGTAACTTTCATCGTTTTCATGTAGTCTGTACACACACCCGTGGGTTGAATCTTGCACTTTCCATTCCAGCAGCCATTCGCT
The DNA here is from genome assembly GCA_024509875.1 of Oreohelix idahoensis. Lineage (NCBI taxonomy): Eukaryota > Metazoa > Mollusca > Gastropoda > Stylommatophora > Oreohelicidae > Oreohelix > Oreohelix idahoensis. The sequence goes on along the minus strand of JAMPIV010008542.1, from coordinate 320,139 downwards.
CTCTACCTCATGGCAAACACGGGGAAAATCCATTCCCACACTTTTTTTTGCCAGCTTCTCGGCATCAGTATATATAATAGTGGTGCGTTTTTAATGTGCTTCAGTATATATATATATATATATATATATATATATATATATATATATATATATATATATATATATATATATATATATATATATATAAAATTCTAGTTAATTAATTAACTTGTGCGTTAGGAAGTGTGTAGATGTGTTTCAAACTACTGTGTATTTCTGGAGGCAAAACCAAGCCAGTGTTGATTCAAATAAATTAAGAATGGAAGCAGAAAGGGTGTCCATGGTTTTAGAAAAGTATTTAAAGAATTATTTCCTGATGGAATGGGACATACATCAGGAACAAAGGAAAGGATGAAAGTAATTGTATTACTGTATTGTTTGAGATATTACTTAGTATTTTACACAAGACCTAATAATTCTATGGAGGCGAATCATGGACAAATTTGCTCTAAGGACTTGGAGAAAAATTGTATTCACAGTGACCTGGATTGTGTTTATACGGATATATTATGCCCTGTGCGTCTACTGGCACACTGTCTGAAACTGTCTCTCATCCCCTACCTCTGTACTAGAGGGATAGTGATAGATAATATAGTGGTTAATCAAATATGTTTCAGGTTATATCCTGTCATCCAAGTACACGTTAAAGAGTCAGCCACTACTGCAGGAACTAGTGGTGCGAGCGCCCTTGTTGTTCATAGGGACAGCTACCCAGTAACCACGGCCTGGAGGAATCTCATGTGACTTTTCCATCCATGTCAGGAGAGTGACGGGCTTCAATTCACCAGATAAGTGGCCAAACAAGGCTTATGTTCAGAGTACCCAGTAAAACCACTATTCTAAGAAATACATATCTAATGATGACATCTTGTTGGGCATAGTTATAGCCAGTGATAGCCTAAAATCCAATGACAGTGAAATAAAAGTGTTATTAAGATATAGATATTCTACAAACAGAGTGAGTTCAACCAAGAGAGAAGAACTTTCCTAAAATTTTAAAGACTTAAGATACTTTTGACCATTTTACAAGTGATTTTATTTATTTACTGTTGTAATTAAATTTTAAGTTCGGTGAAAGATTTTCACATCAGAAAAGAAAAACCTGTAAAAATAAATCGTAAATATTTACCAGCAGGCTTACTTAAATTATTTAAGTTAAGTTACAGTTCTTGTTGGTAAAATAGTTAGTTAATACCCCTAGCAGAGCTAATAATATAAACAGAGGAGGATCGTGAGAGGAGCAATTAGGAACTTAGAGTAATACATTACCATTTTCTCTAGGAACTTATACAGCTTGATCCTACCTTTGATGTCCATACACCCTTACTCTTTTCAGAGAAGGGGGTATTACTTGTAAGACCAGTCTCTTATCTGGCACTATCCTGGTATCATCTGATACAACTTTGTGTCCAGGATATCTTATAATTTCTATAACAATCAACCCTCTCGTGACAGTTATGCACTGTTTCTTGTCTTCTCTAATCTCTCTCCTGGTGTTTCTTGTCATTCCTAATCTCTCTCCTGATGTTTCTTGTCTTTCCTAATCTCTCTCCCGATGTCTCTTGTACAGTTTTTGTATTTGTCACTGTTGCGTTCTACCCCTGTTTGCTTTAATTTTCTTCTTTCTTCTATGGGCTTCAATGTTTCCTCCGTGATGTATATCTGCTTCTTGTGCACTTTTCTGGGGATCATGTTTTGTGCTGATGAGATGAGAATATCTCTCACATGTGTGGCCAGCTCATCAGGTGTCATATTCTCTTGTACAGCCATCAACACTTCGAATGTGTTTTGTACTTCTATGTTATATTCAGGTGGTATGTCGCTTACATCGAGACGGAGAGGTCGAGCTCCTTTTGTCACTTTTTTTTTCAATTTTAACCTAAAATCTGCAATTAGTTGCTCACGATCTGAATCACAATCTGCTCCTGGGAGTGTCTTTGTAGATGATATACCTGACCTCCATCTTTGTTGTATCAAGATGTAATCTATTTGATTCCTGCTGTTGCCATCTGGTGAGGTCCATGTGTAGAGCCTTCTGGGATGTTGTCTAAATAAGGTATTTATAATAGAGAGGTTGTTTTCTAAGCAAAATTCGATTCGTTTTTCTCCTCTTTCATTTCTATGTCCTATGCCGAATGGCCCTCGCACCTTTTCTTCTTCCTCTGTTCTTTCAATGCCAATTTTCGCGTTGAAGTCACCCATGATTATCATGATATCCCTTTTTTCCACTTTCCCTAAAGCCTTTTGTAAACTGTTCTAAAATTCCTCAATTTCATCATCATCTGCTGCAGATGTGGGTGCATAAACTTGTATAACTGTGATGTTCCTTTTCTTTCTCTTGAATCTAACCATGAGAAGTCGATCACTGATTGGAGTGTATCCAAGTAGTGCTATAGATGCTTTCTTTGTCAGGAGGAAACCAACCCCGCTCTGACTGCCCTTTTCCTTCCCGGAATATATGAAGGTCTCGCCTGTTTGAGTTATAAAGTGACCTTGTCCTGCCCATCTATGTTCAGAAATGCCCAGTATGTCTGTTTTGATTCTTTCCATTTCTCTGCTAATCATAACAAGTTTTCCCTGATGTAGGCTTCTTACATTAAGAGAAAGATACTGAGGGAAATTAATGACCGCCTGTTAGAGAATGACACTGCAATCGATAAATCATCAAGGCTAAGACTGCTGGAATTTGTCATCAAACGTAAAACCAGCAGGGATGGACGAATGAGAGGATGCATCCTGCGTGTATGCAACCAACGCGCAACAGGAACAATTAGCATTCATACCCTTCGACATTTGCTGAGGGAGATTGAGCACCTATTGGTTTGCCCGGAGTGCAGTGACGTCGATTCTGATCAACAATAAAAATAATTTTAAAAACCGGATGCTCCACAAATCCAAGATCCAGCTCTGATTTCCGCTCCAAGGCCCTGGTTTCTGCTATGTCAATTCATCCATTAAATTCCTTTTTTTTTCATGTGGGATTTGTAATCAAAATTATCTGGATGCAATGGCTATAAAGCCACGGGGCAACCTTTCAAAAAACGACACGCGTAGAAATGAAAGTGGGACCGAAGACGCAGCAAACGAGATGAATGCGGTCAGCGACTCATAGCTTGACTGCTTGCGTCAGGGTCAGCGAACCAGAGTTGACCAAGACCCTACTCCACTGTCACGAGAGGATTCCTTGTTATTGAAATTATAAAGTATCCTGGACACAAAGTTGTATCAGGTGATACCAGGATAGCGCCAGATAAGATACTGGTCTTATAAGTAATACCCCCTTCTCTGAAAAGAGTAAGGGTGTATGGACATCAAAGGTAGGATCAAGCTGTATAAGTTCCTAGAAAAGATGGTAATGTATTACTCTAAGTTCCTACAGGCTCCTCTCAAGATCCTCCTCTGTTAATATTAACAGCTCTGCTAGGGGTATTAACTAAACTATCTACCAACAAGAACTGTAACTTAACTTAAATAATTTAAGTAAGTCTGCTGGTAAATATTTACAATTTATTTTTACAGGTATTTCTTTTCTGTTTGAAAATCTTTCAAGGAAATCAAATTTTAATTACAACATTTAAGTAAATAAAACATTTGAAAAGAATAGTGGTTTTACTGGGTACTCTGAACATTAGCCTTGTTTGGCCACTTATCTGGTGAATTGAAGCATGTCACACTCCTGACATGGAAGGAAAAGTCACATGAGATTTCTCCAGGCCGTGGATACTGGGTTGCTGTCCCTATGAACATCAAGGGCACTCGCACCACTAGTTCATGCAGTAGTGGCTGACTCTTTAACGTGTACTTGGATGACAGGATATAACCTAAAACATATTTTATTAACCTCTATATTGTCTATCACTATCCCTCTAGTACAGAGGTAGGGGATGAGAGACAGTTTCATACAGTGTGCCAGTAGATACACAGGGCATAATATATCAGTAAGAACACAATCCAGGTCACTGTGAATACAATTTTTCTCCAAGTCCTTAGTTAGAGCAAATTTGTCCATGATTCGCCTCCATAGAATTATTAGGTCTTGTGTAAAATACTAAGTGATATCTCAAACAATACAGTAATACAATTCCTTTCATCCTTTCCTTTGTTCCTGGTGTGTGTCCCATTCCATCAAGAAATAATTCTTTATATGCTTTTCTAAAACCATGGACACCCTTTCTGCTTCCATTCTTAATTTATTTAAATATACACAGCTTGGTTTAGCCTCCAGAAATTACACAGTAGTTTGAAACACATCTACACACTTCCTAACGCACAAGTGAATTAATTAACTAGAATTATATATATATATATATATATATATATATATATATATATATATATATATATATATATATATATATATATATATATATATATATATATATATTTACACATTCTTTCTTACCCTCAAGTACATACAGTCGAGCTGTTAATGGTCACGCAGTCTGCTCTCGGATGCAGAAGGCAAAGAAGTCTCTATCTGACAGAGCTTGCTGCGCTCTCGCTGTATTTGAATTTTTATTATGGCCTGCTTTTCATTTAGGGCACGTCCTATATATAGGCCAAGGCCGAACGACAGAGGGAGCTTTGTTGCTAAAGTATTTTTGCGTTCCGAAATACAGGCGTACATTGGTCCCGATGTGCAAAATTGAAAAACTAGTAATCTACATATCCTCCTTATTCCTGGACCTATTTCCTTCATCTTAGGCTTAAAATACTCTCTGTATTGTTCTTTCTTTTTCTAGATAAGGATCTTTTATTATCATACTACTATCTTTTCTTAGGCGTAGCCTAAAAAGCAAAATTTGTGACTTGCCTGATGTCTCGATGCATTCCACTCGAGATTTCTCCATTATTATATCACTTCCCGTGGAAATGTTTGCCCACTGTATTAATTGAACATTCCTATTTGTGAATTCTTGACCTCTGCCATGCTGTACTTCGCTCATAAGTCTGTAGCTTACCTCCAATTGAATCAAGATTATACGAATTTGAGCTCGCTATTGTTAGGCTAGTACGTTTGTAAACACTATACATGAAGATGCGATTTCATTCGTTCGACAAGGAAATATTGTCATAAAGTATGGCGTGCCGTTTGATCAGAATAACGGGTTGTGAATCAGACTTCACGACATCCACCTCCAACTGGTGGTCCTGGAAACAGGCTGCATCACTGCAGTCTGGCTGAGAGAATAGGGATCGAAGAGGGAAGTCAAACCCGGTCCCAAAAAGGTCATGCTGAAAACGGATGTGTCGGGCCGAAAGGAGCAAATATCGCAGTTTCGCTGTAAACGGTGACACAACGTAACAAACGTCCTTTTCAGGACGAACGCAGAAGAAGAAGAAGAAGAAGAAGAAGAAGAAGAAGAAGAAGAAGAAGAAGAAGAAGAAGAAGAAGAAATGAAAGTTATCCAATAGAATGAAAGTTGGCTAATTAATACATGACAGAAAGTGAAGAAAAAAGGCCTCTGCCTAAATAGCAAAACAGACGAATGCTATGGTAATCTCCAGTGTTCACCGTCAAAGTAAATGGGACAGTTTTGAAACATGTCAATAAATTCAAGTGTCTGGCAACGGTGGTGACGTTACATGGAAGATACATCTTAGAGGAGAATAGAATAACCCAGACAAAAAAGCACGTTCCATTAAATGACATGCATTTTGTGCAAACACAGCTTTGTTATGGAAGTAATAAATAAGATTCTTCAGTGTTACATACAGCCAATCATGTCATATGGAAGCGAATCAATGACAATCCATAAACAAGGAAGGAAGTCCTTGGAAGCATGAGAGATGTGGTTTTATAGAAGAATGCTAAGAATACTATGGAGATTATAAAAAAAAAAAAGTAATGAGGTTGTCCTGAAAGGGGTCACCGCACAAAGGAAACTTTTTACACATATCAGAAAGAAGCAATCCATTTTCTGTGTGCACGTTATGAGAAGAGAAAAGCTGGAGTTATATTATGACAATAGGTAAGACTGATGGAGAAAAAGAAAGAAAGAGATAGATAAAGAGAACGAATGCTTTAACTTTGTGGCTTGGAAAGAAGTCCATAAACAAAGTTGGTACACAGCGATGGGGGCAGGGAGTTTTAAAGACACATAATCGCCTACGCCATCCGGCTTGGCACTGTAAGAAGAAGTAAGAAGGAAAGACAGTTTTAGTAGTAGTAGAAGAAGAGAAAAAGTAGCGGTAGAAGACATTGCATTCTTCCATCCTCTGTAATCATGCTTCAAAGAGATATTCTTCTTCCTCGTTCTTCCTGAAAAGGGCGTTGGTTGCGTTGTGTCCGTTTACAGCAAAGCTGCGATATTTGTACTTTTCGGCCGACACATCCGACTTCAGCACGGCATTTTTGGGACCGGGTATGCCTTCCCACTTCGATCCCTACTCTCTCAGCCAGACTGCAGTGATGCAGTCTGTTTCCAGGATCACCACTTGGAGGTAAAGTAGGGTCTTGGTATGCTCTGGTTCGCTGACCCTGACGCAAGCAGTCAAGCTATGAGTCGCTGACTCTGACGCAAGCAGTAAAGCTATGAGTAGCTGACTGCATCCATCTCTCTAGCTGCGTCTTCGGTCGCAAAGAGATATGAACTTTCTGATTGTCTTTGCTTAAGGTATTATTAATGTGGATACTGAGTGTGCACATATTTATGTACCTTGATTATGTTTTTGCTGCACTGTTCTTCTTTTTGTATCTCTCAAAAGCTTATGATTAGTTATCTGTGGCCATGTCATGTAAATGTCTACAGTATCAGGCTTTAGTCATCTTCTAACATCATCGTTATCATCATCCTTATCATCATCGTCTCCTGTTTTACTCCTTATGGAACGTGGAACCACCACTTTGAGGAAGCCTACACAAAAGCGCAAACTCCTGTAGCAATTTGTTTTACATGACAAAGTTGCCAGCAGCATACATAACCTCATGTGAGTTGCCTTTTACGACAGCCTGGGGGAGCTATTCTTTCTTTCTCTCCTCGGATACCACCGGGAACTGCACAGGGCTGTCTGCTAACCGTAATTCATTCATTATTTCTGGATTTGCCTCTGATGATGTCCTTTTCATATAAATGTTAATCACTATTCCACTTTCGTTCCCCATGGAATATAGGGCAGTAGTGGGTTCCCGTTTCTTGTAATTTTGGTCATCTTTTTTTCAGTTATGCTCATAATGTTGGTGCTGTTGTGTCTTCCTCTTCTACCATATCACTTCAGATTCTCTTTTTATCTCCTAACTGGCCTATTTGAGGCTACCAGTCAGGGACATGTTTTGTAAAACCTATCAATCCCCATTATACGGGGTTTATCGAGAAATTGTTGATTTCTAACAGTGCAGCTCAAAGTTGTTGTTTGGATGCTATCATTTAAAAAAAATAAAATAATGAAAGTGTACGAATACCCCTTTTTATAACGACATCGAAATATACAATTTTATTTTTTCGAATGATTTAAATAAAGTGTCACCGTGGGGTTTGCCCAAGCATTATTCATGCTATTGTTAAGGTGAGATAAACAGTTAGGACAGCTCACAAGAGAAAATAATGAATGAAAATAATAATATTGCTAACCGACAACGGTTCAGAATACCGGCTCACTTTAATTAATAGTGAGTGATTATCTTGAGTCGTAAATAGAAAATTCGGGAACAAGAAATAAAAAGGCTCGACCAATAAATTTAAGTAAAAAGGGTTGGGTCAGCGAATCAGAAGAGTGGCGAGAAAAACACACCACGCAAAATGACCAGATGTCATTAGATGACAGTGAGTCCTGAGTCCTGACTTCTTGAGGAAGAAGGTGTGATCACTGTGCGGACAAGATGTACCTTCTGTGGTTTTACAGATAGGGTTAATGTGTAAATATATTTAGAAGTCCCGCCATCACTAGCCAGTATTATTCTATCTGGATATAGTATTTGATGCTGTAGTTCACAGTTAAGGCGTATTTCTGAAAAGGAGATCAGCGTTTATGCTGTGGTTTTTGTGTAAGTATTGAACTGAGATAATATTTTACACAGAGTAGAATCTTGTTTACAGGAGAATCTTGCAGAAGCACGAATTGTCAGTTCATTACTAGAACTTTACGACTCTATTAAAAAAAACGACTATGTGTAAAGTAACCAAGAGGCGGTAAACATATGAAGGAAACTAGAGATATTATAGAGGAGCCATATTGAACAAGGTTTGAAGTGTCCAGAATTGTATATGATTATCAAGAAAAAGTGAGTGTCGACTTTTATAGAAGTAACTTCAAATATGCTCTCTCACTAGTAAGTATCAGAATGTTGTACATACAATTGTTTATGCATGAGATGAATTTTGTTGCTAGGAGCAGTTATAGAGACCTGTCTGGCCAGTTCGTCGAGGAAGATATTTAAGTAACCAATAAAGTATGGAATGCTTATAAAGAGCATTGGTATATGAGGAAATAGGAGCAGGTTTTGGGAAGACTAAGGAAGTCTACGGAGAAAAGAATAAGTTAAAGAGGAATACGGAAGTTACGAGACATAGAATTCATGTATGAGTTAACCTGAAGTACCAAAGACCCAGTAAAGGCTTCTATGAGAACTCTATCATTTGAATGACCCATTATGCTTGTTGTTATATTAAGTTATTAAAAGTTTAATTGAAGGAACAGAATGAATTTGATTCCATCTTTATGAGTTGCTGATCGTATGCCATGTACTTTTAAACTACCACTATACGAAGTCACTATTACATCAAAGAAGGAACGGAACGGATTTGAGTTGTACAGAAAACGATAGGAGTATCATCCAGGAATTTACACCTCTGGCGGAGATGGCCAGTAATGATATCAACTAAATAACTTGGAAGATAAAAAGAGAAGTTGTAAACTTAAATTACGTCACTAGGCCTGCCATCTGCCACCTAGTTATATAGCCCTGTCACATAAGGAAACAGAAAGAACACACACGTGCTTATACAGAGACACACACTCATACGAATTTTATTAATCACAATGATCACTTCCCATCAGCTACCAGCGGTGCATAGGCCTACTATTATAGACACAGAGTGTAAGGTTTATAATGGACATAGGACAATAATGAATAACATGTCGTCATCAACATCGACTTTCAGTTCCCCAAGCAGCATAGGCCTTCAACAAACGTATGCCAAGTCTTCATGTCACGTGCCAAGTCTTCCTGTCACGTGCCATCAGCTCAAGCTCTGTCCATGTCTTCTTCATTCCCTTTATATCTGTCTCCAGTTCTCTTCTCCAGGTGTTTAAGGGTTTCCTTCTACCTTTCTCACCATGAGGATTCTAGAACAAGGATTACCTGGTGTCGTGAAACATTCTAAATCCACATATATAAATTAAAAGGTAAATGTAAAGCCTAACACATAAATTCAATAACAGGGAAAGAAGAATGGTAAAGAACAGTGCTGTCACAATGACTGTACTCGAGATCCCCTTTTTCTGCTTCGTCTGCATATTCTCACGCTTTCACGTTCACTAGTAAAGCCTACTGCATCAATACACGCGTGTCAACAAAACAATAAAACGTGTACTGTATTTCTTAGAAAACCTTGAGATAGGCACTGCGTAATGACCTAGATTAATACTAGCATTAATTTCATTTTATACACTGCGTGATGAAAAGACAGATGGAATTAGGGTAGAAAGAGGGAGGGCTGAAAGCAGGAACGCATGCAACACTAACACGCGTCTCGCGATATACAATTAATGCCACCCCTAACGCGAAAGGCATGAAGCACTAGCTTTTTTTTTCTTCAAATGGACAGTGATAAAAAACACTACCCATACGAGAGTTAGGTTTAAAAACCTGTAAAATGCTTATTATGAAACATGACATTCTACTGTTTTATGTCTAAACTCCTGACATTAGTCTGACAGTACAGCAGACACCATAAAGTTTGGAAGTGAGGAGGTGGTAACAGCACGACTATCCTAGAAGAAAATACATATTTTGAACGCCGCCACTTAGCTCCCTTAAAACTTATATATTTGGGTTCCTTAGGACTTGCTGACAAAGAATATGTTAAGTGTTACGCAAATAGTCTAGGAATTAACAAATTATAGCCAAAAGAAAATAGTGAGGGTGTCAGACAACACCAAATAATAATCGCACAGTGGCATGTTTTGAAACCACCATTTTATGGGAAATAGGTCACCATGTTAAACCCGATTTGATTGGCGGGAATGATATGTAAGGCTAAACACGATTAGTCGGACTACAAATACTAATTTTGGTTGTTAGGGGAAATGTGAGAAGGGTAAAATTTTTTTGAAAAGCTGTGTAAACATGGCCCGATTGGTTAGACCCGCTAATATAGTCAATTAGGAGCGTCTGTTCAGTGCCACATTTTAAAATAAACTTACTAAGAAACAGTGCGTTGAGATCCAGATCATATTTTTTTTCTAAATAAAAGTCTGGGACAGAGGCAGATCGGAATTTGTGCCATTATTCATCGCCAGTCAACGTATTTGTGTATTATTTCCATGAATTGTGGTAAGCTTGACATATTTGATATCTTTTTAATGAAAATTGAATGTGAATTGATAATTTATGTCTGTATATGTGTGTGGTTCAGTAGCAAACATGAGGCAAAGCCTAGATACTGCTCCAACCTGAACAGAACGTGTCGGAGAAAAGAAAACTGCATGGAATTGCCAAATAGTACACTAACACCTATCTTATTGACTAGAAGGAACTAAGGCTGGAATTGCAGAGGCGTAGTAACCATTAAGGAGAAGAATACTGGTGTCAATTGTTTCAGATGAAGCTAGCAGTTGGCCTACCGCTCTGAACTCAGTGTTTGTTATGTATTGTGTTCAGTGTGGAAATAGATTATAAATTAGATCTGAAGTAGGAGGTACAACCTTCTTGTTTCAGGGACCGTGGTCCTAAGTTATTGAAGCAGCACCTGGTCTGAGTTTTGCTGAATCCAGAGGCTGACAGCATACTCCTTGGTCCAGATAGCAACCAGTGAGGTGTCTCCAGAACACAGTGAAGCAATCGAGCAGAGGAGTCTTTTCCTGCCGCCATCACGAAAGATAAGCTTCTGTGGCCAGAGCAGCTCAACATTATGTCCCCCCCCTCTAAAATTGACATTATATTAAACACAGAGGGACAATAAATTGTTTCAAATGACAGGAACTGTGAACTTTTCCCAATACTATTTCCACGATAATCAAACACTTGAAGTCATGATGACAAACAACAATCTAGCTTGAAAAACAAAACCAGTATTACCTCATAGTACTACTTCACAACTTACATACATAGGATAATACTAATAAATTATGTCAATACAAAGATCATATTTATAAATTGTGATTACATTTGATTGTGATTCCTGGTTCACTGTGTAGTTGAATCAGGATATCTATTGTTGAAAGTAATTATTACATATATATTTGAAACTTTACACTTGACTCATTTAAGATAGTCTTATAGAGTGTTATATGTGTGTGAGTGTCACAGTGTTGTAAAGTGTTGTGGAATAAATTAAATTGTTTATCTGTCGGTTGTTGTTGTGACTTACACTTCATCATTTTCATAACCCTAGACATTCAACGTAGTCATCACACTATTCCAGAATAATTCTGACTGAGATATAAATGTGGTAGCAAGTAAGGTCATCTGTAATACACCACACTTATTAGATACAGATACCTTCACAGCTGATCTCAGTCAGTACACTAAGTCCCCTATAAATATTTATATCATCCCACTTTACCACATATATTGGGGTCTCGCTCCCGGGATGTTGAACTTTCTCCTATTATATATATTGGGAATAATAAAAAGTTAAAAGGTATCCTTGGGTGGAAAATAAATAAGGTTGAGCTCTCAGTGCCTGTGGTTGTCCTTAGTTAATTAGTCATAGATAAAATTGTTTAGTTAAATATTTTATACATTTACCTGTTAGAAAATGGCCGACCTGGCAAAATTTCGATCTGCTGCTGTGCAGACTGCTAAAGAGTTAGGAATGGACGGGCAAGTTATGATTGCTTATGTCACTACTGAATGTGACAAATTTATTGAACGTGAAGAAAGAAGATTTGAAGCTGAAAGAAAGTTAGAGGCTGAAAAAGAAATTAAGAGGTTGCAGATTGAGGCTGAGGCTAAGGCATTGGAGGCAGAGGAAAGAAGGCAAGCTGCAGAAAGAGAGGAAAGAAGATTGACGGCAGAGAGGGAAGCAGAAAAGGAGGAGAAGAGATTACAAAGGGAACATGAGTTACGACTAAGGAAGTTTGAGTTTCAAAGCCATGCTCCTGAAAATGGTGCCAGTCCCTTTACCTCCGATGCTATTGCTAGTCAGGGAGCCTCAACCTCAGCTATGAACTTTCATTTAGATCATTTTGTTGAGAAAGACGATGATATTGAGAGCTATCTAAATAGATATGAACTATTAGCTACCACGTATGGGTTAGAGAGAGAAAGGTGGAGCTTAAAGTTATCTCAAGGACTTCGTGGGGCAGCTTATGAAGTTTTTGCCAAAATGAGCAGAGGTGATCAAGAAAATTATGACATGCTAAAGCAGGCTCTTTTGTTAAGATATGAAAAGAACGCAGAATTTTATAGGAAAAAATTTAGGAATGCTAAACTACTGTCAGGTGAAACCTATCACCAGTTCTCTGCACGGTTAGAGACATACTTGGAGAAATGGACTTCTCTGGGGAAAACCCAAGATCTTAAGGAAATGGTCCTTATAGAACAATTAAGAGAGTCCATGGCTCCAGACCTGAGAAAGTTTCTCATGGAACAAGGTGCAGAGAGACTGGGGGAGTTACTAAATGTTGCAGAAAGGTATCAAGCGGCTCAGGCAGAGGTATCAGGTAATAAAAAGAAACAGGTAGAAAATTTTAAGGCACCACAGAACTTTAATAAATTTGATCCTAGAGATCAAAACAAAGGTAAGCACCAGTTTGATAGGCCACGGTATGACAATAAAAAATAAAACCCCACAATTCGATGAAAGGAAATATGATGAAAGAAAATCTTTCAACCAAGGAAAGAGATGGTGTAAAAATTGTAAGATGAACAATCATGACACTGACCATTGTAGAAGGAAACCTCCTCATTGTGCTGCTATGACATCTGGAAAAAAGGGGAAAAAGGTCAAACCTGCGGAACTACAGGAACCATACCATCCCCCAGTGTGTGAAGATGTCATCTGTAATGGTGTCACCATAAGGTGTTTATATGATACAGGTTTAGATTATGATTCCGTTGTGAGTTCTCACCTGGTGCAGGCAGATCAATACACCACAGAAACAGTGGAGATTCAAACTGCAACCAAGGATGTAGCTACCATGACACTTCCCTTTCCCGGATAAAGGTGAAAACGCGATATGTGGAAGGAATCATAAAAGCAGCAGTGATAAATGAGCCAATCTACCCTCTGATATTGGGGTGTAGATATGTTTTCTTGGGGAATCCCAAGAGACCTGTGATATTGGCAACAGTGCAGACCAGATCACAGTCTAAAAAGGAGGAGGATAATCCAATAAATACTCATCCAGATGAGATGAGGAAGGCACAGGCGGAGGACAAAACACTCAAGCCGTGTTTCAAGAAGTTGCCCAAATCTCATACACCTCCAGGCAAGGGAGATGTTTACATGAAAAACAAGTTGATTTACAGGAAGGCCGGAACTAGATCCAATGGTCACGGACAGTTGGTTCTTCCAAAGGCATATAGGGCAGAATTAATAAGGAGCCTACATGTGAAACAAGATGGGGACCATGAGAAAATTGGTACCATCATCCAAAAGGTGGCCCACAATTATTATTGGCCCAAGGCAAGGTGGGACATTGAGAATTTTGTAGAGAGGTGTAGCATAGCACATGAGGGAACACCCACAAGTGGGAACATTGATCAGGACCTGGACACGCCACGGGGCAAACGTAGGCCTGACAATAGAAAGAATAATAAAGTGGACCAAGTGGAATGGGAAGCCCCTTTTCACGGACAAGCTTCAATTAACTGTTTTACAATGGCCACTATGCAGAGAGTGCAAAAAGATGTCTTACCCCAGGATAAGCCGAAAATCCCTCAATCGGACTTAAACAAACTGGAGGAAGAGGATGTAGAGAGGAAATCTCTCATCAAGAATTCTAAGTGGGGAGAAAGCCCCAAGAGAAAAATTGGTAGCGGTCGTTTTGTGCATGATAATTCTGGGAAGAAAAATCATCACAACAGAGCTTCGAGTGGAAGAGACCATACCGGTGCATGGACAAATAGGTCCACAAAATTAAAGGTCCATATGAAGCGCTGTTAAGAACGTGGACTGATGAAAAGGCAGAGGAAAATATTACATCCTCATACCAATATGTGAATGAGCTGACCACTCGTTTAAAAACTGGCTGGAAACTTGCCAATGAAAATTTGAGACAAGCCAGGAAGAAACATGCTGCCTATTTCAACAGGAAGGCTAAAGACAGAGATTTGGCTGTGGGAGAGAAGGTACTGCTTCTTCTACCCGGTAGTCAGAATAAGTTACAAATTGGATGGCAAGGTCCATATACAGTTCTAGAGAAGGTGTCTAGAACCAATTATAAGATAGATAAGAAGGGGAAAGAAAAAATCTATCATGTGAATCTCCTGAAGAAATATTTGGAAAGAGAAAATCAGGAAGAGACACACTTGTTGACCTTGTCCATTGCAATGGAGATGAAAAAGGAACCACTTTCATCATTTGAATATCCATTACACCCCTGTGAGACAGCGGCACAGGTGAAAATCAGTACACATTTAACTAAAAATCAGAAAGAGAGAGTGCAACAGGTTCTAGATAATCATACAGAGGTGCTCACAGACCGACCGGGGCATACAAACTTATTGGAATATGATATGAAACTGATAGACCCCACACCTGTCTGTATGAAACCCTATTCGATTCCTTTTGCTAAGGAGAAAGCTTTGAAGGAAGAGATAGACTATTTGTTGAAGGAAGGAATTATTTCACACAGTGAATCTTCGTATAGTTCCAGTGTGGTGCTCTTAAGGAAACCCTCTGGAGAACATAGACTCTGTATAGATTACAGGAGACTGAATGCTATCACAGAAGGACAGGTGGATCCATTGCCGGATACAAATCAGTTGTTTGCCAGGCTAAATAAAGCTAAATATTTCTCAAAAGTGGATCTGAGTAAAGGATACTATCAGATTCCAGTAAAGCCTGAGGTTAGACCGTACCTAGCTTTTAGTACCTCAGAGGGACACTATGAGTTTAACAGATTGCCATTTGGATTGAAGAATGCGCCTAGTGTCTTCTCTAGAATGATGAGAAAATTATTGGACCCTCTGAATAATCCATGCATCACAAATTTCATGGATGATATCCTTATAGCAACAGAAACATTTGAGGAACACATTGACTCTCTGAACATGCTGTTTAATCGACTTAGAGAAGCGAATTTAACAGCCCGACCAACCAAATGTTGCGTTGGATGTAAAGAATTAGAATTCTTGGGACACACAGTCCATCAGGGAAACATGACCCCTGACCCCAAGAATTTAGAGAAACTAAAGAAAGCCCCGAGACCACAAACCAAGAAAGACGTGAGATCCTTTGTCTCATTATGTGGTTTCTACCAAAAGTATATCAAAAACTTTAATTCCATATGTGCACCGTTAACTGATTTGACACGTAAAGGAAATCCAGATCGAATTACATGGACACACAATGTGAATTGGCTTACCAGGAATTGAAGGAAAAGCTCACAAGCAAACCTATTTTGAAATTACCTGACTTAAGTCAAGAATTCATTGTAAGGACGGATGCCAGTAATATCGGGTTAGGTGCGACCCTGTTACAGAAATCAGATGCATTGGATGGGGAATTAAGCCCAGTGGCATATGCTAGCAGAAAGTTGAATAAAGCTGAAACCAATTACTCAACTAGCGAAAAAGAATGTCTTGCAGTAATATGGGCGATAAAGAAATTCAATATTTATCTGTATGGGAAGGCATTTAAGTTGCAGACGGATCACAAACCCTTGTCGTTTCTAGCGCAGGCTAGGCATGAAAATTCTAGGTTACTCAGATGGTCATTACTGATGCAGCCATTTGAGTTTAGCATAGAGTATATATCTGGTAAGACAAATCTGGGAGCGGATTTTTTAAGCCGCCATCCGTGTGATGAGAATCACCGTAAGCCCCAGAAATAATAATAAATTTCTCTATGTGTATATAGAATTATAGACTGACATATAACGTCTGTTTTAAGAGGGGAGAATTTGTCGTGAAACATTCTAAATCCACATATATAAATTAAAAGGTAAATGTAAAGCCTAACACATAAATTCAATAAAAGGGAAAGAAGAATGGTAAAGAACAGTGCTGTCACAATGACTGTACTCGAGATCCCCCTTTTTCTGCTTCGTCTGCATATTCTCACGCTTTCACGTTCACTAGTAAAGCCTACTGCATCAATACACGCGTGTCAACAAAACAATAAAACGTGTACTGTATTTCTTAGAAAACCTTGAGATAGGCACTGCGTAATGACCTAGATTAATACTAGCATTAATTTCATTTTATACACTGCGTGATGAAAAGACAGATGGAATTAGGATAGAGAGAGGGAGGGCTGAAAGCAGGAACGCATGCAACACTAACACGCGTCTCGCGATATACAATTAATGCCACCCCTAACGCGAAAGGCATGATGCACTAGCTTTTTTTTTCTTCAAATGGACAGTGATAAAAAACACTACCCATACGAGAGTTAGGTTTAAAAACCTGTAAAATGCTTATTAGGAAACATGACATTCTACTGTTTTATGTCTAAACTCCTGACATTAGTCTGACAGTACAGCAGACACCATAAAGTTTGGAAGTGAGGAGGTGGTAACAGCACGACTATCCTAGAAGAAAATACATATTTTGAACGCCGCCACTTAGCTCCCTTAAAACTTATATATTTGGGTTCCTTAGGACTTGCTGACAAAGAATATGTTAAGTGTTACGCAAATAGTCTAGGAATTAACAAATTATAGCCAAAAGAAAATAGTGAGGGTGTCAGACAACACCAAATAATAATCGCACAGTGGCATGTTTTGAAACCACCATTTTATGGGAAATAGGTCACCATGTTAAACCCGATTTGATTGGCGGGAATGATATGTAAGGCTAAACACGATTAGTCGGACTACAAATACTAATTTTGGTTGTTAGGGGAAATGTGAGAAGGGTAAAATTTTTTGAAAAGCTGTGTAAACATGGCCCGATTGGTTAGACCCGCTAATATAGTCAATTAGGAGCGTCTGTTCAGTGCCACATTTTAAAATAAACTTACTAAGAAACAGTGCGTTGAGATCCAGATCATATTTTTCTAAATAAAAGTCTGGGACAGAGGCAGATCGGAATTTGTGCCATTATTCATCGCCAGTCAACGTATTTGTTATTATTTCCATGAATTGTGGTAAGATTGACATACTTGATATCTTTTTGATGAAAATTGAATGTGAATTGATAATTTATGTCTGTATATGTGTGTGGTTCAGTAGCAAACATGAGGCAAAGCCTAGATACTGCTCCAACCTGAACAGAACGTGTCGGAGAAAAGAAAACTGCATGGAATTGCCAAATAGTACACTAACACCTATCTTATTGACTAGAAGGAACTAAGGCTGGAATTGCAGAGGCGTAGTAACCATTAAGGAAAAGAATACTGGTGTAAATTGTTTCAGATGAAGCTAGCAGTTGGCCTACCGCTCTGAACTCAGTGTTTGTTATGTATTGTGTTCAGTGTGAAAATAGATTATAAATTAGATCTGAAGTAGGAGGTACAACCTTCTTGTTTCAGGGACCGTGGTCCTAAGTTATTGAAGCAGCACCTGGTCTGAGTTTTGCTGAATCCAGAGGCTGACAGCATACTCCTTGGTCCAGATAGCGACCAGTGAGGTGTCTCCAGAACACAGTGAAGCAATCGAGCAGAGGAGTCTTTTCCTGCCGCCATCACGAAAGATAAGCTTCTGTGGCCAGAGCAGCTCAACATTATGTCCCCCCCCCCCCCCCTCTAAAATTGACATTATATTAAACACAGAGGGACAATAAATTGTTTCAAATGACAGGAACTGTGAACTTTTCCCAATACTATTTCCACGATAATCAAACACTTGAAGTCATGATGACAAACAACAATCTAGCTTGAAAAACAAAACCAGTATTACCTCATAGTACTACTTCACAACTTACATACATAGGATAATACTAATAAATTATGTCAATACAAAGATCATATTTATAAATTGTGATTACATTTGATTGTGATTCCTGTTTCACTGTGTAGTTGAATCAGGATATCTATTGTTGAAAGTAATTATTACATATATATTTGAAACTTTACACTTGACTCATTTAAGATAGTCTTATAGAGTGTTATATGTGTGTGAGTGTCACAGTGTTGTAAAGTGTTGTGGAATAAATTAAATTGTTTATCTGTCGGTTGTTGTTGTGACTTACACTTCATCATTTTCATAACCCTAGACATTCAACGTAGTCATCACACTATTCCAGAATAATTCTGACTGAGATACAAATGTGGTAGCAAGTAAGGTCATCTGTAATACACCACACTTATTAGATACAGATACCTTCACAGCTGATCTCAGTCAGTACACTAAGTCCCCTATAAATATTTATATCATCCCACTTTACCACATGTGACAACTTGCCCAATCTTCTCTTCATTTTTTTATTATTTACGGACATCGTTTTTTTTTCTCATCCTCAATGCATGATCGCAAAGCCCCGGGAATTGTCACTGGCGGAAATTCTCCTAGCATTCAGTATTTCCTCCTCGCTATTTTTAGATACGACGTCATTGTTGACCAATGACCTCGGTAGCTAGGAACCTGTTTTAATTTAAGACTGCTTAAGCTGATAAAACCAGTTTATGCCACTTTAGGAAGACCTCACGTGACTTTTAACCTTATTGATTGGAGCGTCTAAAACGAGGCTAATGTCACATGATGCACGCTATGGATCACGTGTCCAAGCGGAAATGTCCCGCTAAAAGTGCGCCAAACACGGGCAATCTTCACTTGCCCGGAACCCTTGAGACAGCTAGGTCTAACCCAATTATCGGCGAATTCTCGCATTAAAAGCACTGAAGCCACGTGTCTAATTGCGGGTTAGCGTCCATCTTTGAGTAGGTAAGTGAAATCTCGCTAGAATATAATGTGATGAAATGTGTAGTACCTTGCAAAATCGACGCAAGATTGGTATGTTTACTTTATTCATATTTTTGTTTTACGATCACATCCAGCCACATGTGATCGGGTATATTTTATGATCCCACGGGATATGTACATGTTCATAATAATGTATAACGGGAATATATATATATATAGCTATTAATTTCCATATTATTTGATTATTTTCGACCCGACGTTTAGACTAACGGAAATTAATATTAACGATAATGTTGACCGACCGTGACATATATTCATTATAAATTATATGACGATGCGACCAGACATGAAGTGTGTGATAATGTTGTCAGACAATTCAAAAACACGGATGTCCAATTATTTGTTAAATTCATCATAATGACATGACGATTAGGCTAGAGGCACAGAACTAGAATACTGTTGCCGACATTTCTATGATAAATTTGGTGGGTTTAACTGACATTTATAATAATTCATCGGGTTAAGCTGACGATAAATCAGTCTAAAGAATTATAATACTGCCACTGGGGCAGAGTAATATAATAAAGGACAGACAGGAGAAACTTGAATTCAAGATTAGACTCTAGACATATGATGTTAGAGACTAAAATCTGAGGTGACAGGCAGAGGGACGGCTTAGGGAAAGACTGCTTTCTAAAGCTAGAAAATTAATGAAGCCGTCGTATTTGTCTTCAGTCTATGGTGGAGCCTTGCACGACAGTCCAATCTCAGCGCAGAATACGGAGTCGAGCACAGAGAAGGCAAATCCGAACCATTCAA
This sequence comes from Oreohelix idahoensis, assembly GCA_024509875.1. Taxonomy (NCBI): domain Eukaryota; kingdom Metazoa; phylum Mollusca; class Gastropoda; order Stylommatophora; family Oreohelicidae; genus Oreohelix; species Oreohelix idahoensis. The sequence goes on along the minus strand of JAMPIV010008542.1, from coordinate 300,147 downwards.
GACCTACCGGGGCAACGTCAGGAGACCGGAGAACTAACCACACTTCACTATCAGCCGGGGGCTGAAAAGCTAAGTCCCTCGACAAAGGAAACTCACCTAATCAATGCCACAAAGTTTAGTCATCCATGATGAAAAACACGTGAATTGTGAGACACATAATACATACAGCAGACACTAATTCCATCGACAATACTATCATTCACCATCTATTCACTTTATTGCAATAAACCAATTGGGTGTATATACTGTACCCCACGCTTTGTTCCTTCCATTAGATGTTGAATATTGTCTATGTTTATCTTCCTTTATAAGGGAGGGGGGGGGCTCGTAAAATATAATATAATTTAAAGAATAATAATAATAGATAACTGAGAAGGGGACGACGGTAGCGAGAGACCAAATATCTCCTTACAATCTTTTCCAGACCTGTCGAGTTAGGAGAATTTACCCTCTTCGTCACCCTTCGGAAGTGGGAAAACCCAGCAGGGATTCCTTGAGCCAAATCTTCCACATCAGATCTATTATTTCCTCTAAATAATTCTCTCTTATACCTTTAAACGCTACGTGACACTGGGGGTCTCGTTCCGGGATTTGAACTTATGTATTTTATCATACCTCTGGGATAGTATCATCCATTCAGTCATTACAGTATACCATTTTAACACATGTATTTTCACACAGTGAGCTCTAGAAAGACAGAAAACATTTTTTCTAGAAATTCAGGCATTGATTGGTGAATCCCTTTATATATGTTGTGTTTAATTAAGTTAGTTCTTGATTTTGTATTTCATTGAATTACAGACCTTAAGTCTCCATAACTGTAGTAATTTCATTCTACAGCAGTCGGATAAATAATTAGTATTTACTTGTTGCTAGAAATACTATTGGAAGGTAGCACTAGCTTACTCAGTGTGGACTTTAACTGCAAAAGATGGCTGAAATAGTTAAGCTTAAGGCAGCACTAGGGGAGGCCGGTCGAGATCTAGGTTATAGTGGGGTGGAACTTGCAAATTATGTCAGTGTCGAGACTGATAAGTATTACGCTCGAGAAACAGCGAAAGCTGAAAGAGAAGAGCGAATAAAGTTAGCAGAAATAGATGAGAGGATAAAAGCTGTAGACGCTAGAGAAAGAAGCGAGAGAGATGAACGCGAGCATGCATTGAAGATGAAGCAGTTAGAGATGCAGGGACAAGCTCAAAGAGTTGAACCAGTAGCCGGTGCGACCGCATCTACCTCCTCAGGCAACCTATCGCCACGGTCAGATGATATGCCTTCCTTGCACGCAGGGGGCACCGGACCTTTGCCATCCTCACTCATGTCAACTTTGGGACCCTTGACGTTTCCATTTGAAGCTTTCTCGGAACAAGCCGACTCGATCGATAGGTATCTCGACAAATTTGAGAAGTTTGCCACCACGTTTGGTTTGGAGAAGAGCAAATGGAACCTGAAACTGTCGCAAGGGCTTAGAGGAACTGCTTATGACGTGTATAGCAAGCTTCCTCCAGGTTTACAGGATGACTACGACTCTTTGAAAAAGGCACTATTGGTTCGTTATGAGCTACATGCTGACGCCTATAGGAAGAGGTTCCGTAACTCTAGGAGGGAAGTCGGAGAGAACTTTGCTCAGTTTGCTGCGAGACTGGATTCCTACGTGGAGAAGTGGGGTGCCCTAGGGAATTTTACTCATGATTGGGAAGGCCTGAAGGAAATGGTCATGATCGAACAACTGAAGGACACCATGACTTCCGACATGAGAAGATTCCTGACAGAGAATGGGGCCAGCACTTTTTAGAATCCATAGTCCAGTTAGCGGAACGATATCAGGCAGCACTATCAGAGAATCCACCACCCAGACGGAAACAACCAGATTACGTACCTAGACAGACAGCTCAGTCACACATGGACCCCCAAGTGAAACCACCGTATACTAACTGCAAAAAGCATGACAAGCCAGACTACAAGACTACTCAGAGATCTAATTTCCAGCAGCAGAGGCAAGGGGAAAAATGGTGTAAGCACTGTAGAACCATCACCCACAATACGCAGGAGTGCAACCGGAAAAAAACCCACCTCATCATGCTGCCTGCTTACGTAAAAGTGCCGCAAGGGGAAATGGACCGGAAGAACCTCTGGACAAACCCCGACATCCCCCGGTCGTTGAGACAGTCCTCGTAAATGACCAAGAGGTGACCTGCCTTTATGATACAGGCCTTGCATTCGACGCAGTTGTCTGTGCATCCCTAGTCAAGCCTGACCAGATGACAGAAGACACTATAGAAATACAAGGACCTACTAAAAGTGCAGCACCTATGCGTTTGGCCATAGCCAAGATTAAGGTCAAATCAAAATATGTGACTGGGGAAATCCGTGCAGCGATCTTGGACGACCCTATTTATCCCTTGATCTTAGGGTGTAGGTATGTGTTCTTGGGAGAACCCATTCACCCTCTGGTTGTGGCGGCTGTCACCACTAGAGGACAGGCCAAACGGAATACGGAGTTGGAATCCCCACCCAACATCCTTCCTGAGGAATTAAAAAAGGCACAAACGGAGGATCAATCTCTAGCACCCTGCTACAAAAAACTACCGAGAGCGCACACTCCTCTCCAAAAGGGAGACTTCTACAAGAAAAATGGGCTGTTGCATCGGAAAGCAGGAAATGGAGGACAGGAACATGGGCAACTTGTGGTTCCATCAGCATACCGAGCCCAGGTCCTAGAAATGGGCCATGCCCTTCCGTTTAGTGGCCACATGGGCATAAGTGCCACGATTCAGCGTATTTCATGTCATTATTATTGGCCAGGTATCAACGCCGATATCCAGAGATATGTGAAATCATGCCCGCAGTGCCAGAGGACAGCGCCGAAACACTGGACGGCCCCAGCCACTCTGGGAGAAATGCCAATCTTGGGCACACCCTTCGAACGAGTAGCGGTGGATATTGTGGGTCCACTTACTCGTAGCAAAAAGAGAAACAGTTATATACTCACGTTAGTGGATTGTTGCTCCATGTGGGCAGAGGCAATTGCTATGCCCGCCTGTGATTCTAAGCATGTTGCTGAGGCTCTGCTCACCATATTTACTCGGCTAGGGTTTCCGTCACAGATCCTGACAGATAATGGTTCCCAATTCCGAGGAAAACTCACCGAGGAAGTGTTTAGGATATTTCAGGCCCGACATATCCACACCTCTCCCTACCACCCCCAGGCAAATGGCCAGGTGGAGCGGTTTAACGGGACCCTTATTTCCATCCTTCGGAAACTTGCGCAGGAAAAACCAGAGAGCTGGGATCAATACTTACCCGCAGCACTATTTGCTTACCGCGAAGTACCCCACAATTCTACTGGGATGCCTCCTGCCACATTGCTGTTTGGTAGACCTATAAAAGGACCTTTAGAGGCACTGTTACGTACTTGGACAGATGATAAAGCTGATGAGACGGTCACCTCTGCATCCCAATACGTGAAGGAGTTGACCCAACGCCTTAAAACAGGATGGGAACTGGCAAAGGAAAATGTACGCCGTGCCCGTCGTAAACATGCGCGTTACTACAACCGCACTGCGAAGGATAGGGAGCTAGAAGTAGGAGAACAGGTATTATTACTCCTGCCCAGTAGCAATAATAAATTGCAAATCGGGTGGAGAGGTCCATATAAAATTGTTGAGAAAATGTCGCGCACCAATTACAAGATTGCCATAAAGGGGAAGCAGAAAATTTACCACATAAACCTGCTGAAGCGATATTATGAAAGACCAGGTGCAGAACCAGCACATTTCCTGACACTGGCTATTGCGACGGAAACTGAGGCAGAACCCCTGACCTCCTGTGAATACCCTCTTCGTCAGTGCGAAACTCATCAAGATGTTCAGATTAGTTCAACTTTAACGGAGGATCAGCAGGCACGGGTTCAACAGTTGTTGAGAAAACACCCTAGTACACTCACGGATAAACCTGGCATGACCAACCTGATAGAATTTGATATGAAGCTAACAGACCTCGCCCCGGTACGAGTTAAGAACTATCCTGTTCCTTATGCTAAAGCAAAGGCATTGAGTGAGGAAATCGAGTACCTGCTTAAGGAAAATATTATCTCAAAATCAGAGTCGCCTTATAGTGCGAGTGTAGTGTTGCTTAGAAAATCCACAGGAGAACATCGCCTCTGCATAGACTACCGAAGGCTCAACGCTGTAACGGAATTTCAAGCGGAGCCCTTACCGGATCAGAATCAGCTTTTCACCAAGCTGAGTAGAGCACGATACTTTTCGAAGATAGACCTTAGCAAAGGGTACTACCAGATCCCGGTAAAAGAGGAAATTCGACATATGTTAGCATTTAGTACTTCTGAAGGCCATTACGAGTTTAATGTATTGCCATTTGGGCTAAGCAACGCCCCAAGCGTCTTTACTCGTATGATGAGGAAGCTACTGGAACCCCTGAACCACCCTGGGATAAGTAATTTCATGGACGACATACTTATTGCCACGAACACCTTTGAGGAGCACCTGGACGCAGTTTCCCTACTCTTCGAAAGACTTAGAGAAACCGGACTCACCGCTCGCCCTACAAAATGTCAAATTGCCTGCGAGCAACTAGAATTCCTGGGACACACTATCTCGCATGGATGCATGTTCCCAGATGCGCGTAATATTGAGAAGTTACAGCGGGCCCCACGACCCCAGACTAAAAAGGATGTAAGGTCATTTGTGTCTCTATGTGGCTTCTACCAGAGATATATTAAAGATTTTAATACCCTGAGTGCGCCATTGACCGCATTAACCAAGAATGGGAACCCGGACAAAGTAACCTGGACAGCGGAGTGCGAAAATGCCTACACGCTGCTGAAGGAGAAACTCACAGCTAGGCCAATTCTGCGACTGCCTGACTTAACTCTGAACTTTACGCTGCGAACAGATGCTAGCAATATAGGGATAGGAGCCACTCTCCTGCAGCCTAGTGATAGACCTTCTGCAACTCTATTCCCCATCGCATATGCTAGTAGGAAATTGAACCCTGCTGAACAGAACTACTCTACCATCGAACGAGAATGTCTGTCGCTAATATGGGCTGTGCAGAAGTTTCAACCATATTTATACGGGAAAAAGTTCACGGTGCAGTGTGATCACCAACCGTTGATATTTCTTGCAGCGTCGAAGAACCTTAATGCCCGGCTTATGAGATGGTCACTGCTGTTGCAGCCATATTCATTTCACATAGAATACATACCTGGGAAGAACAACGTAGGGGCAGATTTTTTTGAGCAGACATCCGGACGCAACCGAGGAGATATGAGAAACTGGAAAAGAAGAGGAAGACAGGACAAGAGGAGTTGGACGGAACGTCAAACTTGAGGAGGGGCTTGTGTGACAACTTGCCCAATCTTCTCTTCATTTTTTTTATTATTTACGGACATCGTTTTTTTTCTCATCCTCAATGCATGATCGCAAAGTCCCGGGAATTGTCACTGGCGGAAATTCTCCTAGCATTCAGTATTTCCTCCTCGCTATTTTTAGATACGACGTCATTGTTGACCAATGACCTCGGTAGCTAGGAACCTGTTTTAATTTAAGACTGCTTAAGCTGATAAAACCAGTTTATGCCACTTTAGGAAGACCTCACGTGACTTTTAACCTTATTGATTGGAGCGTCTAAAACGAGGCTAATGTCACATGATGCACGCTATGGATCACGTGTCCAAGCGGAAATGTCCCGCTAAAAGTGCGCCAACCACGGGCAATCTTCACTTGCCCGGAACCCTTGAGACAGCTAGGTCTAACCCAATTATCGGCGAATTCTCGCATTAAAAGCACTGAAGCCACGTGTCCAATTGCGGGTTAGCGTCCATCTTTGAGTAGGTAAGTGAAATCTCGCTAGAATATAATGTGATGAAATGTGTAGTACCTTGCAAAATCGACGCAAGATTGGTATGTTTACTTTATTCATATTTTTGTTTTACGATCACATCCAGCCACATGTGATCGGGTATATTTTATGATCCCACGGGATATGTACATGTTCATAATAATGTATAACGGGAATATATATATATATAGCTATTAATTTCCATATTATTTGATTATTTTCGACCCGACGTTTAGACTAACGGAAATTAATATTAACGATAATGTTGACCGACCGTGACATATATTCATTATAAATTATATGACGATGCGACCAGACATGAAGTGTGTGATAATGTTGTCAGACAATTCAAAAACACGGATGTCCAATTATTTGTTAAATTCATCATAATGACATGACGATTAGGCTAGAGGCACAGAACTAGAATACTGTTGCCGACATTTCTATGATAAATTTGGTGGGTTTAACTGACATTTATAATAATTCATCGGGTTAAGCTGACGATAAATCAGTCTAAAGAATTATAATACTGCCACTGGGGCAGAGTAATATAATAAAGGACAGACAGGAGAAACTTGAATTCAAGATTAGACTCTAGACATATGATGTTAGAGACTAAAATCTGAGGTGACAGGCAGAGGGACGGCTTAGGGAAAGACTGCTTTCTAAAGCTAGAAAATTAATGAAGCCGTCGTATTTGTCTTCAGTCTATGGTGGAGCCTTGCACGACAGTCCAATCTCAGCGCAGAATACGGAGTCGAGCACAGAGAAGGCAAATCCGAACCATTCAAGACCTACCGGGGCAACGTCAGGAGACCGGAGAACTAACCACACTTCACTATCAGCCGGGGCTGAAAAGCTAAGTCCACGACAAAGGAAACTCACCTAATCAATGCCACAAAGTTTAGTCATCCATGATGAAAAACACGTGAATGTGAGACACATAATACATACAGCAGACACTAATTCCATCGACAATACTATCATTCACCATCTATTCACTTTATTGCAATAAACCAATTGGGTGTATATACTGTACCCCACGCTTTGTTCCTTCCATTAGATGTTGAATATTGTCTATGTTTATCTTCCTTTATAAGGGAGGGGGGGCTCGTAAAATATAATATAATTTAAAGAATAATAATAATAGATAACTGAGAAGGGGACGACGGTAGCGAGAGACCAAATATCTCCTTACAATCTTTTCCAGACCTGTCGAGTTAGGAGAATTTACCCTCTTCGTCACCCTTCGGAAGTGGGAAAACCCAGCAGGGATTCCTTGAGCCAAATCTTCCACATCAGATCTATTATTTCCTCTAAATAATTCTCTTATCCTTTAAACGCTACGTGACACCACACCTGGTAAAGCTATCAACAAGTGTCCTCAATGTGTGTCCTATCAATCACCAGCGCCGTCTTCTCATCTTTTGTTCCACTGGCAGCTGTCTAGATAATATGTCGACGAACCATGTCATGTTTATGGTTATACATAAATAAATACAAATGGAAACCCGAGACCCGTGAATCGTAAAACAAATAAAGAAATTTGAAAAATAAGAAGAAAAAAGAGAGAGACACTAGATAACAGAAAAGCATGATAAGTAATCACTCCGGAGATTCTGTTCAGGTCCATCTGAATGGCGCTATCGTTTCGTTTCGAGAATTACCGTGTTACGACTAACAACCAACTAAGCACCCAAAAAAAAAAAATTCTGAACTGGGGTAGTTGCTTTCGCGACTCAAACTACAACCAGAGGATTATAGAACTGAACGGTTCAGAAACTTGTATAGACACAATTACTTCGAACTTTCCTGTTAAGAAGTATAGGTAGGTCGAATTATACGCAAAACAAATATAACAATGCTCGTATCTAGTGATCCATAGCAGAATAGAAATAATAGACAATTAAAGCGACTAACCCAGTTACTGCACTTTCTTGGGGGTGCTTAGTTGGGCGTTTCTTGAAACACGGTCACTATCTCGGTCAGGCAATGACAGGATTCGCATGGACTTGGATAGAATATCCAGAATGCCTATTCTATTATTTTACTGTTTTCTGGTGTCCTCTTTCTTTCTTTCTGTCTGTTTTTCCTTCTCACGAGTACCTGCCTTTTACGTATTTTCAGTGTTGTCGACTCGAATCAATCGACTGCAACTGGAGTCGAACTTAAGTCATCTCAACGACTCGATGCGAGACTCGACTCGCAAGTCTATATTAGCGAATCCACTCGACTAGGGACTAGCCAATTTTGGCGAACAACTTGCCGTACTATTTCCAAAAAAATAAACTGAAAAATAAACATTATTACTGAGTAATATTTGTGTATTAAAAAAACAATATTTTCTTTGCTCAAAAAAAAGGCAGTCAGTAAATAAAACACTCAAGTTAGAGAATATTATTTTTCATTTTTGTTTATAGCATTGATGTGATTTTTTTTCTCGAATAAATGCGGTTTTGTGTCTGTAAACAGTTTTATGGTTTTTTTTTTTTTTTTTAAATGAGACTCGACTCGAAAGCTAGTGTTAATGGCTTAATACTGGACTTTAGACTTCTACTATGAGACTTGACATGAGACTTGTTATGAAAGACTTGACGACAACTCTGTATTTTCTTTATTTGTTTTCGATTTACAGTCGTCGGGTTTCCCTCTTTATTTATGTCCGTATAAACGTCACACAACATTAAATGGTTGGACATTTTTCTGTGTCTATTAATAAACACTTCCCGTGTAGTTCCCGGGGATCTCCGAGGAGGCAAAGAAGAAATAGGACTGCTACTTCCAAGTGATGTCGTAAAAGGCGACTAATTATAAGGTTGTGCATGAGACTGACAACCTCATGATGAAAAAAAAAAATTACAACAGAAACCACTGCTGCAAGAGCATGTGAAGGCTTTGTTGCAGGTTTCCTGCAAGAGGACTAGATGTTGTGGTAGCTCCATGCCTCATCGGGATCAAAAACTGGAAATGATTTGATGATGAATGCATGCACCCTTTTTAAAACAGATGTAAATTAGTGACGTGCATTCAACCATGTTATATAAATCGAGCGAAATTGATAGAGTGGTTAGAGCGCTGGTCTCTCGCGGCAAAAGTGCTGGGTTCAATTCACGATACCGACACGCTCGTCTAACCAGCTGTAAATGGGTACCTGACTTTGCTCTTGTGTTGGGGAAAGAAAAGGCAGCGAGGAAGGAATTTTGTCATCCCACCTCTCGATGCTTTACCTATATAGTATAGTGAAGTCTCTAATACTTCACTCCCCTGTGGCGGTATCCGCTGTGAGACTACATTTACCTTTGTTATATAAATCAGTGAGCTTTGTTGGATGGACAGAGCTTGCGGAGAACACAAATTTGAAACAACAGTTTGAGCACACAAACATGGAAGATGAAGTAAAAATCTGAAATCTAATTTTATTGCCAGTGTCAGGTATTAAAGAAGGCTGTATTCATAATTTAATGTACAATTTGAGAAGTCTCTGGCGGCGCAAGGCTTGATCTTTCGTCCACTTCGTTCACGAATTGTGATGACACTGCTCGACATCGCCAAATTTTATTAATTCCAACAACTGCCGCACGTATTTTCTTTTACTGTCGATGATTTTCGACGATTGGCCCTCTTTTTGGATTTCTTTTTACCTCGTTTTTGCTGTCTCCTTGGTGCTTGTGCAGTTGGATTCTGCTGATTCAGATCTTGTGATGTCCGCTTTCGACTTGACGATCGTTGTGGACTTGAAGAAGTTTTTTTAGATGCTCGAATAGGAGGGAACGATGTACCAGCATGTCGTTCTACACCTGGCGTAGTTAGGTATTTCTCGATAGATTCAAGGTAGTCTGTGTTCTGGTTTCGTAATGGAGATGGCGATGAAGTTTGAGAGAAAAGTGTGCGTCGATTTCTTTGGTTTTCAGAATTAATATATTGTCGTTGTCTAGTGTGTGAAGTGAGAGATGAATTCCCACTGTATATCCCAAAGGTATCTGTTTTCCAAGATTGTGATGCTGTTGTACCACTGACAGTTCCTTTGAGTGTTCGAATTCTGATTGTGATCGTTGCGACTGCCGCGTTGCTTTGATCTTTGAGGAAGAAATAAGAGTCATTTTGTATGGCGTTTGGAGGAACATGATGATGTTTTTGGTTTAGTAGATGACTGGCCTAATAATACAAATAATGGTGACAGTAATAACATATTGTAGTTCACGGTGATATTTGGAAACTATTCTTTTATAAATGCTTTGTGTTATCTAATGGGTTCTCAACCTTTTTTCCGCTCATGACCTCCCACCACCGTTCTGAGCCTCATTTATCTCTGTGACCCCCCCCCCCCCTTACTGTGATCCCCTAGAATTATGGCATGACTCACGTTAAGAACCACTGATCTAACGTAATGCTATTGTTCCTGAGAGCGATGATGAACGGCTTTGAAGATGATTGTGGTATTAATTATATTCATTTGAATTATTGTACACAAATAATTATTTATTTCCTCTTCGATGTAAAATTACCGGGTTCGAAGGGTAGCGTCAGACTCCGGTCTAGCCAGCAATGGGCATGTTATGAGATGAAGAAAGCTGAAGTACATTGTGACAACATGAAATATTAAAATTTAAAAAAAGATACAGATAATGACGAAGAGATGAGATACTGGATAGTTTGACATCATGGCACGAACAAAACAGCACTCATTAAAAGCAATGAAGACAGGAAGTTGTTGAGATACATAATCACCTACACTACCAGGCATGGTATTTGAAAAAGTGTTATGTAATGATAATAGAAAACGACAACAAAATCTAGTCATCAAATGTTGCCCTCCTGTGACAAGTAAAATCTTCGATTATTAAATTTTTCCAGTGACCTACTTTAACTTTCTCTTGTGCCCTTCCGTTTCTTTTTTCTCACCCGCTCTTTATCGCATTTCCTTTTTTTGCTCTCATTGACCAAGGTTGTCTTATCATATCTTGTCACTCCCTAATAGTATCTGACAGCTTGACCTGTTTTTGAAGCAACATTCTTATTGTGTAAGTTTAAGTTGTTTGTGAACTAGATTATGTAACAGCTTACTGCCAGACAGAAAAGATGTCTGTAAGTAGCAAGACGGGGTGATTGAACGAACACCGTCAGATGGCATAGAGCGAAAACCCAGACGTTCGTCGGGAGAATGTAGATAACACCATTGATACGTGGCTGATTTCACTGGGATGTCGGGAGATGATAATCTTTTTAACGATTAAGGCACTGAAAGTGATGTAACACTTCCGGCAGATGGACTTCTTTGTAATAATCAACTGCTAGAAAGTAACATCTTGAAGTAGATTATCAGTGATAGATCTGTGAAGTATTGAGTTGGTAAACATGACAGGCAACAACGAAAGTAGCAAGATCGTATATGTCATGGAGTTTGAAAATAGCATGTAAAGGACAATATCTTATGTTGTCATGTAGTAATGCTCTACAAGAGGGCAGTTGGGGGGGGGGGGGGGGCTACCAAAATCAGACACTTATTTGCAGTTGATTTGGCATTCGAGATGCTAAGATAGACTGCTCCTGGCTGGATCTATCCCCGCAATAAAGTAACATGGGTGCGTGGAAGAAAATTTCTCTTATAACATACCGCTTTGTAAGACAAGACTATCTCACTCAGTTCCAATTTTGTCAAGAGAGATCACAGACAGCACAATAAGAGCTAGTAACCAGGACACCCTATAGGACCGGCCATAGTATTCGGAAAAGCTGCAGTAATTAGAGAGCGTAAAACTCCCATAATAATACTGACAGCCCAAGTCTTAGGACCCTCCTCAAGTGGAAATAGAAGAAGCATTCAGTACACTGTAACTTCATCTATCTGAGGGATTGGTTCATCTTAAACTAGTTTCAGTAAATTACGGCTATTTTGTGCATCAAGTCTGTGTTATTACTTTGCCTGATATCGGGGTAAGTTATAATATGTACATTTTATTATTTCATCTTTGCATTTTGATATGCATAATTTTCTTGTGAATGTACTGTTGCATATGAGGCTGGCAACTTCCTCACTGCAAATAATTTGACACATGAACCACCACTGCAAGAGCTGGTGACTTCTTCGTGCCGGTTTCCTCATAAGGAACCAATAGCAGAGGTGGCTCCAGGCTCCATAGAGAGCAGGGAGCGGATGACATCATGGTGTATATATTTATTATACTAACACTTTAGCAAAGTTTATATTTATCTTTATGTATATTTCAATTGTCGCCGTCCACTATCCAAAAGCACTTTCACCCGACTCACTGGGGTTAAAATTAACGTTCAGGTAGGGTAAACATTTTGAGGATGATGGAAGGGTGGGTGGAAATGGAGGTCGCCTGGTGCTTTTATGAGGAGACCCAATACTAAAAGAGGCATTTCCCCCCTCTTAGTTTGTGGTACAAGTTGCCAACAGTGGACGCTAGATACCAATATCAGATGGGTCTTGAAGATCCTTGACAACCTTTGTAGTTAACCAAATCTTACTCCTTGTGACGTGATACAGCCTCCAGATTTTACTATTGAAGAGAAGGACCAGTCCAAAGCACCCGTGAGAACCAACAGCAACTGAAGCAGACAACTGACCCAACACCGGCAGTTAAGTAACGTACAAGCATAACCAATAGATATTTCAAATCTTTTCCTATTTTCCACGAAAATTTAATATCATCCGATGTTGAGAAATATCATCGCTTCTTTTTTTTTATAAACAACTTTATTTATTTTACATGGTTAACCATAAGAAAACAACCTAGTCATCACAAATACTCTTTTCATGCAACACCCTAGAAGACTATATACATGGACGTCACCGGACGGAAAAAGCAAGAACCAAATAGATTACATCTTAATACAACAAAGGTGGCGATCTTGTATCTCATCCATCAAGACGCTCCCAGGAGCAGACTGTGACTCCGACCATGAACTTCTTGCTGCAAACTTCAAGATCAAATTGAAAAAAGTCGTTACAAGCGACAAAGTAATACGTTATGACACAAGCGCCATACCAGAAGAGTACAGTGTCGATATTCAGAACAAATTTGACATTCTTATGGCAGTACAGGAGGAAATGACACCAGATGAACTTGCCAATAACATCAGAGATGTTTATATTACAAATGCACAGAGGTTAATTCCTAAAAGAAGTATAAAGAGACGAGAATACATCTCAGACGAAACACTGAAGTTGGTGGTAGAGAGAAGAAAAATGAAGTCCAAAAAAGATACAGAAAATCAGGAGTTGTACAAGGAATACACAAAGCAGATTAAAAAACGAGTCAGAAAAGACAAACAACAATACATAAACGACACCTGCAGGAAAATAGAGGAAATGCGCGAACAGGAATATGTTTTATGAAGTAAGAACATTGAAGAACAGCAACTTTAAATCATCACCTCGAGCAATAAACGACAAGAAAGGCGACACTCTAACAGAACGTAAAGATATTCTGAACAGATGGAAGGAGTACTGTCAAGAAATGTATACGGAAATAAACAAAGCGGCAGATAACAACGTCATGAATGAAGCAGAACGTGAACCAGAACCTACCATAGAGGAAGTCCGGAACGCAATCAAACACTTAAAAAGTGGAAAATCTCCTGGTTGTGATGAAATAACAGCTGAAATGATACAGGCAGGAGGAGAAGGCAGCGCTCGTATATACCATGCATTATGCTGCAAGATCTGGCAAAGCGGAATTTGGCCCAAGGAATGGAAAAGATCAATTTACATACCCTTGCCAAAAAAGGGCAACCTGAAACTGTGCACAAACTACAGAACTATAGCTCTTATAAGCCATGCCAGCAAAATACTATTACAAATCATAATGAAAAGGATGCAACAAAAGCTAGAAACAGAAATAAACGAAGTACAGGCAGGTTTTCGACCAGGTAGAGGCACTAGAGATCATATATTCAACATGAGGATCATCATAGAAAAGTGTAGAGAATTCAACGTTGACCTACATACTTGTTTCATTGATTACACCAAAGCTTTCGATTGTGTACAACATCAGCAGTTATGGGCTATTATGAAAAATATGGGATTTCCAAACCACCTTATACAACTCATCGCACTGCTGTACCAAGAACAACAGGCAGCCGTAAGAGTAGAGGGGGAAACATCAGAATGGTTTGAAGTACAGAAAGGAGTAAGACAAGGCTGTACCCTTTCCCTTTACCTGTTTAACATTTATGCCGAGAATATCATTGAGAAACGTAAGAGATGACCAAGAACACACAGAGTTTGACTCATTTAACATCGGCGGGTACCAGATCCCGGAAATCAGATATGCTGACGACACAGTCCTCCTATCGACCAACCCAGAAGGACTTGAACAATTAATTCTGTCCACCAAAAAAACACAGCGAGGCCCAGAATCTATACCTAAACACCAAGAAGACCAAAGTATTGACAACAGACAAAGTAAAGACCAAACCAGAAATTGAAATTGATAACGAAGAACTGGAAAGTGTTAATGAATTCGAATACTTAGGGTCAATCATCAACAGCTCTGGTGACTGTGCAGTAGAAATTAAAAGAAGACTTGCAATTGCTTCACATAAACTAATACAGATGAAAAACCTATGGCAAGGCACAAGCAAAGAAACAAAGTTACAACTGATCAGAGCATGTATATTCCCAGTAGCAACATACGGCTGCGAGACTTGGACACTCAATAAAACAGTTGCAAAAAAGATTACATCATTCGAAATGAAATGCTAAAGAAGGATGTTGAGAATACCCTGGACAGAAAAAAAGACCAACAGAGAAGTACTGCACTCACTAAACGTACAGGAACATTGGCTCCTAAATACCATCGCAATAAGGAAGCTGAAATTTTTCGGTCATATAAAAAGACATAATAGTCTGGAAAAAACAGTGATGGAAGGCATGGTCCCTGGAAAAAGGGGAAGGGGTCGACCTAGACGACGGTGGACCCAGGACATCACAGAGAGTCTTAACTTGTCTTTGGCTGATGCAGGTCGACTTGCCCAGAATCGTGATGCGTTCAGAGCAGCTGTAATGGAGACAACGTTCTGGAAAGAATACGTCACATGATGATGAACCATAAGTGCTTATTAAACCTGTATATCTCTAACTATAAATCTATAGTGTATTAATCACTACTGAGTGAATTTTATGTCTGCCCCGTATGACTCATATTGTTTTAAATACAGAATCATATAGAGCTATTAAAGTAATAGTTGCTGAATCACCTTCAGCTAGGGGTACAGAAAATACGAGTCAACATTTAATTACAGAAGGGGCGGGGGAATAATAAGTTCATGACAGCTTAAATTATTTCAGTTGTTATGCTAGCTTTTCTTTAAAATCCTGTGAGGCTCCCATAACCCTTTGATAGATGCATCATTCTTCTACGTATATCTCTGCCAAGAGTAATCTTGAGCGAAGGTTGACACTTTTGAAGTCCCTTATTTTTATACTCTTAAGTTTGACCATTGTTGGACCACCATTGCAGAGCAGGGGAGACAATACCGTTAACCCTCCTCATGTTATGTTTTAGCTAGTTAGCTTCCTCACATGAGAGAGAGGAGGAAGAGGGCGGGGTTGCTGGCATATATGAGCAATGACTTGCAAGTTTCATTACCTACACTACCATTTTCTCTCGCTCTTTGCTCTCTCACTCTCTGTTTCTCGTTTCTCTCTCTTATAATGGTTGAAAAGGTGGATTGAACCAAGACCCAATTATTTTAACTGCAGAGTTTTATTTGCAGTTTTTCAGTGAACCGATAGGGACGAGAATAATTTGATGCACACAAATTAATTGTCCTTTAATAAATGGGTGTTTGCGCAGAACAGAAGGATTGAAGTGGTATGACACGATTAATAATATGGAACTTATGACAAGAACTAGACAAGCGTCAGTGGAACAACAGATGACAAGAACTAGACAAGCGTCAGTGGAACTTATGACAAGAACTAGACAAGCGTCAGTGGAACAACAGATGACTAGAACTAGACAAGCGTCAGTGGAACTTATGACAAGAACTAGACAAGCGTCAGTGGAACAACAGATGAGAAGAAGACGCTGGAGATGGGTAGGACACACATTGAGAAAACCTGTCTAGTAATACCAGACCGTCCTTGTTCTGGAATCCACACGGTAAGAGAGGCACAAGGATGCCAAAGACCACATGGAAAAGAGAACCGAAGACCGACATGAAGTGGATGAAGAAAACATAGAAAGATCTTGAGCTGATGGCACCGGACAGGAATAATTGGCATAAGTTTGTTGAAGACTTATTCTCCTTATGAGCTGAACGATGAAAGAAGAAGAAATTCATTGCCACGAACTCTTCTGCTGTTTTCAGTTCAACAACAAAAACGAGACCTTTATCAAGCCTGTGTTTATGTTGATCTTAACTTTTCTTTCATGACAACAGATTATTATTTACATGTTTAAATTGTAATAGTTTTCAACAAACAGAAAACAAACAAACAGTTTTGTTTGACATACTTCGCATGCACAAAGGAATCTTACTTTTGATACTTAAAAATGGAAGATTGGTTAACTACCATAGACAAACAATACCGCAGGCGTTAAAGAAAAAGAAAAAAAAAACCCAGTCGTTTATGATTAATAAAGCTCAAGTAAACTGCCCGAGGCTACTCTTTCCTCAGATATGAAGTGATTGGCGACTAGTAGCAGGTTGTGCTTGGAGCTATCAACCTCGTCATATAAAATAGATTGCAACAGGGACAACTACTGCAAGAGTATATGAATATTTTGGTGCAAGCTTCCAGCAAGGGCACCAGCCTGTGGTGGTAGGTGATGGTCATGATGAATTAGTAACTGAATTAACTCTACTACACATTAGTAGTAATAAGCACATATAGACTAAAGGGTCGTCCACATATGATGCCACGTAGTTTTTGCCATTTTTACCCCCTCCCCCGTCATATTTCGTCACAGAAACCCATACCCCCATCCCTTTTTTCTTTCTTAATGACGTCACACGTCTCATCTAAATTTGTTTTCCCCCCAATTTTTAATTTTTTTTATAATGAAAAGAAAAAAATATAATGGGATATATATTAGTTAACTGATGCAGACAAAATAACAATCTCTTTAAGTGTTTAATTAATCAGGCTTTTACAAATATTCGGATTCTCTACTGCTCATATCTCTTTCCTTCAGTAGGAAACGCTCAGTATTACTGTCTTGTAGAAACTCTGCGCAGTAATGTTCTTCTATTTTCCTTTCTCAGCATTCCGAGTCTTTATTGCTCTCTTAGCAGATATATTCCACGGATTTGGATAAGAAGATATTTTACCATTTAAATTCTACATTATTATATTTTTAACCATTATTTAAGTATTTGGTGTTCATAATAGAGTTTGAGAGTATATAAATGTAATCCTTCAAAGATGTCCGTGAACACTGTTTGAATATAGTGAAAAAGAAGCATTGTTTTCATTGATTGGTTTAAACACTACACCAGTGGTATTTCACGGTAATCATTATTAATTCATAGTTCTGTAGCATATGTATGCCGGTTTTTATACATTCTATTAATCGTTCAGAACGTCCAAGTTGTGTTTTTGCAGACCAATATGGCGACACTAAAAGCCTGTAAAATGACCTTAATTGCCTGCGTAGTGGCAGCGAGACATGGATAACCTTTGCTAAGCAAGAAAGAAGGCTCAATACCTTCAATCTACGGTGTCTACGCCACATCCTCGGTGTTTAGTGGATGGACAAAGTGACAAATGTCGAAGTGCTGTCACGTGCTGGCCTTCAAAGCATAAATACACTGCTTAGACAGCGCAGACTACGCTGGCTTGGTTATGTCCGCCGCATGGAAGATGGTTGCATCCCGAAAGATATCTTCTACGGACAACTGGCAGATGACAAAAGAACAGTTGGGCAACCGCAGCTGAGGTTCATAGATGTGTGCAAGAGAGACATGAGGGCACTGGATATAAATCCAGCAACCTGGGAGGATGAAGCTGCCGATCGCACCAAGTGACGATGATCTCTACGGCGCCACCTCAGTCTTGGCGAAAAGAAGCTTTCACAACAGGCAGAAATAAAAGTAACACGCCGAAAAGAACACCAGACAAAAAGATCAGCTGAAGGATATAACCTTTGGGGCGCATCAACACAGTAAGTTATGACTGAAGGAGCTATTATTATGCCTGCGTAGTAAATATGGTGACTAAGAATAAGTGTCTTTCTCATCTCTGTGTTAGCTATTTTTGTTTGGCTAATCTCAAGCATCCAACACCTCTTGAGCTACATGTGGATGGACATTCGGGGCGCACTGAGAATAAATAATGTATCTGGAGATGTTTACAAAATGTTTGACGTTGTGTTCGACCATGCTGGCTTGGTTTTGATTAATCCATTCATTTATGCTTGCTCGTTCGCTCACTTACCAATCTATCCTCGCATACTCACTTTCTTATTTACTCACAAAGTGAAAATGATAAATTGGCTTCTTCACAATATTTTAGTGTCAACGTTCTTTATCTTAATAGTGCAGTTGCAAGGTAACGCATGCAAACAATTTGTTGTAGCCGTGTACATAGCTGTTCCTTTGGAAACAGGCTATAAAAACCAGATTAGCATATAAATTTCTACTTTCCGAGAAACAGATTAAATGTTAATTAGGATAGAGTCGCGTTACATGTCAAAATTAGTCACGTGATTTTTATCCAATCGTGAGCTCAGAAAAATTTAGAAGGGACGCGAATTTCACCAACAGCCTAGTTAGTTAAAAAGGACGCGTCTAGCTAAGGAGACAAACAAGTTTGTGCTGATAACGCAGTGGTTTTACTGCATGAAAGTTATCTAGGTTGAAGAATTAGAAATTCCAGGAATGATGGCATGTTCTCTTCAAAGTGCATTTTTGTGTATTTAACTTCTATATTCGAAGTCTGTAAGTAGGAGCTAATTACTAATCAATTATTGACCCATTGTTACAGATTTAGAAAAAGAATTTATGGCTGCAAGTTGCTCCTATGAGTAAAATGCAGAGATGATGAAATTTGCCCTGTATAAGTACCAATTGACAAATTGCAGAGCATGAGCATATAACGTAACCCATTGAGAAAAATGTATTAATCTGTCCGAAGTAGAACAGCTTATATGTAATTGGATCAACGCAAACTGGTATTTGGAAAGAAAAAGTAGACAGGAGTTGAATAAGCCTGATTCATACAGTGTCGATTCCCCATGCTAGATCATTGAGAACGACTTGCATTTTATATTATGAATGAAAAATGCATGTTTGTAACTTCACGCCATCATGTACATATTATGATTATTAAACAAAACGTTGACATCAAAAAGAGGTCGTAAATTGATTGCTAAGCCTTAACCATGAATGGAAGGAGGGAATGTCTGTTGAGAAACTTATAAATTCTTACTAACTACTCACAAACTACAACACCTTAGAGGATTATCCCCGAACCTGGTTAAGTCCTGTAAGTCTGTAGAGAGCAATCATCACCTCTAGCAGGCTAGCTAGTCATCAAAATCTAATACTCTCGATTTAAACAGCAACCCCCACTACCCTACCCGGCCACACATCTCAACTTGTTGCCTAGTGACCAGTCCTCTATAAAAGAGCAGAAGCGAAGATGGATCAATTAATGGAAAATTTTCAGCAACTTGGGGTAGAACAGCAGCAGCAACAGGAAAACAGATTCGCTCAAGCACAACCACTGCAGCCCCAGGACAGACAAAATATGGAAGGACCAACACTAATAGCGCTACGGCAAATTACTGAAACCCTACAGAAAAATGACAACTACGCGAAATTCACACAGGTTAGATCCATTGTTCAGCCGTTTGATGGAAACAAGAAAAAATTCAGAAGATGGTTGTCCGACATGGAAAAATTTGCGGCACTAGCAGAGGCAACAACGGATGAAGAGAAAAAGAAAATCGCTCTGTTAGGTTCTGATTCGTACGTGACTGATTTTTTAAGAAGGAGGTCCCAGCAGTACCCCACAGAAACCTACGAGTCCCTAAAAAAGGAGCTCACCCAGAGATATGGGGAAATCATAGACAAAATGCATGCTTGGTCAGTCCTTAGAAGCATGAAACAGGAAAGAGATGAATCGGTACAACTTTTTGGAGATCAATTCCTCAATATGGCAGAAGAGGCGTTTTGCGGAGAAATCCCTACCACACCTGATGTAGAAATACAGTTAGTGGGGATATTTGCCGATGGCCTTAGAGCGGAAAATATTAGAAGGCATCTTATTAGAAAAGACACCAAGACTATTGCTGAAACAATCCAAGCAGCAATACAGGAGGAAAATCTTCACCGAAGGTTCCAACAAAGAGCAGGTAGGGAACCCCGACCAGAATATAGGGACCATAATGAGCATGAGCCTATGGAAGTTGACCATGCCAGGAGGCAATGGACTCGCCCACGACAACGAGATGATAGGCCTCGCAATTATAGACCCCCCACACAGAGGCAAAACGAAGTCAATAATGTCAATCCGAACGGATGCTTCACATGCGGTAGGCTCGGACATGGGTACAAGTCCTGTAGAGCAAATTACAATAATGCACCATCCAGAAGAGGAGGTTATCAACTACAACAACCCGCACCACCCCCACGTGATTACACTAGAAATCAGTATACCAGAGGCACACCTCAACCCCTCATGCGTCAGGGAAACGGCCGCGCCACTCACTAAACAGGACCGTTAGTGAGGGCAACAATCACAGAAAATGGTCCAAAACAAAAGAAACAACACAGAACAGAAATTGTCAAGTGGGCCCATCCAGAAAAAATACAATATGAAGAAATGCTGCATGATGGAACTAAAATACATCCGGACCCCAGTTCCTGCATCATGGCTATACAGGGCCAACAATATAGAGCACTGGTAGATACAGGAGCATCCATCAGCCTTATTAGGTTCCAGCTGTTCAAGAGGATCCAACACTTAGTACGATTTCAACCCTCCAAAACACACCTAGCCTCAGTCACGGGACAAAGACTAGATTCAGTTGGGACAGCATGGCTAAAATTTTCCTTAGGCGAAACATATTTTGAACACCCATTTGTCATTACCAAAGGAATGTCTAGAAATCTTATCCTAGGGAGGGATTTTTTTAACAAACACAAAGTTCGAATATACTATGACCTCCAGAAAATCAAAGTCAACAATACATACATAGATCTCAAGGACGATATCCACATAGCGTCTTTGGTAAGGCTGACAGCTCCCATAACGGTGGCCCCAAACTCCCTGGTCATAGCAAAAGGCAGAGTAAAAAATTCTGAGTACATAACACCAGGGCAATCAATTCAAATACAGCCCCTAGCAGAAGAAAGCATTATTGATGACCCATTGTTGCAAATTACAGAGGGAATCGCTGAAGTCTCGAAGTCCAGAGATTTCCCCATCATGATATTGAATATGTCAGGAAAAACTACCACTATAAATAGAGGCACAATTGTAGCACAAGTAGATATGTCAACAATAAGACAGACTAAAACCAATAGAGACCATTCACAAATTGTCTCAACCACTCCCACTGGACATAGTGCACGAAATCGCAGTACAAATAACCATGGTACACGAAAGGTAAACAGTTATAAGTCATATGCAGAAAATGGCAGAGATACCAGTCACAGTTATATTACACCACAGCATACCCCACCCAGACTGCAGAAACAAACCAGTCCATGTATAAGAAGGAGAGAAATAAGGCAGCCACGGTATGAGAATGACTATAATTACTCATTCTTACGCCCCAGCACACCAAGAGAAAAGATGAAGTGCTGTATATCACAAAGAAGCAGAGAAACAGAAATTGTCTTGCCAGGAGGATATCCGAAGCGACAAGACAGAGATACATATCCCATGGAGTATCAATATAACTCAAAAACAGGTGGATATGATAAAGTCCCAAAACCAATTGAATGTTCCGAAGAAAAGGAAGAATTCTTATATGACTCCACCACAGGAGGATACTATAGCAGCAAAGTTGGAAACAGAAAGAATGAAAAATTTTCGCCCAGGGAAAGAAGACAGCCCTATAGCACAAATGGAAGAAATACAGTAACGTACGCGGATAAGCGCAGTTACGGCAGAAATAATCAGAAACAATGGCACAATAACGACTACCCCAGAAATAATACTAGAAACGTATATACAGTAAATGCAGTGACAAATGGAAATGCACACAGCACATGGCAGAGGAAACAATAAAAAGCACAGTCCAATGAACGGCAAAGAAATACGCAAAAGAAAGCCACATACCAGGAACAGAGATTTTCACAAGATGCAAGGAAAATGTCCCAAGATTATGGGAATGAAACGGAGGCATCAAGACAGACCATAGATATCATAGCAGATCATAAATACAGAGAGAGAATAGCTCAGTTACTTGCAACCCTGAATGCCACAGAAGATAATAAGCAACGTTTGAAAACGTTTGTAGAAAAGCACCAGGATGTATTCGCACTCAATGACATGGAATTAGGCAGAACTAACACTGTCACAATAGACATTCAAACAACCACAGAGGAGCCAATACATATGAAACCCTATCATACGCCCTTGAAAAACAGAGAACTCGTGGAAAGGTCTATAAATGAAATGCTACAGGCAGGAATCATCGAAAGATCCAGATCCCAATGGTCCTCCCCCATCGTTATCGTAACGAAGAAAGATGGGTCCAGTCGCTTTTGCTGCGATTACCGAGCCCTGAACAAAATCACAAAAGTCATTTCCTACCCCCTCACCAGGATAGACGATCTACTTGCGACGTTAGGAAAGTCTACATACTTTACCACACTTGATGCAAGGTCAGGCTTTTGGTGCATCCCCATGACACCTGAGGCAAAGCAGAAATCCAAATTCTGTTCCCATATCGGAAGTTTTTTTTGGAATGTTATGCCATTTGGTCTAAAAGGATCACCAGCAACATATATGTCACTCATGGATGAAGTGTTAAAGGGTCTACATCCATTTGCCCTGGCATACATAGACGATATCCTGATACATACCGCAGGCACGATGGAAGACCACCTCCGCAAAGTTGAAACAGTTTTTGATAGACTCAGACATCACCAAATAAAGTTAAAACTGTCCAAGTGTGAATTTCTAAAGACAGAAATCAAATATTTAGGCTTTGTTATCAATAGAGATGGCATCAGACCTGATGAAGATAAAGTCAAAGCCATAAGAGAAATGCCTAGCCCCAAGACGGTCAGACAAACACGCTCCTTTATCGGTTCCGTAGGATACTATAGACGCCATATCATACATTTCTCACAAGCAGCTGAGCCATTGATAGCCCTTACCCGCAAGTATGCACGATTTAGATGGACAGAAGAGTGCCAGAAATCGTTTGAATATCTCAAAAATGCCCTAACCGCCATTCCGCTTCTGGGACATCCAGACATTTCTCAGCCCATGATACTATACACCGATGCCTCGAACAACGCAATTGGTGCATGTTTGGTACAACCAGTACTAGAAGATGAAACACCCATACTACCAGACATCCCCAATGTGAAACCCATTGCATTCTTATCCCACGCATTGTCAAAGTCACAGAAACGGTGGACCACCATTGAGAAAGAAGCATACGCCATTCACTATGCAGTACAGAAATTAGACTTTTATGTGAGAGGGACGAAACTCACTATCAGAACTGATCACCAGCCTTTGGTTAACTGGCTCACCAAAACACAGGAACAGCCTAAGAAGTTACAGACATGGGCAATGAATTTACAGTCCTATGACACCACTATCGAACATATCCCTGGCAGGTTGAACATCTGTGCAGATCTCCTATCCAGAATCAAATATGATGATGAAACCGAAGTGAAAACAATTAGAGTCAAAAATGATGGCACATCCTCAGAGATTGACGATAATGCTAAAGAAATTAACGAAATTACTTCACCAGGTCGAAGAAGTACCTCAGATTCTGCCACACAAGTAGAAGAAGAAGGTCAAGATATGCTTGACATGAGAGTAGAACAAGCGAAAGATGCAGAAATTGTTAAGCTGCTCACATACGTGAAGGAAAACCCAACAAAAAGTAAAGATTTTACAGTACACCCAACGGATGGAGCTCTATACTATATTGATAGTAAACAAGACGGGACACTAAGAAAAGTCATTCCAGCACATCTAGTCCCGGAAGTATTGCTACAGTTTCAGGATAACAACGGGCACATGGGAAGAGACAAAACAATTGATGTCATAAAGAAAAGGTATTATTGGCAAACTTTCTACAAAGACATTACAGAATATGTAGCCACCTGTAGAACATGTAAATTGAGAAACATGAAGCCACATTTAATTCCCCTTCAAGAAATGCAACCTTCCCATTATCCCATGCAAACAGTAAGCATTGACTTATCAGGTCCTTACCCACTCACCCAATCAGGCAACAAATACCTCCTGCACATAGTTGACCAATACTCTGTTTGGCCAGAAAGTTACCCACTCAGTGATGCCACATCGCAGTCTATCACGCAAATTTTTTTACAAGAATTCATTCCCAGGCATGGCTGTCCAAAACGAATCATTTCGGACAACGGTAAACAGTTTATCGGTAACCCATTTAAAGCCACCTTACACCAGCTGAATATTGAGCATACTACTACAAGTTATTATTGCCCAAATGCAAATGGCAGAAATGAGCGCATGCATGCCACCCTACATGATATTATTAGCAAATATATCAAGGGGAACCACCAATACTGGGATCTATACATTAACCAAGCTCTTGAAGCCATCCGAGTAAACGTGAACGATACCACAGGAATGTCACCATTTATCATGCTATACGGAAGAGAACCAAATTTTCCGCTAGACAACCTACTTCGCCCACAACGAAAATACATGGGAGAAGACCCCATCGAAATAATCCTTCAAGAAAAGTACAAGGCTCACCAGATTGCACAACGAAATACGCAGAAGGCATTTCACAAGAAACAGAAACAACATGATAAATCAGCCAAGCTACCAACGTACAAAATAGGAGACAGAGTATACTACAAGAAACATGTACGCAGTTCAAAATTCGATGACCGATGGTTAGATGGCTACAAAATCATGAAACAAACTACGCCTGTAAACTTCATCATCTGGAATGAAGAGAAACAACACCAAACAAAAGCTCACGTAAAACAAATCAAAATTGATAATCACCGGCCCATTCCGCCTCTGACGACAAATACAAGACCAGTCAGAAAGGCCACCCTAAATTATAATCCATCCAGTACAGATCCGTCTGACATATCAGAGTCAGAGACGACAGACTCTGAATTTTACCAAGACGACCGCATACCCAGACCACCCACTGATGCACTACATCGAGCAAGACAACAACGAGACTCGTCCGAAAGCGAAGAAGATATCCCACCACTTGAATTGCGTAATCGACTCCAAGACAGAGACCTGCGCATTAGAAATGAAGAAATAATGCCTCAGACGTCACACGATGACAACAACAAAACAACTTATATTCACACTCAAACTTACTCCCGCGGTGAAAAATCGTCAGCTGATACCTATCACACCCCCAGTTCAGGCAGTTCCAGTTGGAATACCAGCGACGGACAAACACTGCTATACCACAAGAACAAGATCGCTCGTTCAGAACAATCAGATCCTGAAGAAACTATACCCAAGCAGATTGTTGAACCATATACCAGCAATCTTTATGAAGACGAAACGCAACAAGAAATGAGAAACTACAGTGTCGACCCCGGCACAGCTTTGTCAGACCCCAAAGAACAGAATGACAGAGAAATGGTAGAATTATACGAACAAGAAACAGACATTGATACAGCTAGTTCTATTGAAACCAGTGATGCGGATAGTACATTATTTGTACCAGTCAGCTCCAGCGTCAAACGCGCCTATAAAACAGAATCAGATGACTCAATCCCTAGCAACAAAATTCCGCGTATACAGCACAACTATATCAGACGAAAGATTCTGAAGAAACGCTATCGAGTGCCCAAACCAAGCCGAGAAGTATTAGGCTCAGCTCTACTAGTCAAAAACAACAGTGTGAAAATTACTGCGCCCACTGTACAAGACGTTAATGTACCACAGGCCCAAGTCAGAAGAAAAATCAAGGCGAAACATATACCTGCCTCAAAACTAACAGATGTTCCAGCCATACAAACCCCTACCACAGTGAAACCATCACCGCAATCAAAAGATGTTAAGCCATCACCGCATTCGTCAATGTCCTCAGTGCCCCAACAATCAGCAAATGCAGTGTCGTCGCCTACCACACCAGTCACCACTGCTACTCAGTATGATCCTCGCCTAAGCAGTCGGGACATTGCAAGGTTAGAGATGGCAGAGAAAATGTCAGAGAAACTGAAGGAACTACTAAAGCTTTGCTGAGACACGCCCCTCGAGTCTTCAATGTACATGCCATCCCATGTACGGTCAACGCATATGTGAAAAAACCTTTTTAACAATGTACTAACTTTCCCCATGTACTCTATTTTCAGTTTTTGACAGTTCAAATGACTTGCTTACAGACTAAGATGTCAAAGCCTCACTGAGAAAGTTATTTTTTTCCAGCCTTAGAATACTGATGCCAGAGGAAAATCAAGACCAGCCCACGGAGGATTCTAGTTAGACATTTTTATTTGGATTATTGAAATAAAGATGACACAGATGATACAATGTTCTTTGTTTACAGACACCATTATTTAGTTACAGACATTTTCTTAATATTTAGAATGTTACACAACCTTACCTATAACACATGTGTCACACTATTCTGTTGTAACATGGATCTACACTTTTGTAACTGATCATATTCCACGTTCCATTCACCAGACTTCTTGTCCTTGCAGATCCAGAGTTCTGTAATTTCGCATCTTAGTGCATTTCCATGAAGACACTTTACACCAGTACTTTTTCTTACCCCATACTAATATTTCTTTGATATATTATGCTAAAATCCTTTATACTATCACCTTGATCAATCATACTGTTCCTACTATGACATCTCTTAACAGCACATAATTCATTACCCAAAACTAGTATTGCATGTTATGCTATCTTTCTCCACAGGATTATTTATTTTCAAATGTACATTATCATTTTAGACCCAGATGTATATTAGTACTGTCAAGAATTTTAAACATTCTCCTAAAGAGATTCCATATCCCAACCTTGACTCTCTATAATAAGATTTTCTTCACCCCACTGTTACAACATCTTTAACTTACTATT
Source organism: Oreohelix idahoensis (assembly GCA_024509875.1). NCBI lineage: Eukaryota > Metazoa > Mollusca > Gastropoda > Stylommatophora > Oreohelicidae > Oreohelix > Oreohelix idahoensis. Next base: position 273,059 of record JAMPIV010008542.1, on the reverse strand, counting down.
TTTTCCATTCCACTATATTGAGACGACATTCTAGACTTGTGATCTTTTCAATCCCAATCATATTCATTCCTCGGAATTACAATCATGTTGTAATCAGGAGATCCTTGATGTACCCTTTCCTCGCCACTTATGGACAACAGATACTGCTACAACATTCATTCTATTCTAACCTAAACTATTACTTGCAGCCCTATTGGTTAGGATTTACTATTAGGAATATTGGTAGTATCTCTAGTGTTTAGTGAATTGATTTTTATCATTTTTTCGTACTTGTGATACAAACAGAAAAGAAATCAAAAGAAAAGAAAAGAAATCACAAGAAAAGAAGAGAGAAAATATGCAAAACAGAAAAGAAATGAAAAAGAGAAAATAAATCACCCTATACCAGTCATACACCCCACCAGCATGATCTCTGATACTCCAACAATATTTTGTTGATACTGCCTATCACAAGTACCCCAATGACATTTGCGCATGTTGATTTTCTGCAAATGAAGAATCCCTTGAGAGCATTAGTATATGCTAACCCCAGATTGAACAAATTGTACCTATTTGTTGATGATGCCTTTTGCCCATGTTAAAGAAATAGCATTTGCACATGCTGACCTAGCAAATGAAATACCCCTTTACAGCATTTGTATATGCTGAACCCACATTGAACACCCATTACCGGATGATAACCACTAATGACACATGAGATGAAGAAGCAACTGGTTATGTATGATGATGAAGATGCCATTTTATATTAAGGTGAAACTTTATGTTGTCACAGCTGAGACTTTGTTGAAATGTTTATGCACAAAATCCCCCACACTAATATTGGAGGAACAATAATCTTAGTCTTTCGTGGATACGAGCAAAGACAAGGAGATAATGGAATATTTTATGAATACCATGGACATGGAACAAATCAGAGCAGATGATTGTTACACATATGAGGACCATATTTGAAGTCATTATTGAAGGATTGTCAGTAGACAAGAGACAAATAGATTATGATAATCTCATGGAACCACAGGTACTAAGGACACAAAATGGAGATTAAATAATGGAGAAAAAATTATAATGACTGAATAATTACTACGCCCAGAGGTAGGAAATAGAGATACATCCGCATTTTCGGAGAAGATATCTCTTTGATTTTTAGCTCATTGCCTTTGTAATATGAACATGGTTGTATAACAAATGACTATTCCTTATCACGAATTACAGAATGTTGTAAGATAGTTGAAATAAATTGACGATTTAATATACTCATAACATACCCAGAATTACAGGAGAGAAAAAGATAAATGATTGATGAAATTGGACGTACTGAGATTTGCTCACCCCGAAGGTATTGAAAAAAAAAATAATGTTATCCCAAGGACAGACATGTCACAGATATATCATGGAGATATTATGACATAAGAAAAGAATACCTAGATTGGAAATGCAGCAAACTTAGTCAAGGATACCAAGAAATAGACCCCCGCCCCACACTTAAGATAACTGACGGACGAGATTTTTGAATTATAAGTACCATAAGTCACCCATCTGGCTGTAGTCAGCGGATGTTACAGGCACCACATAACTCTGACTAACCCTCGACCAGCGAAGGCAGAGTTGGTGTCGAAATTTTGCACATATGTAAAAAGACATGTTTTTGTTCATGTTTTGGTAAAGTCTAGACATTTGTATAAATGGTTCCACAAATGATTAGTTGATATATTGTTGATAAATATTCGCAGATATAGTACATGGACAATTAATAAGGATGTATTTCCAGTACAGAATAAGAGGAATAGGAAGGATCCACCTTGTAAATATTGGAGCACCATGAGCGATGAATTGGACTTATAAAGAAAATGGAAATGGTACACTGTATGCAAGGATAACCAGAAATAAAATGGATAAATAGTAGTCAGAGTACCAGGAACTTTGTCTTATAAGGATATTGTAGATTCCTCACGATCAATTGAATATTTTTTCTTCCTCTCTATGTCACATTTTTGAGTGATGACCCCAAAATTTTTTTTCATCTCATATTGTCAAAAGTTCTTACATCTCAGTTGATTGTTACATAAATAATTGTTTGATGTGTTTTTGAAAAATGTATTGCTAGATAAGGTACATAGGGAGTTACTAAGGATGAATTCTCAAGATAACAGGAGGACTAGAATGGATACAATGATATTGGAACACCATAAATGATACATTGGTATTATACAAAAAAAAAAAAAAAAGGAGACAAATATAAACGGTATACAAGGATGCCTTGAGAGTGACAACATGGATACATATTGTCAAGAGTATAAGCAGTTGTCTTAACAGGGAAAATAAAGTAATACAGAACCCAATGTAGAAAATTCATGATGATTTGAAACTATATTTTCCTTTTCCCTTATATTTCATAATATGATAGTAACACATTCGTCTGTTGGTTGCTGAATAATTAGATGTTTGAAAATTGATGTATGGCAAGTCAAAGAAGACCTTTGAAAAAAAAAAAAATATATATATATATATAAAATAATATTTCTAGGAAAGAGTTAACAAAAAAAAAAAAATACTTTGTTGACAGAAAAGAAGGAATGATTAGAAATAACTGACTAATGGATAGGATCACCACCAGACGTACGGATATTGGAGACAAACATTACATATTTTGAAGAAGAAAAAAATGTAATATAGAACATTTTTTCTACAGTGACGGACTTAGAACGAATTTATACACTTACCATTTGGAAAATGTCAATAACAAGGAAACATACAAATAAATAAATAAGGATAACCCATGAGGTTTTAATGCTTTTATTGTGAAAAATGATTACTTATAAAAATGATGCTAGTTATATTATCGTCTGATAAATATGCATATTATGTCTAGAGATGTTTTCTACATGTAATAATGAGCAAGTGGCTCATTCACTAGAAAGAAAAAAAAAGGAAATGATGAGTACCCATGAGAACATTGGCTATTTTATGAAAGTGGATTGCCATTACCATAGGAATTGGAGATCCTGGACATTTCTTGGGATATTGCAGAGTACTTGGAAAATAGAATAAATAAGTACGCCAAAAAAAGATTTTTTAAGTCTTGCAGACTTATATATGGAATAAATAACAGGAACAGAAAAGAGATAACACCCCCCACCATATCCAAGAGAATGTAATCAACTATATTTTTGAATGAAATGTAATAGATTATGATAATGCAGCCAAGTTCTGCAAATAAGATATTTTATTGTTCATTTCCCAGTGTTGCCACTCGTCACATTTTTTGGTGATGACCTTATGATTGTTTTGCAGAGTTTGTTGGTCAGTGTTGCCAATTTGTAAATTTGGTTGAAATATGTATTGATGTGAAAGATAGTTTGCAATTTTTTGGAGATGATGTCCATCTATAAGGCCCCTTTATAGACGACAGTCCCATATAGACATAGGAGCCCAGATGTAGGAATTTCGTTAAATTTTCTGAAATATTTTTGGACTTAGAAATTTTTAAACTTTAAATTTTTCAGAATTTTTTTTTGAACTTAGAAATTTTTGGGGATAAATTGTTGTTATTGATAGTACTCAAATGTCTCCCTACGGGATACATTTGCGGAGCCCCGGGATCTATATGTAGCCGTGTACATAGCTGTTCCTTTGGAAACAGGCTATAAAAACCAGATTAGCATATAAATTTCTACTTTCCGAGAAACAGATTAAATGTTAATTAGGATAGAGTCGCGTTACATGTCAAAATTAGTCACGTGATTTTTATCCAATCGTGAGCTCAGAAAAATTTAGAAGGGACGCGAATTTCCCCAACAGCCTAGTTAGTTAAAAAGGACGCGTCTAGCTAAGGAGACAAGCAAATTTGTGCTGATAACGCAGTGGTTTTACTGCATGAAAGTTATTCAAGTTGAAGAATTAGAAATTCCAGGAATGATGGCATGTTCTCTTCAAAGTGCATTTTTGTGTATTTAAACTCTATATTCGAAGTCTGTAAGTAGGAACAAATTACTATACAATTATTGACATGTAGAAATTCAACGATTGTTGCAGATTTAGACAAGAATTTATGGCTGCAAGTTGCTCCTATGAGTAAAATGCAGAGATGATGAAATTTGCCCTGTATAAGTACCAATTGACAAATTGCAGAGCATGAGCATATAACGTAACCCATTGAGAAAAATGTATTAATCTGAGAAGTAGAAACAGTTATATGTAATTGGATCAACGCAAACTGGTATTTGGAAAGAAAAAGTAGACAGGAGTTGAATAAGCCTGATTCATACAGTGTCGATTCCCCATGCTAGATCATTGAGAACGACTTGCATTTTATATTATGAATGAAAAATGCATGTTTGTAACTTCACGCCATCATGTACATATTATGATTATTAAACAAAACGTTGACATCAAAAAGAGGTCGTAAATTGATTGCTAAGCCTTAACCATGAATGGAAGGAGGGAATGTCTGTTGAGAAACTTATAAATTCTTACTAACTACTCACAAACTACAACACCTTAGAGGATTATCCCCGAACCTGGTTAAGTCCTGTAAGTCTGTAGAGAGCAATCATCACCTCTAGCAGGCTAGCTAGTCATCAAAATCTAATACTCTCGATTTAAACAGCAACCCCCACTACCCTACCCGGCCACATTGTGTAGCCTAGGTTGTGACGTCAGGGTAGTTCTCGAAGTGTGGCGTGTACTCTAGGAATCTAACAGTCGCAGGATTGTTCAGTTGCTGCTTTTGCCAGCCCAGCAGTTTCTGTTAGTACAAGGGGAAATCTATTTTAGACACTGAACATAACTTTTCAGTTATTACTGGTTCAACATAACTAATACATTTATTAACACGCTAGCAGCATGCACTGTTCAGAAATACTTTCTTCACCATTAAAATAAATGAAACAAATTGGCCCTGATTTCTTACCTGTCTCGTCATGTACCTGTTAGTTAAAGGGTTCCCAACCTATATACTGTTGAAGCACCGGTTTGATGTGAAAGATTATGAGGTCCGTACTAAAATCTGGAGTTTTCGTTTTTACGACATACGGCCTCTCATAAAATCGATGCGTCGTATCACGAAATCTCGTGTATTTCGCAATTTTTTCTTGTTTGTTTTTCTTTTTGGCATTCCACAGTATATGCACATTAGTGTGCGTGCATACGTATTAATTAATGGTTATATGAAACTCTACACAGAAAGTTACAACAGAGGCAATCTGATCATCAGAAGTGTCATCCTCGTCAGATTAGTGTTTCGGCCCATTTATTTCCTTTAAATTCTTGATATTTGATTTAAAGATTCTTATTTATGTTTTGGACTTTTTCATATAATTTCAAATGCGGCGATAGCTCGGTCTCGCTTTTTGTCTACTTCTTTTGATATCATTGTCTGTTCCTTCAACTTTGTTTATATTTCTGCCAAGGTGTATGTATAAGTTCACATAGTGTAGGGATGTTTCGCCCAGTACAATCTAGTTTATCATTAGCCGCAACTATTCACATAATATTTGCCTTGTCTGTGTGTCTTCTCAGACACACTTGCTGTGACCTCCCATCAAGTATTATCATTTTGTCTTACATCTGGCCTGCTGCTTTAGGCCTGTTTTGTCTTTAGCATTCCTCTTCTTCGTCGTTCGCTATCATATAACCCCATTTATTTCTTTCCTAAAATTCTCTCGTCGCCATACAGTTTCTCCCTCATTTGGCTTGGTGAAGGCCATGTTGTCAATCTGTTCATCTCGTAGAGCCGATAGTTTTATTGAACATATTCTACTGTTCGTCTTCCCACAAAGACATGTTTTTCAGCCCGATTTTTTATTTGTTGAAAAGATGGTATTTGAGGCTGTAGTGTCCAGTTCTATGTCCGAACCAGAGCCGGATTAACGTATTAGCAAAAGTAGCATATGCTACGGGCCCAGCGCTTTTAGGGGCCCCGCGCCAATAAATATGTACATAATGTTTTGGTCATTTTCTAATACGAGCGTTAAACCAATGATCTTGTGATTTATGCCATCCTTAGCGCCTTTTCATTTTCAAAAGAGATTGAACAATCTCACACTAATGAGCATTGAACATAAACTTCTGCGTGAAATTGATACATCCAATTTCATCAGCAAATTTGCTCATGCTAAATGTAGAAACATTAATATTTAAACAATAATGTTGACTGTGTTGTTACTTTTGATAATGATAATTACTATGCAAATTAAAAATGTATGTGTTCAAATATATTTGTGTTGTTTTATTGTTTTTTTTTTAAATATAGGGCCCCTTTCTTAACATACGCTACAGGCCCCGTACTAGCTTAATCCGGCCCTGGTCCGAACATCATTTGATCTTTTTTTGGTACGGAGTAGTATGCTTCTGTAAAATACATTTTCTTTGAAGTTACGTTTTATTAGTTCATGTGTCTCTTTTTTTTTTTTCTTTCTATCTTAAATTTACAATTCTGCTTCATCTTTCACTGACACACGTATTCGCCTTCTCATTTTCATAAACTATATCTTTCAGTGGATAGCAAACCACTGTCCTCTCACTGTGATGAATTAATTATTGGTTTACAGGGCCGTAGATACGGGGTGGGGGGGGTGGGGGGGGGGGGGGTGTTTCCAAACAACAACACCCCCCCCCCCCCCCCCAATAGGGTTTGGTGAAAAACATTTGGGGGCAAATTATACTGTACCAAACAATGTTTTGTGCAAAAAAAATTTTATTAACCCCCCCCCCCCATTTATTAACTCCTATCTACGGCCCTGTTGGTTTACATTAGTGATTTAGCATTTAGTGCACAATTTAAAACAAGCGTTAGAAACAAAATGCCACAAAAGCTGGACTAGTACTGTTAAACTATTCTGAACCTACCATCTCAAGCACGGACCCCGTGTAGTTTTTGGGGGTCGCTAAGGAAATATCAGGCTTACTGCACCCTCTCGCATGTCGTAAGAGGCGACTAATATGCGGTTGTGCATGGGGCAGGTAACCTCAGTATATAAAAGACATTGCTGTAGGAAAAAGAACCCACTGCATTGCAGAATTCCAATAATTCTTGTTGCAGGCTTCCTTCAAGGGGAACTGCACAGTCGCTGCCCCATGCTCCATTACTGAATGATGATCTAAAACTTGTTTTCTTCTTTTGAGCAAAATGCTCAATAATAATGGGAGCGAAATACGTCACATAAACACTACAGATACGACAAGCTAAAAGAGGTTAGGTGGCATGCAAGTTCCGTGTGTTTCTACTGTAAGCAGTGTTTAACAATATTCTTACGTGTCAAAGGAACTCGTTTGCTGTGAGTGTGATCTGAGCTGCACGCGGAGGGGTCGTTCCTCCTATTAAACAAATTTGAAAATCAGAAGATGCATACGCTAGGCAACAAACAAAGAGCTATAAGCATACTTTAGATAATTAACAAAGAGCTATTCATATGATTTTGTCAATTAACAGAGAGTTGTAAGCATACGTTAGAACATTAACAAGCAGCTATAATCATACGTTAGCCAGTTAAAATAGAGTTATAAGCATACGTTAGATAATTATTAAACAGCTATAGGCATACGTTAGCCAATTAACAAAGACATGTTTTTCGTTCGACACGTGAGGAAACAGAGGCAGAAAACGCAACTGTGTGTGCGTAAAAGTCAGCTCTATCCAAGTCTTCGTGCAGAAAGAACCGAAAGAAGACTCAGATGATGAGTCTTTCAGAGTGATTGCTTTGCAAAGTGCTTAAGCTGCAATCTGTGGACACAGAAGAAAAAGGCAAAACTGTATAACGAATTCAAGAATAAATCGTTTGTTTCCAGTGAAGAGATTTCCAGTAGTAACAAGTTGATTTGTGTGTTTATTTCAGTCGATGGAGATATCCACTCAAAGAGAAAGTGCGTGTTACCCGTTTATGTACTTTATGCCTCGCAAACAGTACAGTCGAGCATCAGCCTTGAAACCAAACTAAGATTCCCCAGTGTCGACCGGTCCAAAAGGGATAGTTTCAAACATCACCTTGTAACGCTAGAGAGAAGTAGAGTGTGATAGACAGCCAGACCAACGTAAATAGTCCCAAATCAAGAGAAGTAGAAATGAACAGTGAACGTAGAAAGGTGGCGTCTAATTAAATGAGCTAGAAGACTGTCCGGTTGAAAAAAATGAAATACAACATATCTGTGTCTACCAGAACGTGTATGAGTTTGTGAAGTACGCCAAGAGAGTTTGTCAGATTTTTCCAGTTGTCCATGACATTTTTTTATGCAGACATGTGTGCAGATGTCGCATTGAATTTACAAGATGTCTACATTTTTCCATTGTCTTAAACTTGTACAGACGTTGGAGAAGTGAAGCTCCCAACAAAGCATTTAAAAACACAACAAGAGTGAACATCTGTAATATTAACTGTAATGTGTGTTACGGTAGTTTTATTGATATCGTCTGCTATAATTGGCAGTGCGCAATTTTAGGTCAATAGAATTAATATAGATTGATTTTGATACTTCACGGATTAATGAACGCAAAGTACACGGTCAAATTATGACGTGTTAGCGTTGATAAGGTCACGCTTCGTGACTTAGATACCGGACCCTTGTTACGTTGTCCGTCAAGCCGTGAAGTCGTGGTTTTACCTCCTTCCAAGGTTAGGCTTTGCTAATAGCCATATTTCTGTAAATTGATATAAGGACTCAGGGTCAGTCCAGATAATATGATACACGAGGAATTTTATAAGGTTTGTGATTAACCTGCATTACGGAAGGATAGTTGATAAGTTGTTTGATTATTTTCGTCAAGACTCAAGCGCTCATTTCTGGCTGTCTGGACCCCAGCAGCACATGTATACAGCCATGATGTTCTGTTGACATGAATTCGATGTGATACTGACGGATAAGAATATATATGCAAGTAAATTCTAATGAACTGTATGTTAATATTATACCTGCTTGAAATGTCTTCGTATGTGAACTTGTTAATAAATATTGGACTCCAATCCGAAGACTTATCCACATCGATAACGTTACGGTTGGTTTGTCAACCTATAAGAAGGTATACAATATAATAATGAGATCCGAAAGGAACCAATGTCCAAGAAGACATTGGTTCCTTTCGAATCTCATTATTATATTGTATACCTTCTTATAGGAAGAGTTCTTCAACTACAATAACAATCAACATTGTCAATCTGACAAACCAACCGTAACGTTATCGATGTGGATAAGTCTTCGGATTGGAGTCCAATATTTATTAACAAGTTCACATAAGAAGACATTTCAAGCAGGTATAATATTAACATGCAGTTCATTAGAATTTACTTGCATATATATTCTTATCCGTCCGTGTCACATCGAATTCATGTCAACAGAACATCATGGCTGTATACATGTGCTGCTGGGGTCCAGACAGTCAGAAATGAGCGCATGAGTCTTGACGAAAATAATCAAACAACTTATCAACTATCCTTCCGTAATGCAGGTTAATCACAAACCTTATAAAATTCCTCGTGTATCATATTATCTGGACTGACCCTGAGTCCTTATATCAATTTACAGAAATATTGCTATTAGCAAAGCCTAACCTTGGAAGGAGGTAAAACCACGACTTCACGGACAACGTAACAAGGGTCCGGTATCTAAGTCACGAAGCGTGACCTTATCAACGCTAACACGTCATAATTTGACCGTGTACTTTGCGTTCATTAATCCGTGAAGTCACGAAGCGTGACCTTAAACAATGTGAACGCTAACACGTCCCTAATTTGACCGTGAGAGGTAGCGTAAGGAAAATAGATTCACGAGTGAGATGGTGGAAAATAATAGATTCTGTTGCGTTCATTAATCCGTGAAGTATCAAAATCAATCTATATTAATTCTATTGACCTAAAATTGCGCACTGCCAATTATAGCAGACGATATCAATAAAACTACCGAAACAATGTGAAGGTTTTGAAAAATACATCTGACTTAATACCACCCTAGGAGTAAGAAACGAATTTTCACTAGAGATCACGTGTAGCAGAGACTACACTTTGTTGATCCCAATAGTCATAACAAGGTGGACATTTAACAAAGAGGCTGCTACTCATATCTGTTACAAGCTGGTGTCGTAGATTTGCGATAGGAGAATTAAGACATAGATTGGTCCCTTCTGAATAGATTAGAACAGGTGTAAGCTCAGTGAGAGGTAGCGTAAGGAAAATAGATTCACGAGTGAGATGGTGGAAAATAATAGATTCTGTCCCTGAAATCGAGAAAGCCTCTCTTTCTCTTTCAGCCTATCTCTACAACAGATCTAGATGAGTCAGACAGTCTAATATAATATATATTAATATATATATCTCCACTCACATACACACACACGTAAGTGACGACAGTTAGACGCACAGACGTGAAAAAAACTATAACAATGAAATATCGATATTTGGGAACGAGCTGACCGACACACTTGCATAAGTTTATGTAAAATTTATTATCATAAAAATTTCACAACACAGTAAGTAACTTTAGACTATCAAATCAATACAAAATACACATAGGTTAAAGAAGTACTAACATAATATTAGACTCATAGGTGTAATCCTTTCCCCCTTTGTTTAGCCCACGATCCTGTTAGAAGAAAAGTGATAGCCCCCAAAGAGTCACAGATATATACGCTAAGGTCTTGGATTTCTCTCTACAGTTAAGAACAGAGTAGATATATTAATCTTTTCTAAGAGGAGGGGAAAAAAGTTAGATACACAACTAGCATATAAGAAATACAAAGTGGGTGAAATTTGTTATACAATAAAAAGAGTCACTCATTCCTGCTCTCATCCTATTCATACAACAGTGGCCACTGACAATCTTGGAGTCTAATCTTACAGACAGGAGAATGTGATTTTTTTCCCTTTCTGGAACAATCTTTCAGGGACCTACACACATACAAAAGTTACAGCGTAGCCAGTTATTTTTCGCCAAAGAAAGCTTGAATGTTGCAGACCAAAAGCTCCTCAACAAAACAAAAAAACAGAATCAAATCCACTGTTCCTGGGAGCGTTCCCTTGGTTATTATTATTTGGATTACTGGTTATGTCCCTAGGAAAAATCAGTTCAGCTAAGAGATGCCACAAAGCTCACTGTGTCAGAATCTTGAGGTTTCCAGTACTTTAGGAAATGTCAGGTTGGTAACTTCACTCAGTATAAACAATTGATTGTCACACCACAACTAAACAAAAACGTCGAAAATGTTATTGATTATAATATTTTTCGCCACAGGGCTGAGTGTACTTGAGATTATTGGGAAGAATTATAATCTGGCTCGATAGGCCTAGTTACTTCATTTAGTCTTAAAGTTCGTGAAAAATGGGTACTCTGTTTCTTTCTGGATGCAACCGCAATGCCAGACAGGTGATAACTTGTAACCCCACGTATTTAAAGACTTAAAATGTTTCTTCTGTGTTTTATTCTCATAAGTACTGAATAAAACCGCTGGTAGATGTTGGGCTGACCCAAAACTGTATAAGGAAGAGAAAACATAAATACTCAACCCTAATATTATACACACATCCTATCCTACCCCGCGTAACATATAATATTCACTTCAGTTATTAAACTTAAATCAGAAACTATAAGCTTAGAGCTTGTCTCATCGTTTAAAACTTCCGTGAAATAAATTCTAGTCATTAAAAGAATCAATCATCATGAATTAGAAATACATAAGTATCTCGTTAATACTCAATGATGAATCAATGCATTACTTAGATGGTTAAATATATTCTCTGACTGGTTACTAGCAATTTAATTAAATTTAATTCATAGCTGAATGGGTGTTAAGCTAGAGATATATAATTTATTCTGCTTTCCACTGTAACACAATACTAGAAAAATATAACTGACTTCTCATTTAATCACTCTGCACATAAATCACTCACAAACACTATCAATATAGTTACCTCGCACAGAACTAGAAACTATCTCCAATCGACCAACTAAATGATACTTCTATATTAACAGAGATCTTAGGAATCGGAAGCTAGATGGTTCTAGTCTTGACTGCGGAGTACTGAATGAATGAAGTTAAATTTCTGTGGCATAAATATCTGAAACTCACAAAGAATCAAAGGAAAATTGTAACTAGCAAACTCTTGCCAGATGTTTACACCTTTAGCAAATCTACATAAATTCTATCTCATTTTGCGAATTTCTCACGCTGAAACCGAAACAGGCTCGCAAATCGAGCGGACAGTCTCTCTTTGATCTTGCGTAATATGACTTACCAGACCGTGCAAGAGACTTCTGCTCTCGAAAATTCACACTATTTCTGCCTGCAGACTCTGGTCTTAAACGAAATATACGCACGCTCGTCTTTCATCTCACATCTTACACCTTGAATAATTAACTCATAGGCGAGCAGATTAGAGAAAATTGATAGACGATCGTCTTACTACTTATCCCTGTCGAGAACGAATTAACACGATTCGGTCTCATCAAAGAACTAGCTTAACAGCAATAAAATGCGTTGCTAAAAATTAGAAAGGAAAATGACAAAGGTACGAATTGCTATAGCACGTTTCACTAGCTTTGCCCTCAAACAAATGTAATTATCTGATTAACCGTCTAACGTATTAATGCCATTTTTTGCATACGGTGTTATATTGGGTTAGACCCAACAAATATATACTTTATATCTGTGCATCTTGTCCAGTTCCCATAAACGGATGAAATCCTTTGATCTTTGTCGGCATACTAATTATTGTGTATCGAGAAAAGAAATTTTACCACTTCATGCACAGATTCTGTGAATTGATTAGGCATAGGCGTGTCTACTATTACAATAATGTGGCCATCACGTTTGCAATTGAATACGTGTTGAAGATGATTTCTTAAATGATCTGCATGCGAGATACTCGTGACATTGTTTGTCATTGACATTTAATGCGCTACCATACTGGACCTTCCTTGATCTAATTATTTCAATGGGTATCATCTCTTTGCGGTTCATAAATATCATAATGGAACGTTGCTCCTCTAATGTGCTTGTAAATAACGGTAAGGTCATCTTTAAAGAAATTAAATTTCATCCGAATCATAATCAGATGTCTCTGAGAAATTGAAAATCAATCTCGGCTGAATGAAGGACAAACCATCATTCTTCCAATATTCCTCTTCCTCTTGTAACACATGGTTCTCACTTTTCTTCCAATAATCCCTGGCTATATTGGAGATGGCGGCTTTTATAAGTATTTCAACATCTTTTAATTTGAACGTTCTATTTTCTGTTGCTACCTGTTCCTTAATTTTAGCCCATACTAATTCTATTGGGTTTAAGTGAGAATGGTAAGGAGGTAATCTTAAACATCTGTGACCATGTTCATGGATTGCCTTGTCTATGTGAAATATCTTTGTATGCTGTGTCTTTTTTTACAATTCCAAGTAATTCAGGTTCATGGACATTTCGTTGAATGGAATGTTGTTTATGGTCAGCAAAATCTTTATTACATCTTTAATACTTGGTGAATTAGAAAATTTATCTTCTGGTGCCACAACGTTGTGATATGAGGCATTGTCCATTATCAAACACGATGGTCTATCCAAGGAAGGAAGTACATGATTCACAATCCAATCTTGAAATATCTTGTCATTCATCTCTGCATGGTAATCCCTATTATCTGTGGATTTTGAAACAAATATGAGTTCAGTATTATTTAGAAGCCCATGATGGCTGCTTCCTGGATGTGCAATTATTAGGCGCTGTCCTTTGCTGCTTGGTACTAGTCTCTTAGTTGTTCCATCAGATGATTGCCATTCTCGTTCATTACTGTGGTGCGCATTGATCCAAGTTTCATCTAAATACACAAAATCATAACAATCTCTTCTCATTTCTCTGACCTCGCGTAAATATTTGCTTCTCATTGCAACTATATGAGGCTTCTCACAAATAAGGTTTCTACCACCAACATATTTTCTAAAAGTGAATCCCAAACTCCTAATAGTCCTCCATAGCGTAGATTTGGAAATATCAATGTCATTATTCTTTCTTAACCAAATTTTCAATTTCCTTAAAGTCACTGCCTCATTATTGTGAAACATATTGCAAATTTCTCTGCGGATCAATTCTCTGTCAAAATTATCCACCACTCTTGGCCTAATTTTCGTGTGTAAAACACTGGAATTAGACATTTCAGATGTCGCTATCCAGCGGTGCAATGATCGTTTGCTTATCCCCAAGGCGTGAATAGTCCTCTTTTGTGGGCTTGAAATAGAATGATATAGTTTTCCTCGAGTAGCTTCATTGCAGAAATACTTAAAAATCCTATTTGTGATTTGCTGTAATGTCAAAAAATGTACTCGCAGACTCATTTTTCCTTCTTAACCACACAATAATTTTTGTAGACACACCTCTGATTGACAATGTGTGCGTTACACCGGATATAAACTGTTTTATGTTCAAGAAGTGCGATTTCACACAATTTCACTCAAAAATCATGCCAATTGCTTGATAAACCAAAAATGTGCAAATGAGGTCGTATAATTTACTGTAGACATTTCAATATGTGTGCGTGTGATGTGTGTTGGCAAGTAGGATTTTATATTATATCGCAAAGAAACGAAAATTGAACCAATAGCCGCATTTTAATGAAAAATTTAATTCATAGGGTCTATACCATTTCAAATTCACACACAAAATTTCACTTATATGCGTTATATATTCGCTGAGATATAGCATTTCGAAGTTGGGCAAAGCTAGTGAAACGTGCTATAACAATCTAGCGTATGCAAAAAGAAGGGTAAAAGAACGGAAGAAGGGTAAAAGAGCGGAATTAAAGGAAAAGACAAGTAAAGAATACAGAATAGATATCTGAAATTTATTAATCATAAATCTCTCTGCCACAGCTGGGCAGTTAATAAAAATGTGATGTCCAATTAAAGAAAACATAAAAAGACATTGAAAGGATGGCTCAGAGCAGGAAAGCTTGCAAGTGGTCTCCATGTAGGAAGCCTGCATCAAGAATTCGTGTGCTTTTGCAACGGTGATTTCTGTATCAATTTATTTAACACAAAGAGTTTGCCAGTGCACAACGGGCTAATCACCTGTTTGCCAAGTCACTTCGATTACATGTCCTGCCCATGGGCCTTGTCCACTTGGGTCCCCTCTACACCTCGTTTCACGGGGTAGAAGAGGTTCCGATTATGAGATGAGATGAGTTTGCCAGTCCCATGCGCAGTCTCATGTTAGTTGTCTCTTACCACAATATGTGAGTGAGCAGTAGCATGTTCTTTCTTTATCTGATGACAGACCCCTGGAACTAAACGGGGGTTCTTTATTTCTTCTTATTTGGTCCTTGACCACGGACTGACAAAGAAATCAGGGACCATCACGCCAGGTGACGTTTTGTATGGCAGCAATAAACTGTCTTCACTTTGCTCGGTCGGTTGCCATCCTTCGTGTGGTGCCCCAGCTCTGGTTCATGCTTAGCATCTCTGCCTCCAAGTTCTCCGCTAGGTGGCTTTTGGTCGGCTTTGCTTTCGCTTTCCTTCTGCAGTCCATAGCATGACAGTTCTGGTGATGGTGACAAAAGGCCATATTCTGAAGATCGCGAACTCGCTTACCTTCTACCACCCTGTCATGGCACGTTTTACTGCCGTTTCGACTCGTATGCTTTGTCGGAAGCCAAGCTGTGTTTTCCTGGGCTGTGAACGAAACTCGATATGCCCAAGTTACGGTTTAAACAACCAATCCTGTGATATCACGTGACGGGGTTGAATTTTGGAGCAAAAAAAAAAAACAGGCTACGAAACTACTATAGTGTTGTGGCCGTCTTGAGGAGACGTGTTTTGGAAGGCCGGTTTTGATACCGTATTTTTTCGGCTAATGGCGGGACAGTGATTAGTTGCCATTAGTAATATAGTCCTGGTATATTTGTTCGGCGCAGAACTATTTTGCTCTTCTAAGTTGACAGCTGTATTTGCTGTAATTTTGATTCTCGCTTTGTGAGTGTGTTAGTATTTCATTGAGAATGTTATACTGTAGCTTGCCTCATCACCCATTATGCTGAGTGGTGGTCAGACTTGACCGTAAGGCTTAGTAGATAGTTTATAACTTTATATATATATCTTACGATTTGCATTGGTAGCACGCATGTATTTTGTATTTCACAACGGCACTATTTGGCCATGTTATGTACTGTAAATAAAAGGGATAGTTGCTGATTAAGTCTTCCCTTCTTGTGTTGCCGTTGCTCGGGTGGCACCCCTTATGTTGACTAGTCTATTGTGCTGTCCCGTATAAAGTCCATTCGTGCAGCGGTAATACTGCGTATTCGTATCAGGGGTGTATACCCCTTTACCAGTATTTTGACACACCCCATATTCACCCACTTTTTAATACTCTCACTCCTTCCCAAATCACGTACAGTTAGTGTAATCTCATCTATGACCTAGATGAATCTACCATGTCATAGTCTTTCCCCACCCACATACACACATATTTCGTATAATCTCATAATTACCTAGCTGGATACATAATGGTGTACACTTTTTAAAACTAGTTCCTATCCCCATCCTCACATACAGCTAGTGTAGTCTTATCTATTACTTACCAGGCTCTATAATTTTGTACACTTTTTTTCATAATCATCCACCTTCTCCGCTCATGTACAGATAGTGTAGTCCCATCTAGTACCTAGATGTACACTTGTTTCATGCTCTTCTCCTTTCCCCACAAACATACGTACAGTTGGTGTAGTCTCATCATTACCTAGATGGATCTATAATTTTTTTACACTTTTCAAAACTTACCTCCTTCCACGCTCACATACAGAAAGTGTAATCTCATCTATTACCTAGCTGAACATGTATACTGTTCAAAAAAAGAAACGCATAGCTATCCGAGGGCGCGTTTTTATGAGTTTGTAAGTAAAATTTGGTGCTAGGGTTTATAAAAACCATCCTCAAATGTTCTTTACAGTGTCAAATGCACGTATTGACCTGAATTGCGTTCGTTTTTGTAATCGTTACAACGCAGTGATCAGTAGTGTTTATGACGCAATTTTTGACCACAGCTCATGTTGCGCGCACGTGAAAGCAACAAAATTTGGGGTGAACACTATTCACTGACTACGCAACTGAAACCCTATAAAAGGATAACGCTACACAAAAAAAAAATTAAGTTCATTTTCAAGCAGACATTTATGGCGTCTCTATCGATAAATTTAAGGAACATTGCTATTGGCCGACTGCATGCAGGCGAAAGTCAAAGTCAGGTTGCCAGGCATCTAAACGTGCATCAGAGTACCATCAGTCGACTTTGGCACCGGTTCCAAGTCACTGGCTCAGTTGAAGACCGGCATCGCAGTGGACGACCCAGAGTGACAACAGCAGCGAAGGATCGCTTTATTCGGCTTCGTCACCTCAGAGACAGGTTTACAACAGCTTCCTCAACTGCCCAGTCATTGCCTGCAGGACGTCATGTGTCTGATCAAACTGTCCGGAATAGACTGCATGACGCTGGACTTTGGGCACAACGACCTCACCGAGGACCTGTCCTTACTCGCCACCATCGCCAAAATCGACTTCTTTGGGCCAACCAGCATCGTCCCTGGGCAGCTGACAATCAATGGAGACGTGTCTGGTTTAGTGACGAATCTTTCTTTTTGTTGCAGCGTCATGATAGACGGCGTAGGGTCTACCGTAGGCGAAATGAACGTTTTGCCCAAAATTGCGTTGATGAAGCTCCGCCGCACGGTGGTGGAGGTGCAATGGTGTGGGGAATGATCAGTTACAACGGAAGGAGTCAACTGGTGCACATTGAAGGAGGCTTGAATGCGCAACGAGAGGTCAATGAAATTCTTCGACCCCATGTCCTTCCACTTTTGGCTGCCCAAAGGTCTGTGTTTCAACAGGACAACGCCAGACCTCATTGTGCACGGTTGACCACGCAGTTCCTGACTGCCAACAACATTCTCACCCTTCCCTGGCTATCCCTGTCTCCAGACATGAGTCCGATTGAACACCTGTGGGATGAGCTGCTTAGACGTGTTTTTCGCCGAGACGTTGCTCCAGCCAATCGTCGTGATCTGTTCCAGGCACTCCAGGAAGAGTGGGCAGCCATCCCACAGGCCCACATCAGACGTCTGATCGCATCCATGCCCAGGAGATGCCAGTCGCTGATCGATGCAAGAGGAGGCCACACACCATACTAACGGGAAAGCCCGTACGCCAAAAATCTCTCGTGACCCAGATGCAAAACAACTGTCAATTGATTGGTTGAACCCTAAGGTATTCTTGTGTGCAATTTGAACAATTAACTCATTAAATTAAAAAAGTTATTTAATGTCAAAATTATGGCTATGTGTGTGCCTTCAGTAGCTATGCGTTTCTTTTTTTTTTGAACAGTGTACTTGTATACACTTGTTTCATTCTCTTCCCCACTCCCTTACAGGTAGTGTAGTTTCATCTATTACCTAGTAGTCTATATTTTTGTACAATTTTCTTCATAATTTTCGCCCTTTCCCACTCAAATACAGACATTATAGTCACGGCATTACATTCCTGGTGTGAACGGTGACTTTGGATTTGTTAAAGGAAAGTGAGTGCAGAAAAATGGTTTGAGAAAGTTGAATAGAAGTGTTAAAAGACTATTCGTCTTTGTTAAAGGGAAGTGATAAGAGCAGAGGAGTGTTTTGGGGAAGGGAGGTAACTCCGTGGATCCCCTTTAAGAGATGCAGTTTGATGTTTTAGGGTTAAGCATATCATGTGAGTTCTAAATTAAGGTGGGATAAATTTGCTTATACTGTTTTAGTAATAAGATTAAAGAAGATTGTATAGGTTTTGAGTCTAATCATCAAAGGGGGATAACTTTAAATTACGTCCCTGGAAAGGTTTTTGTGAGCGAGCAAAAATAAACACGCACGAGAAAGTATTGCAAGGGTGAACACATTTGAGTGAGAACGGGAAAAAGTGTTAGATCGGGGAGAGAATGAAGGAGTCTGATTAAAAACGCGCTCAGCGTAGGTTAGCAAGTGACGAGCGATGTTGATGGTATATTTTTCTGGCGAATAAGCCACTGAATGTGGTTGGTTGCTGTGGTCACAGTCTGGTATCAAATTGTTTTGCCGAACCTACAAGATGCTCAAACGCCATTTTTAAGACCATGTCGCCAGTTCAAGATTTATGTTAACAAGTTGTCAAGATTTACAAGACGAACAGGTAGGTTGTATAAGATGCAGAGAAGATAGACAGTAGCTAGGGGCAGCGTGGAACAATGACTATTTGATATAAATAAACAGCCCTGGTAGTTAGATCAGTTTTACATAGTAAGATACCTCAACTAGTTCCACTAGACCTACGTGCCTCATCATGAGTTGAAATAAATCCAGAGAACATAAATTCTTAGATGAGCTAGAAAATCCACGCCAGACTATATATATATATATATAGAGGGATTGATAGAGCGAGAGGAGATTTATTACAAAGTTTGCTTATGAACATTTTTGTTATTGTGGGAAAGGACCCGCCTCGATGGAAGGTTGTGCATGAGTTATTTTTCGGCGGATGTTTTTGGATGTCTAACTGTAAATAAACACCATCTTATTATTCACTGCTTGTTGAGTGCAGTGTTTTACGATAGATGTTTCTCCATTCATCATCTGTGTCGTAAAAATGTTAAATCTGTATGACACCACGCTCAAATTCCCCGCGTCAAAAACTAGCTATCGTATTTGAATCTAACGTTAACTATAGGATTTGAAATTTGTCTAAGAACCCAGTCAAATTTACCGCCAAAAATTTATCTAGTGTATTTGAATTTGTCTAGGAACCAAGTCAAAAGTTACTGCCCAACAAAAATTATCTAAGAGCATAGTACAAATTTAACAACCAATCAGAGTGCGTATTTTTTTTTGTAAGGATAAAGAAATCTTTTACTTGGTAACATTGCCTCTTTTGTGTTTTTGACTGAAAGAAGATATTTTATTTCTTAACAACTAAAGATAATTAAAATGAAAGGGATATCTCGAATTATAGCGCTGATATTGCTTAACACATAAGTATAAAGATTCCCTCATAATAAAATTATATTGACTTAGTAAAATTGATTTTAGTGATATTTTCATATCCGGGTAAGGCCAAATTTAATTACTTAAAAATTACCCAGATTGAAATGCATAGAAATAACAAAGGGAAAACTATATATATCGATAGAGAGCAAGTGGCCGTTTAATTATCACTTTGGATAATTAAAATCGGTCCAATAATAGCTGTAATATAAAATATTAAAATTTAGTCAGATTATACAGACACGCTCAGATTCGCAGCAGTCACTAGTCTAAAAATATTTTTTGACTGCGTTTCTGATTGGGCGGATGTATTTCTATAAGTAGTAACAAGGTCGTACGGTCTGGGCCATTCAATTCAAAAATCTGCGCCAAGCTGACAGTGAAAGACCAAGTCTTTGCCTTTTGAACTGAGAGCAGTTCTAAGATCCCTTTGACGGCCAGTTCAACTTGTGTGTGTGTGAAATTATTTACCTGAGGGTAAGAAAGATATTTTATTTGCATATTTTCTTAATTATTAACTTGTGTATAGCCAGACTATTTGTTCGAGTGCTATTCGAAAGTGAAACTGCCGGATGTGTTGTGTCATACTGACCCAAGTAGGAATGTGTGTAGTTTTGCCGACATGTTCTAAATGGGGAAAAATGTGTATAGTGTTTGCAAAATTGGCAACAAATTACGACAGTAAGTGTTAGTAGTTATTTAAATTGGTATTTTCTTCTGGAGTGACACACTGTTCAAAGATCATGTGATAAACGTACAGGAAAGGTTAGAATGAAGTAATCAATAGGTCACATGCTGTTTGGTACTTAACATGATTATCGTATGGGAAGCCAAGCATGGACTAAGGACCTAACATTGAATCAATACAGAGAAAGAATGATCACATGGAACTGATTGTAGGCAAAGGAATTTAAGGTCTTGTGCAACTTGTTAGCACAATAACTGAAAAGGGTAAGTTTTAATATTGTTTATGGGTGAATGGATTGAGGCAGACTTCTACATGGAATGGGTTGTCCTTCTATTCCAGGTTATATCCCGAAATTTCCTCGTGGCTGCATTTACTTGAGAGGAAGTGTGTGGGAGATGAGAGTTCCTTATATATCTGGAGCCAGACCCCATCTTCTCAGCCAGGAGTCACAAAGTTGGTGATCCTGACGTGTGTTTATGAGCAGCAGCAACATTATAAGCTAAGTCCTTTATAAAGGCCAATGTAAGTTTATCAAACTCATTCACCCAAGAGAAATCAAACTAGATTTCAACCCTTTTGTGAGGAATAGAGAAGACCTTCCCAAGTAATAAAGAAACTTACAATCTAACTTTAGCAGAAGTTAACCATCAGTTGAACAGAAACTGTGTGTAGTTATTCCAGTGAACTTTCTACAAAATGGACAGATGTTTCCAATATATTTATTTTAATTTGTAAATATCATTTTCTTGATTTTGAGTATTCCTGACCTAAAAAGATTGAGGTTCAGGACAATTAAATTGTTCATAAACATTTCATACAGTCTTGCTTAATAATTTTATTAAAGTTAAAGTTCTGTTTTGAAATTAACTACAGATTAGATTAAATAAATTACCCTAGACGTAGCCACATAAAATAACACACTTAATCATTTACCAAATTGGGATCTGGAGAGGTAGCAGTTAGGGACTCAGAGTACATCATCACCATCTTCTCCGAGAACTTACATAGCTTGACCCCACTTTGATGTCTATACACCCTTGCTCTTTTCAGAGAAGGGGGTATCACTTATAAGACCAGTCTCTTATCTGGCACTATCCTGGTATCCTCTGATACACCTATTTGTCCAGGATATCCCATATTTTAGCAACATCAAAACCTCTTATAACAATCTGCATGTTGTGTGATGTATTATCATCTAGAGTTGTAGTAACATAGCAGCATCAACACCTAACTGCCTACGGCTGGGTAGTGAGACGAGTCCACGCTATACAAGCACTGTAAATACAAACAGGAACCACACTGGGTCTATAATTTTGTACACTTCTTTCATAATCCTCCCCCTTCAAAACTCACGTACAGAAAGTGTGGTCTCATCTATTATCTTGATGGGTCTATAATTGTGTACACTTTTCTCATACTCTTTTCCCGCCCCCACCCACACACAGAAAGGACAGCATTAACATTACCTAACTGTGTCTATATATTTTTAAATACTCTTCCCCCTTCCCCACACACACACACAGTGTAGTCTAGTCTCTACATTACCTAGCTGGGTCTATAATTTTGTACAACTTTCCGTCACAGTCTTTACTGGACGAGCTTTTACTGGTCAGCATGTAGATTTCTCCTGGATGAAGAAAATAGGAAGTACACTACATTTAACTTGTCAATGTACTAGTGTACTAGTCAATCAACCTGCCTATTAATCGGTCTACCTACCTAAAAAACTCATTCCTTCCTTCCTTCCTTCCTTGCTATCTATCTGTCTGTCGGTCTGTCCTCCTGCCCGTCCGTCCGTCCGTCCGTCAGTCTGTCTGTCTGTCTGTCTGTCTGTCTGTCTGTCGAGCTAAATATCTATGTATTTGTCTGTCTATGTATTTTCTGAATCTACGTATCTTTCTCTATGCGGTCTTCATGTGAAGCCTTAATGTCATGTGCCATCGCTTTGATATCTTTCCACGGCCTGTTTCATCAGCTTGTTTTCTCAATGTGTGTCCTATCACACACCAACGTCTTCTTCTCTTCTCTTGTTTCACTAGTATTTGTCTTGTCCTTTCCATCAGTTCCACATTTGTCGTCTTGTCATACCATTGCAATCCTTCTATTCAGCGCAATCACAGATTTATGAAAGTCTGTAACTTACTGGTTGTCGTTTTTTTGTTTTTCTCCATGTTGCATAACCACGCAGTAGGACTACCTTGGTATTTGAACTGAAAATTATTTTTGTGTGTTGACTTGATTTCCACTTTTCCCCCAATGCAATGAAAGCTTCCCAAACCTGTTTGTATTCTTAATTTAAGAGAACTGTCTGTTCTGCCTAGCTATTGTCTGTTTCCGCCAAGATGAATGTATACGTCTACATCATAAAGAGATGTTTGTCCAATAGCGATCTGGCAATAATTTGCTGCATTTATTATCAAAATCTTTGTTCTTGTCCCTGCGTATTTTTTTACACTCAAATGCTATAACCAGTCATTAAGTATTCTGATTTAGGATACTAGTTACGATGCAAGATAAAATGATAATCCTCTTTCGATTTACAGCAAAACAAATGAGGCCAAGATCTGTGCAGTTCTTAGCGATCTCTTAGGAGCCAAAGAAAAAACAGAACCATGGTTACTAGGGCATGTCGTAAGCGGCGGCTAAGCTGAGGTTCCGTATCGGATGCTGGGAACTTTTTCATGTAAAATAAATTGCTACAAAAACATCACGGCACGAGCACATGAGTGCTTTGTTGCAGGTTTCCTGTAAGGGAAGCAACTGCAGTAGTGGCTCTAAGTTCTTGAAAGTGCGAAAAGGGAAATAATGACGAAATGATGATAAACAACTTACCGTCCTCATCTTCACCAAACGACAAGATATAATCGCTGGAACTACCAACAAGCCCACCCTGACACAGGGATGATCCGCACAGATGGACGTCACTATTTGTCCAGCCTCCATCAGATTTGGTCAGAGAGAACAAACGGCTAGGATAAATATTTCAGGAAAACTCATTTCATTTTGTGATCAAATCGCCATTCTTCTTTCTTCTTCTTTGATCCTTAGCCGCCGACCGTCATAGCAGTCAGTGGCCATCACGTCTAGTGGCGTCTTGTAGGGCAACAACAAATTGATTCCACTTTGCTCGGTCGGCGGCCATCCTTCGTACAGTGCCCCCGTGTCAGTGGCTTCCTTTCGGCTTTCACCACTGACAGTCATACGAGCCTCAGACTCCGGATGTCCGTCCCGCAGCAAAGTTTGTTTATTCGTTGTTGTTTCCGTACCTTCATTTTTTTTTTTTTTTACGTAGACAGGGGTGTCAGCCCTATGCTAAAACTCCCAACCTGGAGGACCAGGGTGTCTGCTTTAGTCTGACCCCTGCCCGCGCAAACCTGTCCAGCTTGGTCGAACCTTCCAGGAGTAAAACTCCCGCTGGCATAGCTCTGGGGGTAATCCGGGTACGCAAGTCGCCATACCTCGACAAGGTATTGACACCGGTGATGGCAGAAATCGCCATTACCACCACCATAATTATCAGTATCATCAAAAAAAAAAAAAAAAAACGTACAAACTGGACAAATTTCTTTGAGACTTAACGAAGTTTTGTAAAAGGTAAGCACGTTATTTGAACATGAATGAGAACCAAGAATCAAAATTAACAAGGAACTGGAAATAAATGCGACTTCTGAGTGTGTAAAATATGCCAGATATTTTAGAAGGCTAATCATTATATATACAATATAGTACATAGAAATCAAGTGTTTCTGTACAAAATAGAACACCGACAACGGGTATTCTAAACCGAATGTAAGCTACATTTTCAAAACTTCGTTTCCTCAAGCGTAATTGAAAAGAAGCAGCACTCATTAATTCAGTAAACTCTTGATCAGAGGCGGATCTACTGTGAAGCATGAACTTCAGGGCTCCCAAGTCCACTTTTCTCTATAATACGTTTCTTTCCCATCCTCAATATTTATTTTAATAAAAAGGGCCCCTCCAAGAGTTCAAGCTTCATGACCCCAAAAATATAGATTCGCCACTGCTCTTGGTCACTATGAAATGTAAAATGTTCAATGTTCATGTATTCCTGCATTCTAATATTTAAAAACATTAAAAATTACTTCACTCTCATTTTATAGTTATGAATTTATGTACTTAAAATTATTAACCTCCTTCAACAAGTTTCAAATATTGGTGTAGGTCAAAACCATTATTTTCACAATCTCTCATTGGAGCTGTATTGGAAAATGCGGGACCGAAGGTGCAGCAAGAGAGATGAATGCAGTCAGCGACTCATAGCTTGACTGCTTGCGTCAGGGTCAGCGAACCAGAGTTGACCAAGACCCTATTCCACCACCAAGTGGTGGTCCTGGAAACAGGCTGCATCGCTGCAGTCTGGCTGAGAGAGTAGGGATCGAAGAGGGAAGGCAACCCCGGTCCCAAAAAATGCCGTGCGGAAGTCGGATGTGTCGGGCCGGAAGGCGCAAATATCACAGCTTCGCTGTACACGGCGACACAACGCAACCAACGTCCTTTTCAGGACGAACGAGGAAGAAGAAGAAGTATTGGAAAATGCTGGATATAATCTTTAAAAGAACATCCAATTCATACGTCTCTAACCAGTGTAGTGAATTTCTAAATACAATATCTAAATTAATATATAACAATATAGGGCATAAAGGCAAAATAAGAAAGTATAAAAGAATTTTCTGCTAGAACTGTTGGTATCGCCTATGCCTTCAAATTATTATTTGCTAACGAATAGCCGAACAAAACGGTACCCGAGTTTTCAAATTCGTCCTTGACATAATCACTTTTCCTAGTTCTAAGAAAATATGTACCTAAAATGCATTGTGGAACGAGGATGGGCAAGGAAAGATGAAATGCTAATTCGTTTCGCATTGATTTCAAACTAAAAGCCAACACTAGCACATTGGCAAGCCTTGCCTTAGGGGTTTCCCCAAAATACGAGGAAAAAGTTAGAACATGCAGACAACTCGTGTCACAAAAACAACCTTAGCTCTTATTTCAAAGGACGTAATTATCACGTAAATAGAGAAGACAGCACATGGAAAAGAATTGAACGGGTAGTAGACAAAAAATAAAAACACTAACATAGAAAAAAAAAACTGTGGACTTCTGAACCAAGCCAACTAGTCCCATATAAATTGTATATTCGTGTACCTTAGGACTTGTTGACAAAGAATATGGTAATAGTTACGCAAATAGTCCATTAATTAACTAATTATAGCCATAATACTATAGTGGACCCGACCAGACTGTCAAGTAAAGATCATGCCTGCTTATAATTTTTTATGGCATGTTTTGAAAAAACGACTTTGGGTAAATGAGGTTAAAAGGTACGGGATACCTGATTGGTTGGATTTTAAAGGAAGGCGAAGTATGATTGGTTGACCTAAAACTAAAAAATATATTTGCCTTGGAAACATATTGGGAGTTGTTATTTGAAACGATAGATTCAAAAATAAATGTAAACATGGTCCCATTGGACAAAGCAGTAGATACTGGTACGAAACGGGGACTGTTCACTGCCATTTCAGATAAATTTTGTGTAAAGCAAGATCGATGAGAGCAGGCGGAGAAATTTTCTAACATAGGAAAAGCCTGGACATAGGGCAGATCGAAAATGTGCCATATTGCCTAGTCATCGTTTAATTGTGTTATTTCCTTGCATCTGTGAGGGTTTTGGTTGCTGTCAATAACTGGTGCCAGACTACAGTGGGCCGATATATTCATGCCACAGTCTTGCCTTTTTCGGAGACAACTGTAAACCACCATCATTCTTGAAGAAGTGGGAGCTGAAGGTTGTCGTTCAGCGAAGTGCAGGAAGATTCCTACGTCATATTACAAAGATAGGTGCATGTTTCGGCACCTGATCGCTCAACTAACATTATATTAAAATATAAGAAACTGGGAATAGTGATATAAACATTCCATCAGTGTCCATAAAAACTTACAAACAACATGCAGAGATGATGATAATAAACAATCAACCAGTGTATACTAGAAGTCACCTCAGTTAGATAATACAACTACACCCTTATATAATAATATGTGTATTATGGTCAGAAGACCCATTGTGTAAATTGATTGATGTAATTAATTTCTATGATTTCACTTTTGATTGTCAGTCCTGATTCCAAATAAATCAGATTCAGGACAATAAATTGAAAAACATTAACTTTATCAAACTTTCAACCACTGACTTACTAAAGATAGTCTTTTAAAGTGTAGTTTGTATGTGATTGTCGTGGTACTGTTGTGTTGTATTAGATAATAAAATAATTTGTGTAATGGTTTATATGTTTAGTTGGTTAATGCAACCTTACACTAACATTTCATAACCCTAGACACCAAACTTAGTCATCTTATATTCTATCTAGAATAAGTCTGAATGAGATCATAGTGGTGGTAGTAGAAAGGTTCACTGGAAATTTACTCTAATATTTATTATATTCAGGGACCTTCACAGCTGACCTCATTCAGTACACTAAGATTTCTTAACATCAAACCCACCACAACCAGTTTCCCACTTTTCCGGGCTAATCACATGCACTATATAAATAACATTTTTCTTTTCACGTCAGTTTAAAAAGACACTTCTTTTTCTCTTTTCTAGCACATTTTGCGAGCTAGATAATAATGGGGCGCGAGGCTTCTTAAAATGCTATTAAGGGGTGCGGGACTTCTAAAATGTCCAGAAGCACTGCTCTAAACACAGCCTTAGAGAGCACCATTAAATTCAGAGTCACAATTGGCGGTGATTGCACTTTTTAACGTCACACTTTTTAGAAAAGTACAAGGGGATTGACATAAGTCTTGGGCCTGACCATGAAGGACATGTCACAGAGAGCTGAAATTTTGTACAGTGTTTATTCCTTTTCAATATAGCCACCGTCTGAATTGACACACTTCTGCCATCTCTGCTTGACCTTGAAAAGACTTTGGGAGTAGAACAGCCTTTTTTTCAAACTAAACCAGTCATCACATGTAGCGAAAGGTTTTCCTAGTATGATAGTAGTGGTAGAGCAGAAGTAGAATCTCTCTCCAGAAAGTATGAAGTTCCAGTGCCCGAGAAGTACACTGGTATCACAAGTGAGTTACAGCTGTGAATACTCTGAGCTGGACAATAGATTTAGGCTTCAGAAGTATAAGATGCTACTTCGCTATCGTAACCCTATGTGATATTATAATTAAATTAGAAAAAGTAACTCAAAATTTAACAGTTAAAAATTTAACAAGTCAAATGAGTACAATTATCCAATTTATTATGTACATCTATATATTCTTGTAATGATAAATGGGTGTTGGAAGATGGTAAAATGTATGATTATTTACAGTTACAAATTAAAATAACTAATAGAAAAAGTCTTGGATTTATCTTCCACTGAATTTATAAAACAAGTTTGTCACATTATCTCTTGCCATCTAGTTTTCATCATTAGAAAGTCGTTTTAGAACTGCTCACAGGATTTGTTGGATGGAAATATATAAACTCACCTTTATCCACGTCTGCTCGAGGTTCCTCCGACACACTGGAGTACGGAAGCCCTTCCTTCAGCCCCCCCTCTAACTACGGGGGACTAAGGTGTTGAAGTTTGGTTGACCTCTAGGCTTCAGTGAGCTGGATCAACTTCTTCAAGTCTTTAGTTTCTCGATCAGGAATGATCATAAACATTGATCATAAAAACCTGGAACAAGAAGTAATATGGCCATTGTTCTAACAATCTCACCACCCTCCTGCTGTTCATGATGCGACCATGTCTTCAGTGTTTGTATGTAAATGAATGAATCATGGTAGTATATTACAGAGATAGCATGATAAGATAATGTATAAGGTGCAGAATTAACAATATACATGAATAAATCACATGTTATGATACATGAGTACGATATAACCTTTGCCTTCCACTTATGGATGTCAAGTCACTTATGTACTTGCTGGTATGTCGTAAGCTTCCAGGCAAGAATTAGCCATAATATATTTGGCTAACCAATTAATGGTTATGCTTCCTGACAATGCCGGTGAAGGTTATCTCTGGTTAGCGTCATTCCCTTTTTATTATATCTGCTACAATCAATCAGAAATAAAATCTGAAATAAAATGATATTAGTAATACATATATTTTTAATAAACTTACATACCCTCTTAGGATTAATAAGCTCACGGTGAGACTGTATTGGCTTAACTTAATCTGCCCTGCATGCAGCGTGAAAATAGAACTTTTCTTGCAGAGGCTGTCCTCCAGTTTCTCACTCTGGCTTCTGGATTTGGTGTGTGATTTACAATGCGCCGCTCTGTCCTTATATTTCAGTCTCTCGCGCGTACGAGAAAGCAGCTCCCAAATTCCCCAAAAGATTTTAGTTTCATCTCCTGTTTTGAAGCTATTTGAATCAATCTGTGCTTTTCCTGTACTCGTTTTTCTCTTCTGTCACTCACACACTTATCTCCTTCCTTCCTTCCTATATATCATTTCCTTTTCCCCATATGGGGCTTTCATTACATATAAGTTTTATACAATTCCGTTGAGGCTTGTTAGTGTAATAAATTTTTAAAGATTATTAGCTAACTTTTAGCCGATGTGATGAAGGTGAAAAATATTAATTATCTTTAAAACTATTTATATTTGAATAATATCCTTTTGGATATAATTCCTAGCCTATCTCCTTTGTTGAGTTATATTTATTTAATATTATTCCAACCATGCGTTCTCCTGTAGTGAATAATTTAATGTCCAGTAAATGCAAACTTTTAAAGTCGGCCATACATTCCTATATAGCTATTTCCTCATTCTTCAGTAATACTGTATGGCTTTTAACCGTAAGTCACATTTCCGCTGTCTACCAACTTCAAAGAAAGACCGCAGCGCTGACCTTGCGCTGGTGTGTGTGGGTGTCGCGTGGGCGTGTCGCGCTACAACCAAGCAAGTGTTTACCAAATCTCGCTACAGAGCCCTCTTCTTTAAAACAGTGCCTGCACGGTTAACTTTTTGGTAACACATGCTGCAGTTCCTCCTTAATTTTCTGTTTCTCTATATCTCCTTTGATAGGATGCCTACTTAAAAAATCGGGTCCAAGATTGTCCCGTCCTGGTATGTATCTCACATTGAACGAATATGGAGATAACAGTAAACTCCACCTTAAAAGTCGTGAATTTAATTTTTTTAGACACTGCTAAAAACATCAAAGGCTGGTGATCACTTTCCACAATGAAGTGTTTCCCGTAAAAAAAAGGGGCGAATTTGTTGATCGACCAGACCAAAGCGAGGCATTCACGTTCAACGGTAGAATAATTTCTCTCAGCTGTATTTAACTTTCTACTGGCAAAAGCTACTGGTAATAGCATATGTGGCGGTGTGTCTGCCCGCTGTAGTAATGTTGCTCCGATGCCTACATTGCTAGCATCCGTTCTTAGTACGAATTCTTGTGTGAGATCGGGAAGGGCAAGGATAGGTTTATTTGTCAGCTTATTTTTCAACTCTGTATAAGCCTGTTCACACTCCACAGTCCATTGTATTTTATCCGGCTGACCTTTTTTGGTTAAGTCGGTTAATGGCGCGCACAATGAGTTAAAATGGGGTATATATTTCTGATAAAACCCGCACAGTGACACAAAGGATCTTACATCCTTCTTAGTTTGTGGTCTTGGTGCTTTTCTCATTTCCTCTACATTCTTTGGGTCCGGAGACATTTGCCCTGTAGAGATAGTGTGACCTAAAAATTCCAATGTCTCACATCCAATATGACACTTAGTTGGGCGTGCTGTCAATCCCGTTTCTCTTAATCTACCTAACAACATGGAGAGTGCTACTACGTGTTCCTCGAATGTAGTGGTAGCAATCAGAATATCATCCATGAAGTTGGTGATATGAGGATTTTGTAATGGTTCCAACAATTTCCTCATCATTCTGGTGAAGATACTTGGAGCATTCTTTAAACCAAATGGGAGTACATTGAACTCGTAATGTCCATCCGGTGTACTAAAGGCTAACAGTTTCCTAACTTCTGGTTTCACTGGTATTTGCTAGTATCCCTTGCTTAGATCTACTTTTGAAAAATACCGAGCCTTACTCAATGTAGCAAACAACTGATTGGTGTCAGGTAATGGGTCTACCTGAGATTCAGTGATAGCATTTAGTTTCCTATAATCAATGCATAACCTGTGTTCACCACTAGGCTTCCTTAATAGCACCACACTTGAGCTGTAGGGAGATTCAGACTTTCAAATAATTTTCTCTTTTAAGAGATAATCAATCTCATCCTTGAGTGCCTGTCCTTTAGCATAAGGTATAGGGTATGTCCGCATACAAACTGGTGTAGGGTCAGTAATCGTCATGTCATACTCTAACACATTAGTACACCCCGGCTTATCTGTGAGTACATCAGCATGGATTTCTAACACCTCCTGAACCTTTTTCCTCTGCTCAAGAGTTAAATGTTCACTCACATTAACCTGAGCATAGCTTTCCGTAGTTGATAGGGGGTATTCCATGGAGGAAATTGGTTCATCCTGCATTTCTGTTGCAATGGCCAGGGTCATGATATGGGCAACTTCTGATGCTTCCCTGTCATAATACTTTTTAAGAAGGTTGACATGATACACCTTCTCCTTTCCTTTCTTGTCAATCTTATAGTTGGTCCGGGAAAGTTTTTCCAATATGACGTAGGGTCCCTGCCATCCAATTTGCAATTTATTATTGCTGCTGGGCAACAGTAACAGAACCTTTTCTCCCACCTCAAGTTCCCTATCTTTTGCTGTTTTATTGTAGTAAGCAGCCTGCTTCCTCCTGGCCTGTCTCAAGTTATCATTTGCCAGTTTCCAACTTGTTTTCAATCGAGATGTCAACTCGTTGACGTATTGGTATGAAGAAGTCACGGTTTCTTCTGCTTTTTCATCAGTCCATGTCCGCAACAATGCTTCCAGTGGACCTTTGATTGGTCGTCCAAACAACAATGTAGCTGGAGCCAATCCTGTGGAGTTATGTGGGACTTCCCTATAGGCAAATAGTGCTGAGGGTAAGTATGTGTCCCAAGTTTCAGGTTCTCACTAGCCAACTTTCTAAGGATTGAAATGAGCGTGCCATTGAACCGCTCTACTTGACCATTCCCTTGGGCGTGGTACGGGCTACAGTGATAATGTCTAGCTTGAAATAACCTGAATACTTCTTGTGTTAGCTTTCCCCTAAACTGAGAACCATTGTCAGTCAATATTTGATGTGGGAAACCTAATCGTGTGAATATTGTTAACAGTGCCTCTGCCACATGTTTCGAATCTATCGATGACATTGCTACTGCCTCTCCCCACATAGAGCAAGTATCGACCAAGGTTAAGATATATGCATTTCTCTTCTTGGTCCTACTGAGGGGTCCAACAATATCCACGGCAACACGTTCGAAGGGCGTTCCCATGATGGGCATTTCTCCCAGTGTTGCTGGTGCAGTCCTATGTTTAGGAGCTACTCTTTGGCATTCTGGACAGGATCTCACATACCTCTTTATGTCCTCTGTGATCCCTGGCCAAAAGTAGTGACAGGCTATCCGTTGTCCAGTGGCCCCTATTCCCATATGTCCACTGAAGGGTATAGCATGTCCTAGCTTCATAACCTGCTCCCTGTATGATTTTGGCACTACAAGCTGTCCATGTCCTTTTGGTCCTGTCCCAGCTTTTTCTATATAGTAGGCCTTTTTTCATATATAAGTCTCCTTTTCTCTGGAGGGTTATGGCTTTTAGGTAATTTGCCAAAGCAAGGCTTCAATGTACTGTCAAGTTTGAGCCTTTCTCATCTCTTCTGGATGAGTATTGATGATAGTGTCCTCCTCTTTCTTAGAGCTTGCCCTGGTCTGGACTGTTGCCATCACTATGGGTCTTATAGGTTCTCCTAGAAAGACATATCTACATCCCAGTATTAATGGGTAGATAGGGTTGTCCATCACTGCTGCTTTGATCTCTCCTTCCACATAGCGAGATCTTATGTTGATTCGGGCTATGGGCAGTGTCATGGTTCCTGCTCCCTTGACTGGTCCTCTGATTTCCACTGTTTCTGTGGTTATCTGTTCCGGACTCACCAGAGAAGAGCACACTACTGAGTCAAAGTCCAAGCCTGTATCATATAAGCACAGTACTTGGGTGCCATTCAAGGTCACTTCCTCACAGACAGGGGGATGATGGAGGTCATTCTGACTATCTGCCAGGTCCTTCCTTCCCTTATTCTCTGTTGTAAGGCATGCAGCGTGATGAGGAGGGTTTTTCCGTCTGCATTCCGCAGTATTGTGGTTACTCATTTGGCAAGATTTACACCACTTTCCTTCCTTTCTTGGAGGTTTCTTTTCTGATCCTAGAGGGTTTTTGTCTTTATAATCAGTTCTGTGTTTGTTCTTGTTGGAATTGTCCCTGTGTTCATAGTTGGTAAAGTTTTGTGAAGGTTTGAAGTTCTCACCCTGCTTCTTCTTATTTCCTGATACTTCTGACTGAGCTGCTTGATATCTTTCAGCCATGGTTAAAATATCTTCCAATCTCTCAGCTCCTTGTTCCATAAGAAATTTTCTCATTTCTTGAGGCATGGATTCTCTCAGTTGCTCCATCATGACCATTTCTTTTATATCTTGACACTTTCCTAAGCTAATCCATTTTGTCAGATAAGTTCCAATCTGGCAGAAAACTGGTGATAGTTTTCTCCTGGAAGTAGCTTAGCAGTTCGGAATCTCTTTCTATAAGATTCAGAATTCTTTTCGTACCTGACCAGTAAAGCTTGTTTTAAGATTTCATAATCTTCCTGGTCTTCTTTTGAGAGTTTTAAATAAACATCGTATGAAACTCCCCTCAACCCCTGAGATAGCTTAAGGCTCCATTTTTCCTTTTCCAATCCATAGGTAGAGGCCAGTCTCTCATATCTATCCAGGTACGACTCAATGGCGTCCTCTTTTTCAATAAATGGATCCAGGTGGAAACTCATGGCTCCATTTGCCGCGCTATGGTTGGAGCTACTCTCAGAGTGAGGTGAGCTAGCACCATGATTGCTAGCTGCTCCCTGGAGTTCAAGTTCCTTTAAACTTAACTCATGCGCTCTTTGTAACCTTCTTTCTTCAGCTTCCAAAATTAGTCTCTTTTCTTCTCTTTCCAGTCTTTTGGCTTCTCTCTCTGCTTCTAATTTCTTAGCTTCAGTCTCAACTTCCATTCTTTTAGTCTCTCTTTCTGCCTCTAATTTCTTAGCTTCAGCCTCAACTTCCATTCTTTTGGTCTCTCTTTCTGCCTCTAATTTCTTAGCTTCAGCCTCAACTTCCATTCTTTTGGTCTCTCTATCTAAATATTTATCCACTTCAGTTGTGATATATCGAATTAGAGCATCTCCTGTCATACCCAAGTCTTTTCCTTCCTGCATAATCGCAGCTCTAAACTTCACCAATTCAGCCATGATGCTTACTTACCAGAGGGTATATAATTTTATCTTCACTAACAAACTAACTTAATTAAAATCAATTAATTACTTTGAACAAGACAAATCCTTAAAACCTGTGAGCGTTTCCTATTTACTTCGTACTCAATGGTACTACTATTACAAACAAATTTCTAAGTTTTTAGAATTTTTTCCAAAAAAAAAATTTTTTTTTTTACAAACTATTTGTGGCTCAAGATAGAAGAATACATAGATAGTGGCCCAGGATACAAAATAATATCCCGCGAAAGAGCCCCCAATGTAGCGAAAGGTTTTCCTAGTATGATAGTAGTGGTAGAGCAGAAGTAGAATCTCTCTCCAGAAAGTATGAAGTTCCAGTGCCCGAGAAGTACACTGGTATCACAAGTGAGTTACAGCTGTGAATACTCTGAGCTGGACAATAGATTTAGGCTTCAGAAGTATAAGATGCTACTTCGCTATCGTAACCCTATGTGATATTATAATTAAATTAGAAAAAGTAACTCAAAATTTAACAGTTAAAAATTTAACAAGTCAAATGAGTACAATTATCCAATTTATTATGTACATCTATATATTCTTGTAATGATAAATGGGTGTTGGAAGATGGTAAAATGTATGATTATTTACAGTTACAAATTAAAATAACTAATAGAAAAAGTCTTGGATTTATCTTCCACTGAATTTATAAAACAAGTTTGTCACATTATCTCTTGCCATCTAGTTTTCATCATTAGAAAGTCGTTTTAGAGCTGCTCACAGGATTTGTTGGATGGAAATATATAAACTCAGCTTTATCCACGTCTGCTCGAGGTTCCTCCGACACACTGGAGTACGGAAGACTTTCCTTCAGCCCGCCCTATACCTACGGGGGACTAAGGTGTTGAAGTTTGGTTGACCTCTAGGCTTCAGTGAGCTGGATCAACTCTTCAAGTCTTTAGTTTCTCGATCAGGAATGATCATAAACATTGATCATAAAAACCTGGAACAAGAAGTAATAGGTGGCCATTGTTCTAACAATCTCACCACCCTCTGCTGTTCATGATGCGACCATGTCTTCAGTGTTTGTATGTAAATGAATGAATCATGGTAGTATATTACAGAGATAGCATGATAAGATAATGTATAAGGTGCAGAATTAACAATATACATGAATAAATCACATGTTATGATACATGGGTACGATATAACCTTTGCCTTCCACTTATGGATGTCAAGTCACTTATGTACTTGCTGGTATGTCGTAAGCTTCCAGGCAAGAATTAGCCATAATATATTTGGCTAACCAATTAATGGTTATGCTTCCTGACAATGCCGGTGAAGGTTATCTCTGGTTAGCGTCATTCCCTTTTTTATTATATCTGCTACAATCAATCAGAAATAAAATCTGAAATAAAATGATATTAGTAGTGAGACTGTATTGGCTTAACTTAATCTGCCCTGCATGCAGCGTGAAAATAGAACTTTTCTTGCAGAGGCTGTCCTCCAGTTTCTCACTCTGGCTTCTGGATTTGGTGTGTGTTTTACAATGCGCCGCTCTGTCCTTATATTTCAGTCTCTCGCGCGTACGAGAAAGCAGCTCCCAAATTCCCCAAAAGATTTTAGTTTCATCTCCTGTTTTGAAGCTATTTGAATCAATCTGTGCTTTTCCTGTACTCGTTTTTCTCTTCTGTCACTCACACACTTATCTCCTTCCTTCCTTCCTATATATCATTTCCTTTTCCCCATATGGGGCTTTCATTACATATAAGTTTTATACAATTCCGTTGAGGCTTGTTAGTGTAATAAATTTTTAAAGATTATTAGCTAACTTTTAGCCGATGTGATGAAGGTGAAAAAATATTAATTATCTTTAAAACTATTTATATTTGAATAATATCCTTTTGGATATAATTCCTAGCCTATCTCCTTTGTTGAGTTATATTTATTTAATATTATTCCAACCATGCGTTCTCCTGTAGTGAATAATTTAATGTCCAGTAAATGCAAACTTTTAAAGTCGGCCATACATTCCTATATAGCTATTTCCTCATTCTTCAGTAATACTGTATGGCTTTTAACCGTAAGTCACATTTCCGCTGTCTACCAACTTCAAAGAAAGACCGCAGCGCTGACCTTGCGCTGGTGTGTGTGGGTGTCGCGTGGGCGTGTCGCGCTACAACCAAGCAAGTGTTTACCAAATCTCGCTACATCACATGCCATTATAACCTCTTCATCGCTGTCAAAATTATTTCCTTTTAGCTGTTTTTTAAGATTTGGGAATAGAAAAAAGTCTGATGGAGCCAAATCTGGAGAATATGGTGGGTGTGGAAGAATTTCAATATTCAAATCGTTGGCTGCTAGCTGCACAAGCCATGCTTTGTGAGAGGACACGTTGTCTTGAAGCAAAGGAAGATTTTGAGTGCGCGTTATCCCTCGTTTCCTGGTCAGAACCTTTCTTAGTTTGGTGAGAAGATCTGCATAGTACTGTCCATTAACTCTGTTGCCACGAGGCAGATAATCTTTCAAAAGGACACCTTTGCCGTCCCAAAAAACTGTCAGCATCAATTTTCCTGCAGATTTCTGCGCTCTCGGCTTGACAGGTTTTGGGGAGCCCGGGGTTTTTCATTGCATGCTGCCAATTTTGGATTCGGGGTCATAATGGTGTACCCAAGTCACCATGGTCTCCAAAAAATTTTTTGACTGACACTTTTTGAGCAACTGTTGACAGCAATTTACCCTCGTTTGCTTCTGTTCACGTATCAACAGTCGCGGAACGCAGCGTGCACACACTTTTCTCATGTTCAGTCTGTTGTGTAAAATTCTATTAACTGTTCTTTTATTTAGTTTTACTCTACTAGCTATCTCCACAATTGTCATTTTTCGATCCTGGTCAATGATTTTCTTCACTCTTGTTGCATTTTCATCACTGCACTCTGAGGCTGGTCTACCACATCTTGGCAGATCAGCAACATTTGAGCGGCCGCACTTAAACTGTTGACACGAGTTTTTTAACCGAAGTACACGAAGGACAAGAATCACGAAACACTGATTCCATCTCCCTGTGTATTTCTGTAGGTAATTTTCCCTGAAACATCAGAAATTTTATCACAGCTCTGGCCTCCTTCTTTTCCATTGTTTTGTCAAATCTTTGGAGCAGCAGATCCGGTCAATAGGGTACATTGCGCCGTGCACCGTAGCGGGAAAACCCATTGAAGAAACAAACGCGTACTTCACACATTCAGTGCAAATATGATGAACTTTAAATGTGCCAAGTTTCATCTTCCTCCTGTGACTCCTTCATGGTCAGGCCCAAGACTTATGTCAATCCCCTTGACTAGAGCATAGTGTTTCATGAAGAGATTAAAGCGACACCATTTTACCTGCAAGATAATACTGCCCTTATTGTAGAAAATAGAGAGGAAGATGACGTCTATGTTAATGTCTTCTTCCCAGAACATTCAAACCTTCGTGTGATTTGTTTATACGGTTTATTAGGTTAGTGATCTTTAGATCTTTAGAGGGACTTCAAAATGCCTCTTCATTTTTCAAGTACCATGAAGAGAAGAAGATTTGCAACAAATAAGAAGAATTCAGTAAAGTCCATTGTGTTTTACTGTAAACGCTACATGTCATGTTAGGGGTGTATGGAGAGGTCAGGGAGGGGTAGTAACTCTGGTGAAGGGGCAGTCGCACTTCCTTCGGAAGTGGCTCTTCCACAATTGGTCCCCACCTACTTCTCAGCTCTCCCCTGTGGCTCCAAGCAGCTGGTGCATGCACAGCGGCCACACCCCGGCACACCACCTCGACTGGTGGGCTAAACCAGGTGAGGGTAGCCGAGGGGCATTAAAACCCTCGGTGAAAAACAGGGCTTGTCTACCTAGCATGTGAAGACTGGATTTGGCGGACTATGCGGACGAAGCCATCAGCTGGCTCAACGGATATGAAGGCAACTACCAGCAGCGCGGAGTGGAACGCAAAGAGCACGGCGAGACACTTAGAACGCCCTGGTCATCCACTGCATCCTGTGTTGTCTCCAGTCGTCTCGATAATATCTTGCCACTGGACCAGATAATTCAGGACGAGAGAGTGAGGATGACGATTAGCGCAACTCTTCCTCACTTAAATCCAATTACAGCGCAAGTCACAGCTTCAGACAGAAACATACAGACACTACACTTAAAGACCTGTGGCGATGGGGGAGTGGCGAACCAGAAAGTGTTGATACACTCAAGCTGCAGCCACAATCCTGCACACAGGCGGCTCAGGCCATAGGGTCGTTTCTCGCTGGAACCTTTGAAGCAGCAGCGAGATCCGGCAGCCCCCTGAGTGACTGAGCAGCCCTCTTTAGGATCACTCTGCTCACCTCCATGGCATGAGGAAGGGGCTAGAAAAGGTGCCCTGAACATAGCCTGCTTCAACCTACTCTGACCAGCTTGACGCGGCTGGAGGGTATCCCAATCATGCGTTCGAACAAAAAATAAGAAAAAAATGAAGGTGCTTACCTTCGGCACGTGGAACGTGCGAACACTACTCGACAATACCCTGGCCGAAAGACCTGAAAGACGAACTGCACTTGTGGCCAAAGAACTGGCGCGCTATAATGTCGATATAGCAGCCCTAAGTGAGACACGATTACCAGAAGAAGGTCAGATTACTGAAATTGGAGGTGGCTACACATTTTATTGGAGTGGCCGGGACAGCAAGGAACGACGTGAGGCTGGCGTTGGATTCGCCATTAAATCTCATATCGTACGTAAACTTGTCAAATCTCCTAAGGGCATTAATGATCGCCTAATGACCCTTCATGTCCCACTAGGAAGCAACAGAAGTGCCACACTAATCAGTGCATATGCCCCAACAATGACAAACCCTGAGGAAACAAAAGAAAAATTTTATGACGAACTTAACTCTATTATCTCATCAGTTCCTAAATCTGAGAAACTTATTATTCTCGGCGACTTTAATGCCAGAGTAGGCACTGACCACAACACCTGGGAAGGAATACTTGGAAAACATGGCATAGGCAAATGTAATAGTAATGGGCTCCTATTACTCAGCCTGTGTGCCACACATGATTTGTCCATCACGAACACCATGTTTCGCCTACCCACTCGAAATAAAACAACATGGATGCACCCCCGCTCCAAACAGTGGCATCTCATTGATTATGTCATCACGAGAAGGAGCGACAGACGTGATGTGAGAGTGACCAAGGCCATTTGTGGTGCCGAATGCTGGACTGACCACAGGCTGATTGTATCAAAACTCAACCTTAACATACAGCCCAAGCGAAGACACCAGAGTCAGAAACCCATGAAGAGGCTCAACGTCACAAAACTTAAAAGCGAAGCAACCGCAGAGAGCTTCTCAGGGGACTTGGACAGCCGTCTGAGGGACGTTGAGCTCGGTCAAACCACTATAGAGGAAAAATGGGCCACTCTAAAGAACACTGTGTACTCTGTAGCCTCTGAGAGCTTGGGGTATACAACACGCAAGAACCCTGACTGGTTTGATGAGAATGATGTAAATATTAAAGCACTGCTGGCTGAAAAGTATCGCTTGCACAGAGACTATCAAAGCAACCCTTCCTCAACATCCAAAAAGGCAGCCTTTACCAACATACGCAGAGTTGTCCAGAATAAGCTCAGGAAGATGCATGATGCATGGCTCAGCAATAAAGCAGACGAGATACAGAGATATGCAGACAGAAATGACTCAAAGCGCTTTTATGATGCCCTGAAAGCAATTTATGGCCCTCAATCGAATCAGTTATCACCGGTCCTAAATGCTGATGGCATGGCATTGCTCACTGATAAAACGCAGATTTTGGAACGCTGGGCACAACACTTCAATGCCATCTTAAATTATCCATCAACCGTGAACGACCAGGCCATTGCAAGCATACCGCAAGTTACAGTCAACGATAGACTTGACCTTCCACCCAGCTTGGAAGAGGTCAAGAAAGCAACCAGTCTACTGTCCAGCGGCAAAGCCCCTGGATCAGATGCTATTCCTGCTGAGATTTATAAAGCTGGAGGCAGCGTGCTGCTGCAGAGACTGACAGATCTCTTCCACTCAGTCTGGGATGAAGAACAGATACCACAGGAATTGAAAGATGCCACCATTGTTCACATATACAAGCGAAAGGGAAATCATCAATCATGTGATAACCATAGGGGAATCTCCCTATTATCTATTGCGGGCAAAATCCTGGCTCGAGTCCTGCTCAATCGCTTGACTGTTCATCTCGAATCGCAGGACTTACTTCCAGAGAGTCAGTGTGGTTTCCGAGCAGGCCGCGGGACCGTCGATATGATATTTGCCGCTCGCCAACTTCAGGAGAAATGCCAGGAACAGTACAGTGACCTATACACAACATTTATTGACTTGACCAAGGCCTTTGACACTGTCAATAGGGATGGACTATGGAAAATTATGGCGAAATTCGGCTGTCCCGATAAGTTCATCTCAATTGTCCGCCAGTTTCATGAAGGTATGATGGCTCGTGTATTGAATGATGGAGAACCTTCTGAACCCTTTCCGGTCACAAACGGTGTCAAACAGGGATGTGTGCTCGCTCCGACACTATTCAGTATGATATTTGCTGCCATGCTGTCTAATGTTACGCATGGCAGTAGTGACGGCGTACACATCAGATACAGGACAGATGGGAAGTTGTTTAATTTGAGACGATTACAGTCCTTTACAAAGGTGAATGAAACAATGATCTCTGACCTTGTCTTTGCGGACGACTGTGCCCTCAACACCTGCACAGAACTAGACATGCAGAACAATATGAGGAGGCTTTCTGTAGCGTGTGATGACTTTGGTCTTACCATCAATACGAAGAAATCTGAAGTAATGTTGCAACCTGCTCTGGGAAACCTTACTGTGAACCAAATATCACAGTAAAGAACCAACGTCTCCAAGTGGTGGACAGCTTCACTTATCTAGGCAGTACCCTTACCAAAGATGCAAATATCGACGCCGAGGTCAACAACAGAATTGCAAAGGCAAGTGCAGCTTTTGGAAGACTAAGAGTAAATGTCTGGGATCGACAAGGAATTAGTGCCGCCACCAAGATAAAAGTATATCATGCAATAGTGCTCACTACCCTCCTGTATGCCTGTGAAACATGGACAGTGTATAGCAGACACGCCAAGAAGCTTAACCATTTCCACATGAGCTGTCTTCGCAGGATACTCAGGATCAAGTGGCATGATAGAGTATATAATTCTGAGGTCCTCAACAGAGCACATATCTCAAGCATCTACACATTGCTGCAGAGGGCCTAAACTAGATGGGCCGGACATGTTGTTCGCATGCCCGAAAAACGCCTCCCAAAGCAGTTGATGTACAGCGAACTCTCTATGGGTAAACGAGCAGTAGGGGGACAAAAGAATCGTTTCAAAGACACACTGAAAGCATCGTTGAGCAGCTTCAAAATTGATGTCTCCTCCTGGGAGACTATCGCACATGATCGCTCTGCCTGGCGGACAAACATTACTCAAGGCGCTCGCATTGCAGAACAGAATCTAGCTGATAAGGCAGAAGGCAAGCGTGCTGCAAGAAAAGTCAGAATGCGCAGCAACACTACTATCGACTCTAACCATGTGTGCCCCGTATGTGGCATGGCCTGTAGGGCCAAAATAGGACTAATT
This sequence comes from Oreohelix idahoensis, assembly GCA_024509875.1. NCBI lineage: Eukaryota > Metazoa > Mollusca > Gastropoda > Stylommatophora > Oreohelicidae > Oreohelix > Oreohelix idahoensis. The sequence continues at coordinate 231,319 of JAMPIV010008542.1, read as the reverse complement.
AGCCACATGAGATCACGGCACTGATGTCTCACAATTCAAGTCTGAAGCTGTCGCCATCTTCGCTTGCGATGGGCAACTATTATTATTATTATTACATGTCATGTACCGTGATTTGACTACCGTACGTATTCAGCTAACGCACTTGTATTCTCCGAATGTTGAGCATTGTTCAGACAATTAGTAAATCCAACAAAATATGAATCCTCCGTGAAAATAGGGGTGTTCCAAGTCAAGTAAGTAAAAGCAAAAACAAAAACAAAAGTGAACGCGTTAGAAATCTGTGACACCGTGGAAAGCCGAAGTGATGATATGAACATAATGGCAATGATTCTTTCCCCCGTTATTATTGTCCGTAAGAAATGGCTCCATCTTTCTCATACCTTGATCTACTTACTCAATTTCTTAGACTGAGAAATTGATTAAAGTTAATGTCGAGGCAAGCTACATTTAACCCAGACATAAGGTTGATCGTATATTTTAGCGTACGTGTCAAAATATAAGCGTCCTTTAGGTCTAGCAGTCATACTTAGCTGTCAAAACCCACCTACTAGAAAAATCTCCATATATGTACTGTCCCACTAAGGCGGGATTCTCACAGCCGCGGTAAAACACGCCTCCTGTCACGGATTGACCAATCCGATGATCATATGCATGAAGGGGTAGTTCCTCAGGACCTGTGTAAGATACAATGTATTCGATGTTAAAACAAATAAGATTTATTCATTTTTAAAAATGGAGTGGGTTTTCATAAATGTGCCGGAATTTGAGTATACTCCTCAAACATTGACATACAAATATTATTGTTAAGATGGGGCTTGGTAGTTCAGTTAATTTCATCATTCATCTTGTTTCTTTTTGCTCCTCCTGGAGCATGGAGCCACCACTGCAACTGGCCCCCTTTATATGGAGTCTATATCGCAGCATTTGTGTGGTCTTGCAGTAGTTTCTGTAGACATTTATTTTTACATGATGAATTTGCCAGCTCCATACACATCATATTAGTTGCTTCTTATTGTGACGTATAATGGAAATATAGCCTACAGTATCTGTCAGTCTTTCGTGACCTCGTTAGCGTTCTATGATTTGCTAGCGAAACCATGCAATGTTCTGCCTGTCTTACTCACCTTTTAATCCACGCCTCTTTTCCCTGACCATAAACAAACGAAGTTGTTTACCAACTTTCGCGACCTGCCAGTCATAACAGGGAGCGATTGAGGTTTGTTTACCCACGTTTCTCACGCGAGCTGATCTGTCAATCATCGATGCCTGACAGACCGCACGTGAAGAAACCGAAGACCATTTGAAGTTCGTACTCAGGATAGCCGGGAATTTCCCGAGTGGCTTTGATGTCGAGTCGAGGGGCAAAAATCTCGGAGAACCCCGTTAGACATGAGAATTCTTCTGATGTAGATTAGCAACGCCCGACAGAGCGACCGTAACAACCTTTTATCTGGGGAACTCTGTTCACGATTCTCTGCTATGCACAATAGTGTGAAAAGTAGCATGATCTATAGATCAGAGAGCCAATAATATAGGCCCTATTTAAACTTTGGTTTCTTAAACTCGCTATCAGTTGTCGCTCAGAATTTTGGAAAGTCTAAGCACGTATTCTAGAACCATTGTGAAAGATGTGTTAATAGCATTTCGTGGGGATTGTTTCATTTCTGATTTGTGGTAATAGAAATTAGCATTTACGTGATTTAATGTGTTAAGTTTTACCACTATAATTCACTTGGATTTTCTAGCTGTTAAAACTAGTGAAATAAATAACGCGTAGCTATTTTTTTATCAGATGTGCAGTTAGAATGTAATTTCCCTCACCCGCTTTCTCACACAAGAAGAGACGGTTCTAGTTGACTGATTATATGTTAGGCGCGACTGATAGTGACATAAAAGATATTCACGTTATATTTCAATTTGTGTATTTATTATAAGTGACTATTATTTGATATCATACGACTAAAGAAACAGACGCCGACAATCTAATAGCTATTAACGACAGACTATATTTTGTAGTGCGCGTATGGACAATTAAATAATAATAGACATTGTACGCTGATCGTTAACGCGAGCCAGGGGCGGGGAGGGCGCATACCTTCACCGACCTAGACACGCCGCGCTAGCGCAAGCTGACCGGATAGGAATAGGCTAAAGACACCGTGTGCCTTTTAAATTTGATCAGGACTGACGGAGTGGATAAGAGATGGTATTGTCTCCGTCTGTATGTACATATGTAGATATATAGAATAGTAGCATTTTTTTCATAAATGTTCTTTTATTCTTAAACAGACCTGATCACAAGAGCGGCCAGCAGTCTTCTATTTTGGTCCTTTTCTTCATTTACTGAATGGTTAATGTTATCTTTTCTTGGCGTGTGCATCCCCAAGTTCATTTGTGAACAGGATTGGCCAAAGATATACCAGAAACATTTAACGTGTAAATTTAACTGGACTTATCAATACCCAGATATTTTTTTTCAATTTTATCAGCCCACAGGGGTTGTGCAGAAATAATAACACTCTCTGACTTTTGACAGTCGTATCAGCGGATTTATCCAGAAAGTTACGCTGTTTCAAATCGGCGCTCACCATAGAGTCAGCCGATGGGATTTACCATCATTTATCAATTGTAACAATTTAGCAACCAGATGTTTCCAAAGACTGGAAGTATTTGCCTCTTTTAACTGTGAACCCGGGAGCCGCGCTAGCGTAGTGGTTACCACACCGCTCTAGCGACCGGGTGATCCAGGATCAAACCCGGGTGACGGCATTTGAGGATTTTTCGTCGACCGGGATTTGGACTGGATTAACTCGAGACCTGGCGAGGACATTTGAAGGAGTGTCGTCGACCAGGGATTGGCGGCTCCTGAGCTGACCCAGCTGTAATGGGTACCTCCGAAATCGGAGAGTATTTGCCTGAATGGCGAGGGACACCTGTCTCTGTACAAGAAAAAAGGGATACTCACGTAAAATCAATGTCAGGTTAGACATAAATAATAACCTGAGATTTCGCCTCGAGTATTAGCGGGCGTACGGAAAAAAAAAAAAATTGTGAACCCAAGATCACGGTCTTCTACATCAACTATTTGGCGGTGACATTTATTCATCCAGGGAAAATTAAACCACCAAATTCGGCGTCCACCTTATTAAATTTATTTGTCGAGGATGGACTGGGGCCAATTTGGGCACTGAACACTGACATTATCTATATATTTATATATATTCAGGATAATTGTATTTCCAAGGGATATCACCAAGAGTAGGTAAGGAGTGCGTGAGTGGCCACGTATGACAGAGAGAGTGAATATTTTTCTTTGTTACAGGAATGTAATCATCCTTGATTTTGCTTTGAAATTGTTTACTTTACTGTGTAGCATTTATTAGGAACTTCGTTTACCTTACCGTCTATTTTGTAACATAGTGTTAACCTTTGACCTTTGGGTTATTAACTTTTTGGGTTCTTTTCTCAAGAGGGGGGAGGGCACATTTATTCTGTTATTTTCCTATGTACGTAAATCTGATTTTATTTGATCATCCTTTAGATATTTGATTATTTGATGTTGTCTAGTTTAATGATAATAAACAACAAAGAAAACTTACTTTGTGTGTTGGTCAGACCTATACCCAATTAACTGTAGTTTTTTCACGTTTGTGTGTCTTGTTGTCACATAGCTGTGTGTGTGTGTGTGTGTAGTTAAACTTTATATTTCTATGTATAAGGAGGGGCAAGATTGTCTTGTACTAAATTATAGTCGTATAGATAGGATGGATTCGGCCGAATACCATCACCAACCAAGATCTGCTTACTCGGAGCAAGCAAGAGGACATGCACACCATCATAGCTGGCAGACGCTGGAGCTGGGTTGGCCATGTCCTCAGAGGAGACCCCGATGCCATCACAAGAACAGCTATGCTTTGGACCCCTGACGGAAAACGAAAGAGAGGCCGACCAAAAACAACTTGGTGGAGGACTGTGGAGGCTGATGCAAAGAATGAACCAGAGTTGGGGCACTGTACGAAGGATGGCCGCCGACCGAGCAAAGTGGAATCAATTTGTTGTTGACCTACAAGACGCAACCAGGCGTAATGGCCACTGACTGCTTTGACGGTCGGCGGCTAAGGATCAAAGAAGAAGAAGATAGGATGGAATAAAGAAACTTACTCATTCCATAGACATATTTTCTCCTTAAACTATCACCTGTGAAAATCTATGTCTCACACCTTTCTTTCTCACGTACTTAACAAACATCCACTCTATTCAGACGGGCCAAAAATAACTCTCAAACCTATCCGTACGACACATGATATGCTTGAGGAGACAGTAGACCTATTGTTTCTTTGTTATCTCAGAGACCCTGAGGAACTGCACGAGGTAAACGCTGAGTTACATATAAGCTGTCAATGAAATGTTAATAACACCTGTGATTGACAGTATAATATGGGATTCAACTCTGGATATATCTTTTGGATCCATCCACGATTCTGTCATATCTCTGTGTATGTTTAGAACAAAGTTTGTGTGTGGGTGGAAGGGGTGGGGAGTGGGGGGGGGGGTAAGAAGAAAGCATTCACCTTGATTTAAGGAACTACAATTTCGTTCTCTGACTATGTCGATCAATGAGCGAATCTACCTGTCTTTAAGTGTATAATAACTGTAGGAGCGTCCGATTGAGAGAATGGTTATAGCTCTGGTCTCTCGTGCAAAGGTGCCGGGTTCGATTCACAGTATCGTCACGCTCCAGTCAACCCAGCTGTAAATGGGTACCTAAAGTTAAGGAAAGAAAAGGCAGCGAGGAAGGGAACCGGTCATCCCACCTCTCGATGTTGGACCTAATACAGTGAAGTCTTTAACACTTCACTCTCCTATGGCAGTATCTTCTATGGAACTACCTTTACAACTGGTAGACGACCATACTCTAGAGCTCAGACATACTCTAGAGCTCAGACATTTTCTAGAGTTCAGACATACTCTAGAGCTCAGACATACTCTAGAGCTCAGACATACTCTAGAGCTCAGACATTCTCTAGAGCTCAGACATACTCTAGAGCTCAGACATACTCCTACCAGTTCCTTCAAAGTCATATTCCTGCCTAGTAACATCCTACAATACGCCAGACCATGAAATGTTCCCTCATGTTTTTTTGCACTAAGTGTTTGTTCTTAAGATCAAACATGTTTTTATGTTTCCATTCGTGACCTTTGCCCCGTGTAGTTATCCGGGGTCTCTGAGTCTCTGAAGAGACAAAGAAAGAATTGGTCTACTGCACCCTCAAGCATGTCGTACAAGGCGACTAATATGAAGTTGTGCATGGGGCTGGTATCCTAGTCACGTAAAACTATTTGCCACAACTGCAAGATCATGTGACTGCTTGCGGCAGGCTTCCTGCAAGGGGAGCAGTTGCAATGCTGGCCCTATGCTCCGCTAGGAGCGCAAAGAAAATAGCCTGCGACCATTCAGCAATATTCGAGTCGAGTTATCCCAACCTGGAGGTGTGCAGTTGTAATGATTATAGCCTGAGATAGCTGTGTAGATCAAGAACAAAGAAATCTTGAAAAGTTTAATAATTATTATCAGAAGAGCTAGCAGAGACTAGAAAGAAGAAGCTTCCATGATTACCATAGAAGCATTATGTTATTAGCATAATGAACGATGCTGTTAGCAGGATGAGTTATGTCCTGCACAAGCGTTTGCTGTTACTTCTTCATTTCAGCTCCATGTATATAGTGTAATAAAAGTTGAGAACCATAGCAGTGGATTCATTCGTTAAGCTATAGCTAGCTCATTGGTACATGTGTTCAAGTGTAGTCTTCATCATCATGTCAAGGATAAGAACCTGACACTATAGATCACGTAAGCAAAGACATCATAAAGGCAGCTGCAGCAGAAGCATGTGGTGAAATCCGACTTAGGAAGAGGGGAAAAAGAACATGTTGGTGGACAGAGGAAGTTCAAGAAAAAACTAAGAGATAAGAAAAAGGCATGGAAACAATACGTAGAAGCTAAAAACACAATAGGAAAAATAGAGTATGCAGAAAATGCGATACTCAGAACAGAAGCAAAGAACATGGTTTTAGCAGCAAAACAGAAATCCTGGGAAGAATTTGGAGAAAAGCTAAAAAAAAGATGCTCAAGAAAACCAGAAATTTTTCTACCAGACCCTAAAGAACATGAGAAAGGAAAAACAGTGCCCTCTTAGATTTATAAAGGACAAGCAAGGCACATTGTTTACTGTCCCAAAGGAAGTAATGGAAAGAATATTTCTCAGAACTCCTTGATGGTGAGCAAGGTCAAGCATCAGAAATGATAACACAGAAGAGGAAACCAAAGGTGGCGAAGATGGCATCAAGAAGAAAGAACTGAAAGCAGCACTGAAGAAAATCAAGATCGGCAAAGCAACAGGGCATGATTGTTAAGTACATGGGAGCAACAGGTAACCTATTACTACCGAGGGTCCTACAGGCAGCCTTGTGCTACAAGACCATAACAAAGGATTGAGAGATGGCCAACAGGACACCCATTTTCAAAAAGGGTGACAACCGACAATGTGGAAATCATAGACTCTTTTCAGTGTCCTTGGTAAAGTTTAATCTAGAATCCTGGAGCAGAGACTCAGACGCCTAGGTGAGCCACAAATGGATGAGGTCCAATGTGGCTTCCGAGCAAACCTGAGTACTCAAGACTTTATATTCACACTCAGACAGTTGAGTGAAAAGGTCATTGAGTGTTAAGTTGAGATGCATCTTTGTTTCTTGGATCTGGAAAATGCGTTTGACAAGATCTCCTGGAGCAAACTTTGGGACTGCTTGGCAAAGGAAAAAATTCCAACACCTCTGATTCATGCCATACAGGGCTTCTACAAGTCTTGCAGAAAATATTTGAGGACGGTAAACCATAAGTCAGAGTTCAGGGCCACCACTGGTGTAAGACAAGGTGATATTATGTCACCTTATCTTTTCATACTCCTCATGGACGATGTCATCAAAGCATGTAAGGAGAAGACAAGAAAGTATTCAGATGGGTGCTGGAAGATGAGACACGTATGTATTTCAGAGCTGACATTTGCCGATGATGTTGCCTAGATTGCTAAATCAGAGGCACATCTTCAATTCAACCCGCAATTCTGGAAGGGAGAGCTGGAGAAGAGAGGTATGTTAATCAGCAGCTCCAAAACAAAAACCATGGTGATATCACGAGAGGAAAGAAGGCATCAGATTAAGCTGGGAGAATAGGTCCTGGAGCAGGTCAACCACTTTAAATACCTCGGAGTTGTTATAGACTGGATGGGAGGCATCAAGTTGACTATCCAAAGAGCAGCATCTGGGAGACTTTTGGTGTAAATCGAGGATTCCTCTGTAAAAGAGACGTTGGCAAGAAAATTGCTGTATACCGCTTCACCTATTTCCAGTCTTGGCGTATGCATACGAGTCTTGGACAATGACTTCAATTCACAAAAGCCAGCTCCAAACCTCAGAAATGAGGCATCTGAGAGAGGTGGTGGAAGTAACATGAAGAGACAATGGTCCACAACCAGACGATACGGCAAGGCCTTAAAACCCAGCCACTGCAGACCAAAATAGAACAGTCCCAACTACGATGGTTTAGCCATGTCTGCAGAATGGAAGAAGATCGGCTACTATGACAAGAATGTGAAAAACTAGGAGCCAGGGATCCAGACCTCCAGGACGATCCAGAGTCCGCTGGGAGGACAACATTAGACAATCTATGAAGGACCGCGGACTAGATTGGAACCAGACCAGAAGGAAGACAGTCAATAGTATAGAATGGCGCTCTCTCTTCCACATTTCTACACCTCATGGCAGAAGAGGAATGACTAAGTAAGTAAACACAGCACTGGTTGGTTTAAGTAATACATGTGTGAACAGAGAAACAAACAAGTGGGAAACCCAAGGCTTGTTAGTAGTTTAAAAGGTCTAACATAAATTAATGCAAGAGAACCATCTTGGTGTAATTTTTTTTACACGATTTATTTCTATTTACGTGAAAACATTGACACACAATGAAGTCACATAGACACGACCTGTAGTACTTACCAATACGTCTACATAACAGATCGTTGTAGCATTCAAATCCCTCTTTGGAATTCCAGCCATAATTGGCGCCCTTTTTTATGATATCAACTTCTTCATATGCATTCTGGCCAACGTCGCCACAAACAATATGTCCTTCTAAAAATATACGTATATAACAATTACGGATTTTGTTAACAAAAAGTGATTTTTTTTTCAAATAGTAAATATATTGCTCGTCATCATCATCATTACCCTGTAGCTGCTGAAGGAGCATAGGCCTTCAACAAATCTGTGACAGATCCTCAAGTTCTGTGCCATCCGCTCAAGATCTTTAAATGTCTTCTGTATCTTTTCACCTATGTTTCCAGTCTCATCTCCAGGGTTTTTTCACTCGTCCTCTACCTCACTGACCTTGGAAATTCCAGAGCAAAGACTGGAAAAAAGGTCTATCATCTCAATGAGTGTTCTGTCCATCCCTAGCTTCTTCTTCTGATTTCTTGTTTCAATGGCACCTGTCTTTTTGTCACATTGTTGATCTTAGTAATACTCGTCATGTAATAATAATAATAATAGTAATCGTAATCACAATAATAAAATATAACCTTGAACATTAAATACTATCATCATCATCTTCACTCTCTATCTCCCTATGGGACATTAAGCCTTCAATTAAAATACCAGATCTTCATGTCCTGTGTCATCATGGTCTCCCCATGTCTTCTGTTTATGTAGGTCTCCAGTGTGTTTTCGGGCCTTTCTCTATTGCTTTTATCTAAGGATCCCAGTATAAGGACTGCTTTGTAATGCTATAAACATGTTATCTCGAAGTGTGTTGTATCCAACGCCAACATCATTCTCTCAGTCTGTTCCACTGATATGCTTATGGTTCTTTCCGTCAGTTCCACTTTGGTGATTTTGTCATATCATTTTAATTCTTCACAAAAAGCTCATTTATGAAATCTTTGGCTGCCAACTGTCATTTTTGTTGTTCTTCATACTCCACAGCCATACATTTGGACGTCCCTGGCGTTTCATGTCAACTGAAAATTATTACTCATGTGTTAGACTTGATTTTCTTTGATTTCCATATAACTAAATGCACACAAAACACCGCTTGTTTTTTTTTAATATGCTTATTTTTATACCAACGTTTGCTCCTCCAGCTTGTCTTTATTGCTACCAAGATATACAAGTACTTTTAGGTCCACACCTTGTAAGGGGTATCTCTCCAAGAACATTTCTGGCAATGATTTGTCCCGTTTATTCGTATAATCTTTGTCTTTTCACTGTGTATTTTCAGACCTAGTTTATGTAATCTCTGATCCCTTATTTCCACTTGTCCTTGCAACTGATGTTTGGTATGGGATAGAAGATCAAAGTCACTGGCACAATCTAGTTCATGGAGATGTTTTGTCAGAGTCCAATGAAATACATTTCTGGTGATTAATGTCGTTGTTTTATAGTCCAATCTACGGTACATACATTGTGACAAGAGGCATCCTTACAGCACTCCAAAGTTTACATCAAAGGATCTTTAAGTTGTCTTTCATGAAGAGCTCTTCATTTTATGTCTTTCTATGTTTTCCTCATTAAATCAATGCTCTTCTTACATCGAAGACTTTTCATCTTAATTATCATTATTCTTCGGCTCCCCAAGGATCATAGGTCTTCAACAATGTCACGCCAAGTCTTCCGTGCCATCAGTTCCAGATCTTTCCATTTCATCCTCACCCCCATTAATTCCGTCTTCAGTTTTTCTTCTCCACGTGTTCTTCGGTATCACCCTATCTCTCTTACATTAAGGGTTCCAGAACAAAGATTGCCTTATAATGCTATTAACAGGTTTCCTCTTTGTTTGCTCTATCCTTAGCCAGTGCTGGTGGGCCTTGTCATTGTTCTCAAATCCAGAGTAGAATAGCGAGCTCAATAGCCAGCTTTGTTCACTATTATGCACAGTAAGGCTGTACAGGATCTGATTTGTCGAAAGCCTGCCTATTTTCCTTTCTCTAGATTGCCTGTCTATGCCTTCTTTTATCTCCTCGGGATGATACTGTTTCATAGTTTCTTTGGCACTCATAGGACCATTATTTCTATGTAATGTGTCTCATCATTTGGCAGCGTGACCAGATATCCCGTCTTCCAGTCTGCTGGCACTTCTTCTAAAAAATACAGAAAGAAAAAAATATGAACCTTAAGGTTAACTTTATCTTGCCAACATTTACCTTTCTTATCCAGGCCACATCTCCAGATATTACGGATTCCATAAGCAAAAATCTCAGGCCTGCTGCCGGCTTCTCCGACAAACGGGTTGTCCGGCGGGATGGTATACGGCTTCGAAGGATCTGAATCCACGTCTATTCTGATCACTTTTCCATGCAAAAGAGATCTGTGTTGTCATTTGAAAAGAAAGCATAAAGTCACTGCCATCGCTCAACATTCTAGTCCAGGGTTTCTCAACCTTTGTGCCATGGACCCCTTTGATGGTCCGACAAATGATACAGACCCCTTTCATTGTCCGATGACTAATACGTACCCCTTTCGTTGTCAGGTGAATAACACGGACCCCTTCCAATGTCCGATGAATAATACGGATACCTTTCATTGTCCGATGAATAACACGGACCTCTTCCATTGTCCGCTGAATAATACGGACCCCTTTCATTGTCCAATGAAGGCTATGGGCCCTTCTTGGGGAAAAAATGTACTTAAAAGCATAATAAAAAAATTTAAAAAAAACTTTACATTTTAATTTGTAGGTTATGTGCGCTGATCCCCTACAATTCATTAATGGCGCCCAAGAGGTTAATGGGCCACTCTTAAGAAACCCTGCTCTAGGCCTATAATTATTATCTTATTACTTATCTAACAGTTATAGATCTGTATAATGTAAAGGCTAATATATAACATATTATTCGTTATCGACGAAATGCGCCATTTGTAAGAATAACATAATGATTTCCAGTTTTAATAGGGTAGACTTAGGTTTAATTATCCCGTTTGCTGGCTTTACCCATAATACATATACACATACAAACACATACACGTATATATATATAATACACAGCACACACACACACACGCACATTATCAAGGGAAATAAATGTTACTTGTTTTGTCCGGCTTCCATTGGGTCACCTGCCCCTCCTCCGTCACCAATGAAGGCATACAAATACCCATCCAATCCAAACATGAGCTTAGAAAGCGAAAGAATTAAAAAAAAAAGTTAAACATATAATGAGTAGTAAGAAAAAAAGAAGCACCGATATTTGCTGGGTAGGGTAGAAAAAACAAAATCATTATGATACATTACTCTATCTGTGACGTGACCAGACAATACAGGTAGTAGCTAGCTACCGAAATCATTACATATATCTATCTATACGTGATTTTGATTAGAAGTTCGTTTTGTTTCGTTACGTTCTAAAGTTAACTTCTTTGTTTATAACACCTGAGCTACTTAATAGACAAAAAAATGACAGATGTGAAACGGAAATAAAACAGAGAAAGGACAGTAAAGAATGCATCAATATCATTATTGACCTTTAGCCCAAGCTGCCCTCTAGCAGCTCATACCAAGCTTGTGCCATCTGTTCAAATTCTTTCAACGTTTTCATTATCCTTGTTATGTACGAGTGTCTCCAGTCCCCGCTTGACGGGTCTTTAAGTCTTCATCTATTGCTTTTACCCTGTGCACCCCAGAACAAGTACTGTCTTCTAATTCTATCAACTGGTTTCTTCATTACGTATCACTTCCAAAGCCAATGTCTCATCTTTACCTCTTGTTCCACTGGTGATCTTATCATGCTGTTTCCATGCTTCTATTCCGCTTATACAAGCACCCGTTTATGAATGTCTGCAACTTGTTGACCGCCATTTCTGCTGTTTTGCATGTTTGGTCTTCACGAAGAAATTAACTTATCTTGAATGCAGTATAAAAATAGATGGGACAGTTCTGAACAAATCAATATACTCAAATACATGGGCATATAATAACATGTTTCTCGTGGGTGAAAATATATAGCCCAGACGGACAGCTGATGCTGTCATATAAAAGTGCTAGGCTGGCTTTAGTGTTGGACGACGACACTGGGCACAGATGCAAGAGCCGTTCGAGCGGACGAGAAAAGAATGTTTTTCATCAAGAAGCTCGACCTGTTTTCAGTTGGCTGTGACACAGTTAGCCCAAGCCAAAGAATGTGATGTGAATTTTTAGTAAGGTAATTCTAAGTGACATGAGAGAAGGTGGAATATAGTGACAGGAGCGCAGAATGGTAGAAAAAAGATACAGAACAAACGAGAGAATAAAATTGACAGTTTATCATTGTGGTTTGGAAAGGGATCAACAGTAAAAGTGATAAAGAGCACCCGTATTACTTGAAGAAGATAATAAAGGAATGAAGCACAGTTATTAGAATAGAAAGATACGAATTATTGAAGCCTTGTGCAAATTAAAAATAAGCTGTGGAATAATGAAAGATATCAACATTGGAAAAATAAAATTTTTTGAACGTATAAAAAGAAATCTTTAAACATAAAATGCAGACTTTCATAACTGGGTGCTTGTATAGAATAGAAGCACTTGGATGTGTTTGACAAGATCACCAATGTGGAGCTGATGGAATGAACTATACACGGAATGAACTATACACATACCAGTGGAACAAGATACGAGAAGACATTGGCGTTTGATAGGACACGGACAGAGAAAACTAAATGATAGCACTAGAAGGCACTCCTTATTCTAGAATCCCCGGGGTAAAAGAGGAAACAGAAAACACGTAAAGAAGGGAATTAGACATAGACATGAAGGGAATTAGACATAGACATGAAGGGATTTAGACATAGACATGAAGAGAATAAGGAAGACATAAAAAGACCTTGAACTTGATGCTCAGGACGGGAAGGCTTGATGTGTATTTGTTGAAGCCGTGTGCTCCAAGGGAGCTAAAATGTGATGAATGAACGAATAAAAAGACATACGGTTTTTTTTAGAAAACAAATATTCGAAGGAAGAGATGAAGGCAAATGGATAAGAGGGTGGCAGCGTTGTTAAGTGCGAAGGTATAATAAGTAAAGAGAGAACCGAGAGGCCTGTCAGAGCTTTCAAATGATATCCAGGACTTTATTTCCTACAAGTGTCTGCGATTACCTGTTTATGTGTATGTATTCATTAATTAAATGGGAAGGAAACGTCAGAAGAACGACGGAAAAGACTATTACACAATCAAGGCGAGAGGAAGAAAATGGTGCAGACCCATCCAAAGTAAACCTTCGACAGGGAAAGAGCATTGGATCCGATCTGTCCTTGTTTTGCTTCAATGCTTGATTAGCTCATGAAATGTAACTTCCACTTGCTCATATGCCTCTTTTTTTCACAAAACAAAAATACGTTTGCTATTTTCTTAATCCAGTACGTCTGCAGATAAACATAAATTCCGCTGCCTAAACAAATTATCCAGTTTCCTTACACAGGTAAGACACCCACTGAGGAAACCTGTTGATAGCATTACAATTGTCGTAAGTTTATATTGGTACAACTACAATTGTAGTTGTCGCTGGAGACGGCCTATGGAATGTTTTCAAGAAGGTCTCCAGAAATTGGCTCGTTAAGAAAGAAAGAAAGACCTATTCGAGATACGGACAAGAAGAAGAGAATGCGAATGCTCTCCACTAGACAGCGTTTTCTAGTAAATTATGGAAAGTGTTCTATTTTCCCCCGACCTTAGCTTCTGCCCTTAGATCTCGGTAAAGAAAAGCCCTCAACCTCATCTAAATGTAGAATTTTACCTAAATATAAACATTTAACACCGACGGCACGAGTGATACATTAACGAACTAGATAATGATTAAACGGTTATTAGGTTTATTAATTAAATATTTACACATATAGGGTTAGTAGAGAAATAAAAAGTGATGATAATGAAAGACAATTCACACACACACACACACGCAGATAGAGAGAGAGACAGAGAGAGAGAGAGAGAGATGAGATATAAATAATGTAGTTAGTTAACTATGAGAAGAAAACTATGTCACGAGTGAAATGATGATGTGATATATTCAGTGTTACCATACTGATGTCCAGTGTACACTGTCTATGTGTCTCTTAATGCTCTTCCACTGTATGATGATACTCAGGTATGTATAGACTGGCCAATTTAGGTGTATGGTATGGTGTGTGGGTTATCTCCAAGACGAGGACGTACTGATGACAACTTTTGCAGTAATGAGAACTTTGACGAAATACAGTCCTTCAATCGTTTGGCAGTATCTCTCTAGTGTGGACAAACCGCTGACAGTTGTCTCAGAAAAAGGTCTGCTGACTTATCTCCGAAAGGCACTGGCTAGACTGGAGGTCTTCACGAAATGATCTTGGCATGCAGACTCATCAACTTGAGTATGTACTCTTGATTCATAAAATATGCTTTGTAGTGAGTTGAACTTGCTAGCTGTATATGCGACTCAACTTGTATATATGGAATCTTGATTCATAAAATATGCTTTGGAGTGAGTTGAGCTCGATATAATTATGAGAATCCGCTTGGGAGTATGTACTCTTGACTCAGGGAATACGTTATTGAGTGGGTTGAACTTGAAGTAAATATGAGAATCAACTTGTGCGTGCTTTAGCTTGACTCAGGCGGTAAGCTGCTGAGTGAGTTAAACTTGATGTAAATATGACAAAAAATCAACTTCTGAGCACTTGATAAGCAGGTGAATAAAATGGCTGCGCATCCACCATTTAAAAACGTTGGCGAGAAATCTTCGCTTTAACTTAGGAAGTGAATGAACAGACAGATAAACAATTTAATTTATTCCACTACACTTGACAACACTGTGACACTCACATACATAAAACACTCTACAAGGATATCTTAAAGGAGTCACTGATAACTTTTCAAATAACAATATGTATTCATTGCTGTTATGAATGAATATGTGTCCTGATTCAAATACAAAGGGAACCAGGAATCACAATCAGTTTTACTTACAAGTTATATGTACAGAATTTATCAATTTGAATATTGTAGTGACATATATTATTAAAAGTATCCTATGTGTGTCAGTTGTGTAGTAGTAATACGAGGTAATACTGGTTTTGTTTTGTTCAAGCTCTGTTGGTATTTGTCATCATGACTTCAATAGTTTGTCTTTATTGGAACTAGTATTGGAGATTGTTGCGTGATAAATTCTCGCAACATCATTTTATTACAATATCTATTTTATAACGCAAGGGCAACAACTGCTTGAAATTTATAGTCACTTTTCTCGGTAAGCATTTGTCTTCTCGCGTTGGTATCGAATGCAGTTAAGTTTGAGCTGTGGTCATTTTGCGCTGGACTGCGCATGACTTGTCTTGCTTCTTGGTCGATCGGTTTCCGCCCACCACTAGTGGAGTGAGCGATTTGGAATGGCGAAAGAGACGCCTCGTTGAAGAGGGGATCTCCGCTTTTTTTGTTCTGTCAGGAATGTGAGAGTCCTCTTATGGATATTTCGTTTATTCGAGATAATACCTCTAGTGTATTTGCACATGCCGGGAGGCATAATATTTCTGTGTATTTCCGGAAGGCAAGGTAAATTAACATTTTCATTAACTCTATCGATTTTTGGTCGTGAACGATTTCTGGTTCATCGCCTGTCTTCGAAAGTCGTCGTCACGAGATGTTTTCCTAGCTCACATGTCGCTGTATTGTACTGCATCGGTTGATGCAGGTACCAAGGACCATTACTTGCTACTTTGTTAAATGAACTAGGTTTGAAAAACCTTTATTATCTAGAGGATATGGCCACATCAGCTTATCTTGCGTGATGGCGGCAGGAAAAGACTCCTCTGCTCGATTTCTCCCCTGTGCTCTGGAGACACCTCACTGATAGCTAAATGGACCAAGGAGTATGCTGTCCGACTCTGGATTCAGCAAAGCTCTGACCAGGTGCTGCTCAATAACGTCAAGACCACGGTCCCTGAAAACAAGAAGGATGTACCTTCTACTTCATAACTAATTGATACTCTAGTTCTACACTGAGCACAATACATCACAAACATTGAGTTCAGAGCGTTAGGCCAACTGTCAGCTTCATCTGAAATACTTTATACCAGTATTAACCTCCTTAATGGTTACTACGCCTCTGCAATTCCAGCATTATTTCTGTCTAATCAATAATCTAGGTGTCAGTGTACTGTTTGGCCATTCCATGCAGTTTTACTTTCCTCCGACACCTTCTGTTCAGGCTGGAGCATTATAGGCTTTTCCTCATGCTCGCTACTGAACTTACACATATATACAGGCATAAATTAACAATTTACATTCAATTTTCATTAAAAGATATTGAATATTTCAAACCTACCACAATTCATGGAAATACACAGATACGTTGACTAGCAATGAATTCTGGCACAATTACTGGCACAAATTCCCATCTGCTTATGTTCCAGGCTTTTATTTGGCAAAGATATGAGCTGGCTTCAACGCACTGTTGCTTTATCAAGCTTATTTGAACTAGTGGTCTCGAACTAACGCTCCTAAGTGATTATATCAGCGAGTCTGGCCAATGGAGCCACGTTTCGACAAGTGTTTGAAAAAATTTTACCTTCCTACGTCTCCCCTAACAACCAAGGATAGCATTTATAGTCCGACTAATCGTGTTTAGCCTTACATATCATTCCAGCCAATCAGTTCAAATGTAACTTGTGGCCCATTTCCCGTACAATGAAGGTTTAAAAAATCTACCACTGAGCGATTCTGATTTTGGGTGTTGTCTGACAGCACCATCATTTTATTTTGGCTATAACTTGTTAATTCCTAGACTATTTGCGTAACGTTTTACATATTCTTTGTCAGCAAGCCCTAAGGAACCCAAATATACCAATTTAAAAGAGCTAAGTGGCTGCGTTCAAAATATGCAATTTCTTCTACCTCCTGTTTCGAAGATGTGCTGTCTGGGTACTGTAATGTTTTCAAACGTAAACCCATCTATTGTCATCTTTCCTAATAAGAATTTTTCAGGATTTAAAAACCTAACTCTGGGAAGGGTAGTGAATTTATCACTGTCCGTCTGAAAAAAAGTTAGTGCATGTGGCCTTACACGCGTGATAGTAGTAATTGTGTATCGCGTTACGCTTGTTGGGGTGGCATTAATAGCGAGTCGCGTGTTTAATTTTGCATGCGTTCCTGATTTTCAGCCCTCCCCTCTCTCTATCCTTTAGTCCATCTGTTCGTTCGTTACGCCGTGTATAAAATGGAATGAATGAAATATTTAAATTAGGTCATTGATCAGCTTGGTATCTCAATGTTTTTCCAAGAAATACAGCACACGTTTCATTGAAGAACGCGGGTAATAATACAGTAGGCTTTTACTATCAACGTGAAAGCGTTACAATTTGCCGACGAAGTAGAAAACAAGGGGGATTTCGAGTACATTCTTTGTGACAGCACTGTTATTTTACCATTGCTCTTTTCTTTATTATATGTATTTATTAGGCTTTATATTTACCTGATAATTTATATATGTGGATTAGAATATTTCACGACACTGACTATGATTACGGATGACATGAGGCGATGATCTAACAATCTAGATGAAGGTGAAGCATGAACTAGAGGAAAAATCTTTTATTTAATTAATCATTTACGAGAAGAATTAATTGAAAAACTATGTTTCGCACATTTAGCTACGAGGCAAAGTGCAAAAAAAAAATCTCAACTGAAGAATAAGAAAAAAGTATTAATAATTGATATAAGATTTACTAACCTCCTTTTCCCCTCGCAAATTCCTGAAGAACACTATAAACATCACAGATATGAATTAATTATCCACACAGGAATGAAAAAATTTACTCAGGCTAAGCTCTGGGTCACAACGGGCTGATCACCCGTTTGCCAGTCACTTCGATTACGGAAACAACAGCAAATGGATTGATTTGCCGTTGCCCTAAAGACGCCACTAGGCGTGATGGGAAACAATGGCAAAGAAAACCTATCTGCTGTTGCCCTAAGACGCCACTAGGCGTAATGGCCACTGACTGCTTTGACGGTCTGTGGCTAAGGACGGAAGAAGAAGAAGAAGCTCTGGGAAAATCTTCTGCCCCACAATGTTGGAAACTTCGTACTGATTTAATCGTGCCCTCTGATTATATCTCTGGGCGCCAGTGTGTTCCGACATTAGATGTGTGACTTATAACTCCGCCTACAAACCAATCACTAGGCCTCCATATTGTGGCTTTTGCATTTACACCCTTCGTGCCCTGTCAGTGAATGTCACTGGCCAAAAGTGGGTGGGCTTTCGCAACACACTTTTTCATCCACGTTGCCTGCCCATTTTGCAAGACAAACAGGTGTTAACGATTGGCCAGCTAATGCAAAAAATCACCCTCCTCCTCCCGTCACAAATTCTGTTCTTTATCTCTCTCCGTGTCATTCTTGTTATCCTTTGTGAAACGATTTTTCAAAATCTCCTTTTCACATCTAAGACGCTTGGTAATCAGTATGCCGGCTTCCGAGTCTTTGTTGTCCATCGGCCGTGCCGGGTGTCATTGTTTCCAATGTGGTACGACTCGGGTTTGTTTAAACAGGGGATTAGACTTCTCTCTATTGCCCAGCCGGGCGTTTCCCAAAGTTCAACAATGCTCAATGTAGCATGTTGTGACGTAGAACGGAAATATTTATACAGTAATCTGACAGCTTTCCCATTTAGTGTCTACCATTGGCTAAGCCAAACCACGCAATTTTCTGTTTGTATGACTCACCCTTGAATCCACGCCCTTTTCCTGGGAACATAACAACAGAGTTGTTAACCAACTGTTCGCTACCCGCCAGTCTACCAGGGGAGCGTATCACGTTTGTTTACCTGAGTTTCTCACGTGAGCTGATTTGCCAATTATCGGCAATTAGACAGACGCGGGTAGGTAGAAATAACGGTTTGTTTGAAGAATTTTAGGGGCGATAATATTTTCCCGACCACCTTTGATGTCGTACGTCTCAGGGGGAGGTAAATGATTGATCTGCGGAAAGGGGACGTAATCTAAGAGAGGCCCGTGCACGGTCAGTCTTCTGATGTCGATCAGCATCGCTGAGTAGAATGAACGAGAAAACATTTGATCCGGGAAACGTAGTTTCCTGATTTTCCTACTATACTTGTACAGAAGGTGTGAATTGTAACATCTTCTAGCGACAATAACACCTGATCTGTATATATACCGCGCTTTCTCAAATTCAGTTATTAGAGTCGCTCAGAAATTATTCGATAATCTAAACACGCCAGATTAGAACCATTCTTCGCTAAATGTGTTAAATTGTCTCGTGGGGATTCCATTTTCTGATTTGTGGTAATAGAAATCATGCTTAAGCGTTAAAATGTGTTAAGTTTACCAGTTTTATCCACTATAATTCCCTAGCGTTTAAGACTAGTGAAATAACCTAATTTGGGCAACCCACCTGACAGTATAGGCTCAGGGACTATTGTATTTTTTTCAATGGATACCAACACCACTAGTAGGTAAGCGAGAGTGTTTGTGGTCACAGATAACAGAGTGAGAGATAGAGAGAGCGAATGTTTTCCTTTGTTATAATCATTGTACTAACTTTTTTTTTTATTTCGCTAAACTGAGTACTTTACTGAGTAGTAATTTAGTGGGGAACTTGTTCTTCATATTCTATTCTGTAACCTAGTGCTTACCTTTGACCTTTGGGTTATTAACTTCTTTTGGGATCATTTCTCAACAAGGGGAGTGTTGAGGATTGTTTCATGCTTACAGACATTTGGATTTGAGCTCGATCCGAATGGCTGTATCATGGAACACCTCAATCGAATAGAGATATATCTCCGCGACCGATGTCGATGATTGTTGCATGTGTGCAAGCATTTGAGTTTGGCCAACTCGGATTGCTGCACCATGGAACATCGCAATTGAATGTATATTAACGACGTAGTATGCATATCACTATGCATGACGCGTATGTCTTTGTAACGTCATTCGACTTGTGGGTTTTGACCCGAACGGCAGTGTGTTTCAGAAGTGTGGCCATTGCCACTGATATTGTGTGGTATAACCACTTTTTAATTGTGTGGCTGGGAAGCCAATTGAGCAGTGTATTTCTTGAACCAAACGTAAGTCGTCGTATGAATAACGCAGTTTGCATAATTATGGCAGATTAGCCTGGCGTGGTATGCCAAAGGAACATTACGGTACTAGCAATAGTGTAAGACTAGTATAGATGGATATTGTACAGCTAGCGGCAAGCGTAAGCCTAGTGTAACGGATATTAAACGACTAGCAGTAGACGTAAGCCTAGCATAATAAGTGTATTGCAGAACTAGCAGGATAGTTAAGTCTAGTGCAAAAGGCTATTGTATAAACTAGCGACGGGAGTAAGTCTAGTTAGCCTCTGAATTTATGCCAAAGGACATTGGCCGTTAAAAGGAACTGACCTTGAACCAGAACTCTAGATAGAGATTGTGAACATGTGTTATTGAAATAATGAGAACTCTTACAGATCGTACATGAATGTGATGTGACTTTTGTTCCCATGTAGTTGGTGTCTGCTCATGGTATGAAATTACTAATTAAATATTTTGAGTCGTCAAAATCACGGTCTTATCAACTGTCGTATTCGGAGTTGAGTTAAATGCTGTTAATATTCAACTGATCATGACCAGTGATGATTAATGTCTTAACACGCTGCATCTCACACTGCCAATATAATCAATAAGACAAGAGACTAATACAGGTCAGTCAAGGGTCGAATATTTAATATGAAACATGTTCAGCACATAATGTATCACAAGGGTTAAAGCAGACATTATCGATACCAACGAACAGTATTACGGAATCCTACAAAAGTGATAAGAACCCGAGGGACTTTGACTCTATAAACTGAATACGCATATAATAACTTGGTCATCCTCAAATACTAGAAGTCATCGAAGCACCCAGAACATACTGGGGTCCCGAGGCCCGTAACATACTGGTGTCAGAAGTGGGATTAAATATTTTGAGTCGTCAAAATCACGGTCTTATCAACTGTCGTATTCGGAGTTGAGTTAAATGCTGTTAATATTCAACTGATCATGACCAGTGATGATTAATGTCTTAACACGCTGCATCTCACACTGCCAATATAATCAATAAGACAAGAGACTAATACAGGTCAGTCAAGGGTCGAATATTTAATATGAAACATGTTCAGCACATAATGTATCACAAGGGTTAAAGCAGACATTATCGATACCAACGAACAGTATTACGGAATCCTACAAAAGTGATAAGAACCCGAGGGACTTTGACTCTATAAACTGAATACGCATATAATAACTTGGTCATCCTCAAATACTAGAAGTCATCGAAGCACCCAGAACATACTGGGGTCCCGAGGCCCGTAACATACTGGTGTCAGAAGTGGGATTAAATATTTTGAGTCGTCAAAATCACGGTCTTATCAACTGTCGTATTCGGAGTTGAGTTAAATGCTGTTAATATTCAACTGATCATGACCAGTGATGATTAATGTCTTAACACGCTGCATCTCACACTGCCAATATAATCAATAAGACAAGAGACTAATACAGGTCAGTCAAGGGTCGAATATTTAATATGAAACATGTTCAGCACATAATGTATCACAAGGGTTAAAGCAGACATTATCGATACCAACGAACAGTATTACGGAATCCTACAAAAGTGATAAGAACCCGAGGGACTTTGACTCTATAAACTGAATACGCATATAATAACTTGGTCATCCTCAAATACTAGAAGTCATCGAAGCACCCAGAACATACTGGGGTCCCGAGACTGATCATGACCAGTGATGATTAATGTCTTAACACGCTGCATCTCACACTGCCAATATAATCAATAAGACAAGAGACTAATACAGGTCAGTCAAGGGTCGAATATTTAATATGAAACATGTTCAGCACATAATGTATCACAAGGGTTAAAGCAGACATTATCGATACCAACGAACAGTATTACGGAATCCTACAAAAGTGATAAGAACCCGAGGGACTTTGACTCTATAAACTGAATACGCATATAATAACTTGGTCATCCTCAAATACTAGAAGTCATCGAAGCACCCAGAACATACTGGGGTCCCGAGGCCCGTAACATACTGGCGTCAGAAAGTGTCTGGATTGCGTGAATACAGGTTCCCCCCTTCAAGTATCGAAGAAAGTTAAACTGATGATGAACGTTTTGAAGGTAAAATAATTCATTCAAGCCTAACTGGCAACTGAAATGCGCAGGACAGAAAGTGACGTCACTACATCGATGCCGTCAACGTTAGCAGACAACTTTGCCTGAGAGAATCCGAATTTTCTTCCACCAAAGAGACTGATTCACGCAGATAGAACGGTAATCTTCCACTCGAGAACCTGAACTAGTGAAGAATGTATCTCTTCATCAAATTCATCTGAGGCTGCGACGCAGATCGATTGAAGAAACTACGTTCGAAGACCGAAGCAATACTTTCAAACGGTTCCCTACTGCGAAGGTCAAGGTCTTCAATCAATGGACTACAGCTGTTGAAGACACGGTTCGGAACTTGGATTAGAATTACATGCACTCATGTATTTCTCAGAGGGACAGCTAAACAGATAAGTTCTTGATTTTACTTGGGCGCTTGAACATTATCATATTGTCCTTGCATTAGCTTTGGTCTACAGTTCATCGTCACTTTGCTTACTTTTGTACTCATCATCTGTGTTCCCCCATTCATGTTTATTCGTATATTTGTATATTCGTATTGTTTAATATTGACTGGAATTTTCCCAGGAAAACTTCAGTGAATGTTAACTTCTATTAGATTTGCATGCTTATATTCGCCGACTGAGGATCTGACTGATTATATTTTTTCTTTCAAGTCAGGATATAAATGTTTCCTCAGTTCGCAATATAACCATATTTTGTGTACTTAGCAGTTTCGTCAAGTGAATTACGTCCTCTTTATTTACGTAACCTAATTTCAGTACTGTTGACAATTGTTGTCGTGTGTGATCTAAAAACTTCTTTGTCTACACGTTTGTTTAAGACGACTTGTCTTGTTATATTTTTGTGATGTTAATTCTTTTCTTTCTTTTACTGATTACTGTTTATAAGTCTCCTTTATTTACTTTATAAGTGTAAATTGTTGTCGTATAATTGAAAAATCATTTCATTGTAACTCATTTGATTGTTTTCACTGTGTTTGTCACATGTTCTCCGAACTTGTTTGTTATTGATTAATATATTCATGTACATATTATAGTGAGTTCTATAAACCTAGTGTATATTATAGACTATTGAAGGTACTTAGAAACCTAGTATCATGTCTACACTACAGGAATTCATTGATATTGCAAAAAGTTATGGAAAATCAGGAGCGGAACTACAAAGTTTTGCAGATACGAAATATGATGAATACTTATCGCGTCTGGAAAGAATGGAACAGCGCGAAATGACCAAACGAGCTGATGAGCTTAGGAGGTTTGAATTAACCCAAGAGAGGGAATTGAAGGAAAAAGAAATATCCATGAAATTGGAATTAGAACGATTGACTATAGCTCAACAAGAGAAAGACAGAGAGCAGAAAGATAAAGAATTAGCTCAACAAGAAAAAGACAGAGAGCAGAAAGATAAGGAAATAGCTCAACGTGATAAAGAATTAGCTCAACAAGAAAAAGACAGAGAATTTGAGAAGGAAATAATGGCACAACGAGATAAAGAAATGGAATTAAGGAGAATGGAACTTATGCAACTGGATCAAGCCCATAAAAATGCCATGGAAATGGAAACATTAAAACTTCATGCAGAAAAAGAAAAAGCTTTAGAATTAGCTAAAGTGCAGTCTGAACAGACTAAGACTGCGGCTGGTACAAATATTTTCTATCCTAAGTTAAAAATGCCACATTTTGACCAAACTCGCGATTTTGATGTCGTAAAAGAGGTATTACTAAGACGTTTCCAGTTAACTGAGTCTGGATTCAGAGATCGCTTTCATGCGGCTAAGCCAAGCAAGGATGCAGATTTTGGTGAATTCATTGCATCTATTAAACACTTCCTTAGCAGATGGATTGATCTATCTGGTATAAATAAAACATATGAAGGTGTTATAGATCTCATGCTGCGAGATAAAGTTTTATCCGCATGCAGCACTGAATTAGAAGCATTTTTACAAGAAAGACATCCTAATTCTATCGATGAGTATGAAAAACTCGGAAGACAGTATCAGACCGCACATCAGAATAAAGATCTTCATAGATCGACTATTCGAGATCCTATGCCTGTGTGCGCGGCACAACATGATCAGAGACCTCGATCGAAGAGCTTTGATGGACGTTGTCGTTCAGATTATTATCAATCCGACAGAGGTTTTTATAACTTCCGTCGTCATCGCTCTCCTTCGAATTCATATCGACGAGGTTATAGAGGATATTCACCTCATGATCGTGGGTATCACAGAGGCAGGGATTATGATGGTTCACATCAAAAAGGATACTATAAACAGAGATCATCTTATGGTAGAGATGCCAGGAAGGATGACTCTACTGATTTTTATTATAGCAATAAAAAGTCAGTCAATAATAACAAAAGTAACGCCAGATCTCCGTCGAGAGACAAAAATAAACATAGACATGCAAATAATTGCAGTGTCAAAAAGGAGAAGGGTAATGATGATAATGATCATGCGAACGCATGTATGGTAATGAATAATACATGTTA
Source organism: Oreohelix idahoensis (assembly GCA_024509875.1). Lineage (NCBI taxonomy): Eukaryota > Metazoa > Mollusca > Gastropoda > Stylommatophora > Oreohelicidae > Oreohelix > Oreohelix idahoensis. Next base: position 206,589 of record JAMPIV010008542.1, on the reverse strand, counting down.
TGAGTGTCAGTCGAAAAACAGATTAAAGTCTACAATTACACTGGATTGTGGTCATTGTATGCCTACAATGTCGGCATGTGTAAATGTTGGTTATCTTACATTTCATCCCGGAATATTGGATGGTAAAGTAGTGAGAGTTTTGCGTGACACTGGGTCCTCAACGATAGGCATAAAGCACTCGCTTATCGAGCCCTCTGCTTTTACAGGCAAATCAGTTAAGTGTGTCACATTTGGTGGGAATATAGAAACTTTCCCTGTGGCACGAGTATACATTGATACTCCTTTTTACACAGGCACTGTCTATGCCTGCGGCTTGAGAGCACCCATAACTGAAATTATAATAGGAAACATACCAGGAGTTAAAGATTGCACTCCTGAGGAGATTGCGATGTGGGTTGAATCTCACCCACAGGTGGCAAATGCTGTTGTAACGAGAGCACAACAGTTAGCTACGGACATGGCTACACCACCTCTTCCTATAATAGATACAATTATGTCTCAAGTTGGCACTGTTACACCTTCTGTTTTTGCAGAGAAACAGAAGAGTGACCCAACTTTACAAGGATTGTTTAACCGAGCAGAACAAAAAACGATTAATTACACAAGAGGGGCTAAACAATGGTTCAAGATAAAGAAATCAATACTCACTAGATATTATGATGATGGCAAAACAATTATACATCAAGTGATAGTACCTAAAGAATACAGACCATTGGTCCTACAAACAGGTCATGACTCCCCTATGGCAGGGCATATGGGGATCAAAAGAACATTGTTTCGTGTTACGTCACAATTTTATTGGCCTGGGGTTAATAAAGATACAAAGTTATACTGCAAATCATGTACAACATGCCAAGGTATAGCACGTAAGGGCAGGTTCCATACGGCACCCTTACAGATTACTGACGTGCCTGAGAGACCTTTCAAAAAGATTGCCGTAGATATAGTGGGTCCGTTATCAATTGTTTCAAATAATGGATTTCGTTATATTTTAACTTGCGTAGATCTTTGCACGCGTTGGCCAGAAGCCATACCATTGAAAACCATCACAACTGCATCCGTGTCTGATGCATTATTTTCGATATTTTGTCGAATCGGTTTTCCGGAGGATATATTGTCAGATCAAGGATCACAATTTACTTCCAACATTATGAGGGATTTAGAATCCATGTTATCTGTTCACCACTCGTTTTGTAGTGCGTATAGGCCCCAATCAAACGGTGTGTGCGAGCGCTACAATAGCACTCTAAAACAGATGTTATCTAAGATAACTGAAGAATGCCCTCGTGAATGGGACAGGCTTCTGCCGGCGGCCCTCTTCGCTTTTCGTGAAGTGCCTCACGAGAGCACGGGATGGTCTCCGTTCGAATTGGTTTATGGTTCGAATCCTCGCGGACCAATGATGATACTCAAGGATTTGTTGATTGGAGCATCAATTGATACAGCCACTCGAAACAGCTACGAGTTAGTTATTGATCTCCGACAACGAATCATTGATGCGTGCACTTATGCATCCCAGAGTATAAAATCAGCCACTCAACGATCAAGATTATTACATAATCAAAAGAGAATATTAAGATCCTTCAAACCAGGGGAAAAAGTTTGGTTGTTGCTACCTCATAACGATAACAAATTACTGATATCATGGCAAGGTCCATTTGATGTTATCAAACAAGTCACAGATGTTGACTACTCGGTGAACGTTAGAGGTAAAATCAAAACCTTCCATTTCAACATGCTAAAATTAGCAGTTGAAAGAACACAGGAATTAATTCCTGTTATTAACTCTATTGATGATTCTTCACATCATACTGCTTCTTTTGCAGTTGTTCATGAAGAAGATACCACTTCGTCTATCCCTTTACAATTCCAACTACCTTCTTTGCAATCATCGGAATCTTGGAAAGACGTGACTATTTCTTCTTCACTATCTTCGTCACAACAAGATCAAGTTCGGGATATTCTTATTTCTTTCAATGATGTTCTCACCGACCTTCCAGGTCAGACATCGCTTATATCCCATGATATTACTCTTACTGATTATAAACCTATCAAACTTAGACCCTATCCTATATCTTTACACCACAAAGATAGGGTGGAGAAAGAGTTAAAAGAGATGATACGTTTAGGTGTGATATCTCCTTCGGAATCACCATATGCATTCCCAATGGTGATAGTTAAAAAAGAAGGATGATTCTTTACGTATTTGTATTGATTTTAGGCGATTGAACAAAATTACAATCACAGACGGTGAGCCTATGCCTCTTTTAGATGATCTTTTGTCAGAATTATCTAATGCTACTTTCTTTAGCAAACTAGATCTCTCTAAAGGCTACTGGCAAATTCTTCTTGCCGAAAATGCCAAACCTTACACAGCTTTCACAACTCCATTTGGGCTCTACCAATGGAATTATATGTGTTTTGGGTTAGTGAATGCGCCAGCGACGTTTGTGCGCATGATGCGCCGCCTTCTTGGCGATCGTAAAGATGTCATCACGTACATCGATGACATCTGCCTATTTCATGACTCGTGGGAAGACCATATTGATGGTTTAACTTCTCTTCTACATACGTTACGTATGCATGGTTTGACTGTGAGACCTTCAAAGGTCCAAATAGGTTGTCAGGAAATTTCTTTTCTTGGTCACCGAATAGGTAACCACAAACTGTATCCTGACGACAATACAGTCAAAAGAATTCTAGAGATTTCTACCCCTTCAACTAAGAAACAAGTTAGAAGCCTTTTAGGCTTGATAAACTATTACCATAAGTTCATCCCGCATTTCGCTCAACTATCTACACCTTTGTCCGCACTGTTGACCAAAGGTAGTCCTAATAAGGTACGTTGGGACAAAGATTGCGAAAGCGCTTTGGTAACAATTAAGAAATTATTTAGTAATGCACCAATTTTGTTATTACCGAATATACGTATTCCATTCATACTTCAATCAGATGCCTCGAGTTACTCCATGGGTGGCTGTTTGCTGCAATGTTACAGGGAAACACTCCATCCATGTTTCTATGTGTCGAGGAAACTGACTCCGGCTGAACAGAAGTATGCGACAGGTGAACGTGAGATCCTGTCGATGGTCTGGTGCCTGGAGAAGCTGTCAAGATATCTCATCGGCACGCACTTTTACATTATGACAGACCATAGTCCTCTTACTTACATAACAGCTAGAACAATGCGTAACGCTAGAATACACCGATGGTACTTGTTGATTCAAGAATTTTCATTTACGATTCTGCCTATTGCTGGATCAGACAATAACTTGGCAGATCTTTTATCGCGCAACTTCTCTGAGAAGAAATTGAATTAACTCTTTAGTGACCATGTTGACAAGTGCTATTATTAATGTTATAAAATTTAATATGTCTACTTAATGAGTATGATGTTTATAAGTAGGTAGTACTAATATTAATATTCGGGAGATGAGCGTCTTCTCCATCACTATCATCCGTGCCACAAGTGTCACGTTTGGAAGTGAGGGGGATGATGTTGAGGATTGTTTCATGCTTACAGACATTTGGATTTGAGCTCGATCCGAATGGCTGTATCATGGAACACCTCAATCGAATAGAGATATATCTCCGCGACCGATGTCGATGATTGTTGCATGTGTGCAAGCATTTGAGTTTGGCCAACTCGGATTGCTGCACCATGGAACATCGCAATTGAATGTATATTAACGACGTAGTATGCATATCACTATGCATGACGCGTATGTCTTTGTAACGTCATTCGACTTGTGGGTTTTGACCCGAACGGCAGTGTGTTTCAGAAGTGTGGCCATTGCCACTGATATTGTGTGGTATAACCACTTTTTAATTGTGTGGCTGGGAAGCCAATTGAGCAGTGTATTTCTTGAACCAAACGTAAGTCGTCGTATGAATAACGCAGTTTGCATAATTATGGCAGATTAGCCTGGCGTGGTATGCCAAAGGAACATTACGGTACTAGCAATAGTGTAAGACTAGTATAGATGGATATTGTACAGCTAGCGGCAAGCGTAAGCCTAGTGTAACGGATATTAAACGACTAGCAGTAGACGTAAGCCTAGCATAATAAGTGTATTGCAGAACTAGCAGGATAGTTAAGTCTAGTGCAAAAGGCTATTGTATAAACTAGCGACGGGAGTAAGTCTAGTTAGCCTCTGAATTTATGCCAAAGGACATTGGCCGTTAAAAAGGAACTGACCTTGAACCAGAACTCTAGATAGAGATTGTGAACATGTGTTATTGAAATAATGAGAACTCTTACAGATCGTACATGAATGTGATGTGACTTTTGTTCCCATGTAGTTGGTGTCTGCTCATGGTATGAAATTACTAATTAAATATTTTGAGTCGTCAAAATCACGGTCTTATCAACTGTCGTATTCGGAGTTGAGTTAAATGCTGTTAATATTCAACTGATCATGACCAGTGATGATTAATGTCTTAACACGCTGCATCTCACACTGCCAATATAATCAATAAGACAAGAGACTAATACAGATCAGTCAAGGGTCGAATATTTAATATGAAACATGTTCAGCACATAATGTATCACAAGGGTTAAAGCAGACATTATCGATACCAACGAACATTATTACGGAATCCTACAAAAGCGATAAGAACCCGAGGGACTTTGACTCTATAAACTGAATACGCAAATAATAACTTGGTCATCCTCAAATACTAGAAGTCATCGAAGCACCCAGAACATACTGGGGTCCCGAGGCCCGTAACAGGGAGGGCACTTAATCGGTTATTTTCATATATCTGTAAACCTGATTTTATTGATTTCTCTATATGTTTGATGTTGTAAAACGTTTAATGATGATAAACAACAAAAAGAACTTAAATTTGTGTGTTGGTCAGACCCATCCCCAATTAACCATAGTTTTCACGTTTTGTGTGTCTTGTTGTCACATAATTGTACGTGGGTGTGTTTAGTAAAAAAAACTTATCTTTTCTAGAGATAAGGGGTTGAAAGAGTGTCTTACACTAAAATTTAGTCGTATAGATAGGCTGGACTAGAGAAACTATTCAGTCCAGAGACAACTTTTTCTCCTTAACTATTCACTCGTGAAAATCTATCTTACACTTTTATTCTCACATATTTACCACTATCACCTCTGCTCAGACGGGACCATAACTATCTTCTAACCTATCTAAAAATATACGACACATGTCTCGCGATGTTTACACGGGGAATTAGGTATCAAAGAATTTGTTTTATGCCCACGTGTGTTTCACAAGATAACTCAAGGTGAGGAACTAAATCAAAGGCGTGTAATGGTGCACTTTAGATACAAGTCGTGATTAACCACGATGAAAGTGCAAAATATGGGAGAAAATAAAATAAGAAAGATCTTGGAAAATATAGAGAGTGATAAAGATAGACCTTCTATACGACAACAATGCAGCCGTTGTTCTGGAATTCACAGAAGTAGAACGAAAAAACACAAGGAGAAGAGAACTGGAGACAAAAATGAAAGTAGTGAGAAACAAGTTTGGAGAGACCTTGAGCTGATGGCACAGGACAGGAGGACGAGGTAATTTTGTTGAAGGCCTATGCTCTTTGAGGAGCTGAAGGGTCTTTGTGCGGAGAATGGCAATAGTTACCGTGCATCAATTAGGTATTCATGAAACACTAGCGCATGTCTTACTCACCTCACCTCCATTGTGGTTTTCATAAGGCTGAGGAACCTCCAAGAGCGTGCGCTCGAAATTTGGGTCCGCCCTGTTAGGATCCGAATCTGACACTCTGACCTCGCTAATGACAATTTTTGACTTAAAAGTAAAAGGGCGACCCCGAAGTTCTGGAGGTAAGACAGCTTTTGGCTTCATGCTGGTGGAATAGTACACAAAAATTCGTCCGTTGCTGGGGTACTTGGGATGGAAGGCCATTCCCAGAAACCCACGCTCGTCACCGGGAAAGTTGCTGACTTCTGCTTTGCTGGTGAAATCTAGAAAACAGTTTTTGTTCCACTTTTTGGTTTTAGTATTGTAAATACGGACCCGGCCTTTCTGAAAAAAAAATGATATTTTTGCCATAAGTATTACATGCATGATATTTTGTGTTGCAATTGTTGAAATAATGTGTGTGTGTGGTAGTCAGATCCGGCTGCACCGGGCGCCGATCTGGAAGAGGCGCCGAAATGTATTTAAATAATACTAATAATAGTAACAAGAACAACAACAATAATAGTAATACTAATGAGAGAAGATTGCCTACCATGACAAATATAGGAAACTAAGAGCCACGGATCCAGACCTTCAGGACGACCCAGAGTCCGCTTGGAGGACAATATTAAACAATATCTGAAGACCGTGGACTAGATTGGAACTAGGCCAGGAGGAAGACAGCCGATATGATAGTATGGTGTTCTCTCTGGCAAACCTCTACACCCCAGAGTGACAGTTCACATTGCCCAGAATGTCAGTCGCGCTTAGTCAAATTGACCTCGAAGTAGTTACCAGTTCAGGTCCACAGTTCTGTCAATAAAGCGTCTCTTCAGAAAAGTCCTGCTTGGTTACTATTAAGGAATACACATGTATCCTATAATGATAATTCTACCTGTTATATCTTCTTGACGCTCTTACTGAGTGATTCTTAACGTACGGATGGCGACCCAAAATTGGGTCGCGGGAAACATCGCGATGGATCGCATCCCTTACGTTTCCTTCACTCTAAGTTTCAAACGGCATGCTTTTGGCTGAATTCCTATAACTCATTTTTTACTTGACAGTTTTTGGTACATGGGCCATCAGCTTCACTATCTTTGAAATTTGGCTCGTGGTCGTAAAATGGCTGAGTACCACTGCTATAGGGGACCTGGCCAACTCGTGTGATGGCTCCAGAGTATCATCCTCCTGTTGAATTTTTTAAACTGCCTGCAATGGGAATTGAAATCACCCTACCTTGTTCCGAATTACAAAACTCTAGCCCTGGCTGGAAAGACAGAATAAGGCTGGAACTTGGGAGTCATGACCCAAGTGGGCCGCCCCCTTAGAGTGTAAAGGAGATTAAATGGCAGAAACACTTGAACGAGGGGGTAACTGCTCCTGATGATCAGAATGCCTTCTGTTGTAGCGCTCTGTATAGACTAACATCGAAACTGTCTTTATTAATTCTGCCAACCTGATTGGTTTCGTTTGGTTTTAAGGGCTATCTTCATTGCACATGGACAACATCAGTGCTCCGATCTCCTCCCTTAGATCACACAAGGAGGATCTCAGCACAGTGCACGAACTCCATAGCACCGGCGAGAATCCCAATGTGTGTATATAGGAATCACACATTCTATAAATATTTTTACAGATGCGGTTTTGATTTTGTTGTAAATAAACCTATCCTGAATGATACTGCCGGTTGCAGTTATTCCACAGACAACATGGAACCTTATCAGCAGTTTCACCAAGTCTTTTGAGTGCTTTTGTCCTTGACTGTCACTTAATGCCACACCTTTTAAAGTAGATAATATACCGAGGCAGCAAGAAGACCTCTTGCGCAAATTTCTACAGCCATGACTTTTGGTGTGGACTCAGTTTTGTGATCAGGTAATTATGAATTGTATACTTATCGAGGCAAATTTACCAGGTTAGAAAGCAGGTAGCGTCAAGCTCCAGCATCCCTATTTGTAAGTGGATGCCTGGCTCTGCTCTTGAGTTATGGAAAACAAAGGCAGCGAGGAAAGAAACTGGCCATTCCACTTCACAAAGCTGAGCCCTAGTATAGTCACACCTTCACTACCTTACGGTAGTATCTGCCATGGGACCATCTTTACCTTTTACTAATCTACAATGTACATAAATGTATATAAGACTGTATATATCTATAGTGACACATCGCTGACCTGGATTTCCAGGACTCCATCAAGCATAACTTTTAGACATTTAGTCTATAGGAAACTGTCGAAAGGGGCCTTTACATCCAGCATTCTGGCACGTCATGCCATCGCAAATCTTAACGGGTGCAGTTTATTTTGAAATGAACTCTGATCCATACTTTCTTAGGAGGACTTAGTGAATCTATTTCTGAGGACAGATGTGTTGTACAATTTGGACGCATACTTATGTCTACTGTTCATTTAGCAAGCAGCTATTTGGCAACACATATTTTCAACTGAGGTTAAGTATGATAGAAACAAGTGTATTCGTGCTTTCATTCATTCGTTGAGTACCATGCGGTTGGGGTTGGCAATCATGTCTCTCCCTTACTTACGGTCTCTAGTGTTTACAACCTGCTGTGTCTTCAATCTTTTCCCATGTCACGTGGTCAGCTTATTTGGAATCTTTATATTTCCTCTGTGAGTTGAGCTTAAAAGTTCTTACCAGATTCTCCAATTTGTATCGTCTCATGACGTGTCCAATGATCTTTGTGCCTTATGACGCTGATTTTAATTAACGTCTTTCTTCTGTTTCTATGAGAGCATTTTCATTCGATTTTCTGACAGTTCAAGGTTTCCGCTACATCCTTCTTAGGAATCACATCTCTTCTCTACCTCAACTTTCTGTCCATCTACTTAGAAGACAAAGACAACATGCTATAAATCAAGCTAAAGATTTAGAAGAATATGTCCTTAACAAGACGCATGAATGTACCATCAGCTTACTTGTTCAGCTACAAACAGCCTCCCAGAACCATCACCTGCATGTCGTGCCCAAAGAGGATTCGCAAGGTTGTCTTTAAGTGTTTCCAGGCAGAGACAGCCAGGCGTGGCACCGATGTTCTGATCGATGGACAGATTACGGAGAATCAGAGGTCTGGTCAAGAGATCGGGGTAGCAATACAGGGCATCAGTTATTGCCACCTGCTGACAAAATCTGTAATAAAAATCACGTGATCCAGCTTTTACTCACTGACTAATGTTTTAAATCGTTTAGCTTCACACACACAAAAAGTCGGACAGGTTAGGGGAATTGTAAGGTTGAAGTGTTTTTTTTTTATGGATAGACATGTGTTCAGAGAAGAAGATTGCTTTAATCTAGAGAAAGCAATCCTTCTATACAAGTTAAATGGAAAATCTAGTAAACTTACTTTTAAAAATATTAACAAGATGGTGAGAAAAATTCTGTTAATAACAGAGAATGTAAATTGCCATTTACAAAATGTCCACAGTTGATATATGTACTTCATACACTGGGAAAACCGGAACCAGTTGAATTTAGTTATCAGTATTTCTCTTTTAGCTCCTTATGGAGCATGGAAGCCGACACTGCAGCTGGTCGCTTTGCATGAAGCCTGCACCAAAGTATTCACGTGCTCTTGCAGTGGTTGTTTCTGGAGCAATTTGTTTTACATGATGAGTTTGCCAGCCCCATCCACAACCTCATGTTGTCGCCTGTTATGACATGTTTGAAGAAGCAGTTGTCTTATTCTTCTATTGTTATCTCAGAGACCCCAGGAAACCACACGTTTCTCAGAAATCAGCTGATCTTATCACAAACGATGACCACTGCTGCAAGAGCACGTGACTGCTTGGTGCAGGCGTCCCACGGGACCATCTGTAGCAGTGACTCCATGCTCCGTAAGGGTCACAACGTAAAATGATGATGATGATGAGGATGATACACGATATCTTAGTGTTCCAATCACGTATGCTACCGTTTACGGTACCAACCTGTCTTTTTCAGCTAAGACACTTGTGGCAGCCAGGCTTTGGTCTAACAACCAAACCAGGTCCTTACAGTTATCATAAAAGTCATTGCAGTACCCGGTACATAGACCTGGAAACTTGCGAGCCTTGAAAGAAATATAAAGTAGCAAGAAAATATATAAATCTTCCACTGATTAATGTGAACATAAATTGGCCTACGACGGTGAAAGGAAAGACTGGTGAAATATACTCGTAACTAGAGCGGGATAACTCTTATTATTTATGGAACCCATAGAACAAAACCGTTAATTACTTCTTTAGGGATTAAAAAAAGAAAAATGGCACCGTAAAAATGTAAATACATAATAGCATTATCAGCATCATTATTCCTTTTCATTCTATAAGGATCATTGGGCCATTAGCGTTGCTTGCTACGGATTTTTAATTTGGGCTGTCTTTTTCATCTCTGCCTACAATGTTTCCTCTGCTTTGGGTTCCTTTATCTCACACCGTTGTACTCCAGTCTCCTTGGCCTGGAAGGCAATTAACACCTTAGCGAAAAAACGTAATGCACCAGACTCATTCTCTTCCAACACTTCATTTACTTGCACCGACTTCAGCAATCACTTTCAAGCAGAAATAAACGGTCTGAAATCCACAATACCACCTTCCTGTAGTGACTTAGACAAACTTTCAGCATTCTGTAAAAACAAATGTACAAACTCAGTTCCACCCGACATTCCTTTTATGACAGTTAATGAAGTGTATAACTATCTTATTGGCCTTAAGGATAATAGCTCATCAGGGCTTGACGGAATTAGTAATCGAATACTGCGTTACGCCGCACCAGCTATTAGTGATTCACTAACTTTTATATATAATCAATGTATTGCTAAAAGTTATTTTCCTTCAGCCTTTAAGATTGCCAAAGTATATCCTCTCTTCAAACCTGGCTCGTCAGATAACAGTAATCTTGGTAACTATAGACCTATTTCTCTTTTATCATCGCTTTCTAAACCACTAGAAAAACACATACATAAAGCAACACTACATTACCTAGTTAGCAATGACTTGCTAATTGACAGTCAGTCAGGGTTTCGACAAAAGCATTCATGCCACACAGCTCTAACTAAGATGATAGACAACTTGCACCTAAACATAAATAACGATAACATATGTGGAGCAATCTTTGTAGACTTTAGGAAAGCATTTGATATGTTAGATCACGCTGTTTTAATAAGAAAATTAGAAACAATGAAAGTTAACTTTAAACTAGTGACATTACTTAAATCATTCCTGTCCGACAGACAGCAAGTAGTGTGGTACAATAACTCCTTGTCAAGCCCAACTATTATTGACACTGGTGTTCCTCAGGGTTCTATTCTCGGCCCTCTACTTTTTTCCATTTACATAAATGACCTTCCACTACACATCGAGCACTCATCCTGCGACCTATTTGCCGATGACTGTACCATTTATACTAGTGATAAAAGTTGCAACACGCTAGAAATATTATTACAAAGCGACACAGACAATCTTATTAAGTGGAGCAATGAAAACTGCATGCAAATAAATATCACTAAAACAAAATGTATGATAATATCAACTAGACAAAAATTACAAAACTCGCCGAAAACAACACTTCAGCTCTACATTGGAACCTCTTTAGTTGAAAATGTAAATGAATATAAAACACTAGGACTCATAATTGACCAACATTTAAGTTGGAATTCGCATGTACAAGCACTGACCAAACAAACGGCACAAAAAGTTTACCAGTTAGCTAAAATCAAACATTTCCTAGATGAGGAGACACGAAAAATGTTCTATACATCCCAGATACAAACACATCTAGACTATTGTTCCACAATTTGGGATGGCTGCACCATGTCCAACACTAAAAGACTCTTTTCATTACAAAAACGTGCAGTGCGCCTAATTTCAGACAAAAACCTCACACAGTGTGTAGACGCATATACATATCTTAACATATTACCACTAAGAAAGCGCCTTCTCTTCAACAAAGCCAAATTTATTCACAAAATCTTGTCACAGAATGCTCCAACGTATCTGTGGCCTATTTTCAAATACAGCGGAAGACGCAGTCAACGCTTAAATAAATTACACATGCCCAAGCCTAGGCCCGACTTATTCAAGAAAAGTTTAGCTTTTTCTGCTGCTCATCTGTGGAATACTCTTCCACACGACTTAAAAAATACTCTTAGTCCATATTCATTCAATCACAGACTTTTCAAATACATCATGAGTGCAGATTATATGCCACCCTAATTTCGTTATGTTCTTAAATAATTACGCTGTCACCTCAGGGGCGCATTCCCATAGTCAGTTATGACTGAAGGGGCTATTATTATTATTATTATTATTACATAACATCATATGTAGGTTTTAAAGTTAATTTTGTCCTGTTTAGTATAAATTATGATACGCATCTGTAAATTTGTGTAACTGTTATTGTACTGTTACAATGTTAGGATTTTATTTTATTGTACTTTCTTGTTATTTTATTATTTAAGTAACATTTAGGATACGTGTGAGAATAAATAGATTAACTATGGAAGAAGAGAGAAAAGAAGGGCAGAATGTTAGACGGGCCTGCGTGACCAATTCTAAACCCTTTGAAAATAAAGTTCGTTCGTTCGTTCTATCTATCTATCTATCTATCTATCTATCTATCTATCTATCTATCTATCTATCTATCTATCTATCTATCTATCTATCTATCTATCTATCTATCTATCTATCTATCTATCTATCTATCTATCTATCTATCTATCTATCTATCTATCTATCTATCTATCTATCTATCTATCTATCTATCTATCTATCTATCTATCTATCTATCTATCTATCTATCTATCTGTCTATCTATCTATCTATCTATCTATCTCTGATAATGTTTGTACTTTTCAACATATGTTATGTCATGCTTATAAGTAATTAATGTTAATATGAGTGTGCTATATTATTATTTTACTTTACAACGTTGAATTCCTTGAATTTGATATGTAAAATGCATATGAGAATAAATGAATTCAGTATGAAAGGTGAGAGAAAGGAAGGGCAGAATGTCAGACGGGCCTGCGTGCCCAATTCTCAACCCTTTGAAAATAAAGTTCGTTCGTTCGTTCGTTCGTTCGTTCGTTCGTTCTCTCTTGTCTCTTTCCCCGTGGGTTTCAGTAAAGGGCATGTATAGATACGATGTTTGGTTCTATTATGAGAGTGTGTGCTATCCATCTTCCCTTTCTCTCTTAATCTCCGGCGCATCTGCTGGTTGTTTTAAATATTCAAATTCCTCATGCAGTTCCGTTAGGTCTCTGTGATTCAAATTCCCCAATGCAGTTCCGTGGGGTCTTTGGGAAGACAATAAAAAATGACCTTTGATCCCTCCTGCATGTCCTATAAGAAATTATTAACATGAGGTTGTGCATAGAGCTGGTAACATCATACTTACTTAGTCGTTCCCCTTCTACCGTGAGGTGTAGAGGTTTGGAAGAGAGAGCGCCAGACTATCCTATCATCTGTCTTCCTCCTGGCCTGGTTCTATTCTATTCCTCGGTCCTTCAAAGATTGTCTAATGTTGTCCTCCCAGCGGACTCTGGGTCGTCCTGAGGGTCTGGATCCCTGGCTCTTTGTTTCCCATGCTTGTCGAGGTAGCCGATCTTCTCCCATTCTGCAGACATGGCCAAACCATCTTAGTTGAGACTGTTCTACTTGGGTCTGCAGGGTGTGGGATTTTAGGCCTTGACGTATCGTCTGGTTGCGGACCGTGTCTCTTCTTGTTACTTCAACCACCTTCCTCAGATACCTCATTTCTGAAGTTTGGATCTGGCTTTTGTGGGTTGTAGTCATTGCCCATGACTCGTATCCATATATCAAGACTGGGACATAGGTAGAGCGGTATACAGCCATCTTCATTTTCTTACCAACCTCTCTCTTGCTGAGGAATCCTCGATTTATGGCCTGAAAAAGTCTCCCAGCTGCTGCTTTTCGGGTGGCCAACTCTTCTTTGATGCCTCCCTTTCGGTCTATAATAGCTCCGAGGTATTTAAAATGATCGATCTGCTCCATGACCTGTTCTCCCAGCTTAATCTGATGTCTTCTTTCTTCACGTGATATCACCATGGATTTTGTTTTAGATCTGCTTATGACCATACCTCTGTTCTCCAGCTCTTCCTTCCAGACTTGCAGGTTAAACCCAACCTGCAAGTCTGGTAACATCACACTAAAACAAAGTGTAATCTAAACCACCATTACAAGTGCCCATGAATGCTTTCTTGAAGCGTCCAGCAAAGGCACCAGACGTCGTGGCCCAAGCTCCATACGAAAAGAAAAGAGAAATGATAATCATAATTAAATATTCAAATAACAAAGAAACAGATGTTAAATACAATGTTTATGTAGACACTATTTCTATCAGTGCTAGACTTGGATAATAAAGATAGAACATAAAAGAAGCATTACCACATATGATGTAACATCGTAAAAGTAGTCAAATATCAAATACTGCCTTTGGGGAGTGAAGTGTTAGATACTTCCTTATACTAGGTTTCAGCTTTATGGGGTAGAATGATATATCTGAGAACAGTACAAATAATATATGAGACGAGATAAAGACTGACGATAGGTAGGACACATCTTGTTGATGGCATTACATGGTATTCATAGTCTTAGAATTCCCAGGATTAGAGAGATAGAAGAAGATCAGAAAACACTTGGAGAAGAGAACTGGACCCAGACATGAAAGGGGGAAAAAAGCACTTAAAGACCTTGAGCGGATGGCACAAGACAGGAGGACTTGACATACATTTGTTAAATGCATATAATCCTTATGGGGCTGAGGGCTTATGAATTAATAGATAAATGAATTAATGATTGGATGAATGAATGAATGACCTGTGGAGAACTGAAGACACCGGAGCCAAAACTGGAACAGAAACAGTGAAGAACTATGCTGACAAAAAATTATTTAATCTTTTTTTTGTGTGTCCGTGTGTAACCGACTCCACGGTGAGGATAAACAAATAGCGATACTGTTACCTACCAGGTGTGTCATAAAAATCGACTAAGGAGTGTTAGGCATGGTACCGGTTATTGCATCCTGTAGCAAAGTTTAACCACAAAATCTTCAACAACGACAATATAGGCAAGTCAACTAAAGAAAATAAGTCAAATCAGCCATCAATGACAGAAGAAAGTCCTCTGGTGAGGAGCTGTATAAAGCAGCCCAGAGAAAGCTGAAAGAGTTTCATTTGCTGACTCGATTTTTTTTTTTTTTCTAGGATAAAGAGGTTAAGCTGTTGCCCGTGCAACATGCCTCTGCTGGTGAGTTCAGAGGAACGGCGTACACGATACAGTCTGGCACCAGACAATATATATAGATGTAAGTTCTCTGTAACAAGCTGTTTGGTGTTCTAGCCCACTATTTACTTTTGAACTTCTGTCAAAATTCGGATCCACCCTTTCCCAGTATGCAATTGCGATGTCTACTTATGTTTTTTTTTTTTTAACTTTGTCACAACACTTAGGACCCATTATGAATATAATTAAAGCACAAAAATAAGTAGTATAGGGCCTAAACACAAAAAGTACAGTATGAAAACTGTACACGTGTCTTATAATCACGATATGAACACTGCCATTATACTGTTATCACAAAAATAACTATGAACTGTTTACAGTATAATCACAAAAATAATATAGTATGAATAGTTTGGTTATTTTAATCACAAAAATAAGTAGTATTAATATTTTTAATCATAAATATAAGAGATTCGATGCGGACAATTTCAAAAAGCAGTGCACACCGAACGATTTCTGTTCAAAGACTGAACGACGACAGAAACAAGATGACAGTAAATAAATATTAGACAAACATAAAGATATGTTTTCAGGCACTCGTAAGAAACAAAGAAGTAGAAAACCAGACAACAAAAAAACAACAGACTTGAGTGGCTTACCCATGACTCGAACCCAGGACCTTCCGTGCGACAACCCCGCCTAGCTATGCAAGTGAATCACACTATCCTCCCTGCCATCTAGGCACCAAAAAATGATGCTTCGATGACGGGTCATTAGTGCGACCCGCAACACATAACACCGGAAATTTACCATGGGCAATCCAGCCTATTAATGACGCAATCACTTCTGTTGTTCCCCTATTATACAGTATAGGTCAGACCACACAAGACAAAGACCGTAATACTGTGTCTAGTAAATGATAGAAGACTAAGAAAAGTAAGTACAGGACACAGGGTATGTTTTGGTATTGTTTAAACATTTATAACACATAAGGAAGGGAAACCCGAGGCCTGTAAACAGTAAATAAATATTAGACAAAGATAAAGGTATGTTTTCAGGCACTCGTAGGAAACAAAGAAGTAGAAAACCAGACAACAGAAAAACAACAGACGTGAGTGGCTTACCCAGGACTCGAACCCTAGCTAAACAAGATGAGGCGCTAAGTGATAGCTAAACAAGATGACGCGCAGTTGTGACGAAATGCGACGAAAGAGAGAAGCGGGCGACGAAATTTGGAATATATATATATATATATATATATATATATATATATATATATATATATATATATATATATATATATATATATATATATATATATATATATATATATATATATATATATATATATATATATATATATATATATATATATATATATATATATATACCCAGGGCCAGCTCTACCGACGGCGCAACACGTGCATTTGCACGGGGCGGCAAGCTTTGGGGGGCGGCAAAAAATCTTTTTACTTATTTTTACAATCCCGCCAAAATATTCCGCCTGGGAGCATCGCTGGTGTAATGGTTACCACACTGCGCTAGCGCGATCAGGTGTTCAAGCCCGGGCGCAGGCATTTGTAAGAGTGTCATCGACCAGGATTTTGACTGAATAACTTGAACGGCCCCTGAAATAAACCCTCTGTGGATGGTGTCGCGGAGTGTTTGAAGGTTTCGTCTAGATTATTTTAAAATTCCTTACTTTTCTATTCCTTCACATTTTGTCTGTTTTCTCTAAGAAATATTTGCACCTGCGATCTGTTCTTTAGCTGTTTTTCAAGTCTTCACTAATAGTTCTGCCATACGATCCTAATGATAGCTTCTCCTCCTACAAAGGCAGTAAAAGGTATTTCTTTAGAGACGTCAGTACAATTTATTGGCTTGGTCGAAACCACAGTTGTTCCAAGAGTATTATTTTTCCATGTTCAGTGGTCAACTGAAGACCGCCACGATAAATTTTCCGGCATGGCTGAACTGGAGACGGGAATTAATTAACTTGGCGTGGGAATCAGGAGTTTATTTTTTTATCGACTCTTCTATGTTGGCGGTTCGAATGTTTCAGTTGTTTTGGAGTGTGCACTCAAGGAAGTTACAGTGATAAATAAGTTTTTAAAACGTTTTATGGAAATGAGTACAATGCTTCAGCCTCCATTCATTACTAAATAGTACATTTTATTGTAGGGTTTATTAAAACAGTTTTAATATTCAAATAGATATAATGTCCGATAAAAGAAAAAAAACTATCAGGTGCTGAATATCGGAAACGGAAACTGGAAAAAGAACGCGATATTCAAAAACATAGCGGGGCTTTACATAAATGTATAAAAACTGAAACAGCTGAGGTAGGACAGAAGAAAATAAGCAAATGTGCCGAAACAAATGATTCTGAGCTCATGGCAAGTACTTCTAACTCGGACCCCCGTAACGTAGATATTACTAACAATGTCAAAAATGAGACTGATTTGACTGTTTCCAATTCCAGAGATTTAAGTGATGAACTTAAGAGGTACACTGATCCGGCAAGATGGAGTCCTTCTTTAAGCGATACCGAAAGACTGGAAATCGTAAAAAAAGGCCTGCCAGAGAGACCAAAAAATGAGTTCGTTTTTCCGCGCAGCTCTAATGGTCGGAAATTTTCCCTAAATTTTTACACTAGGGAGCTAAGCAATGGAGAACATATTAATCGATCATGGTTAGTGTATTCAAAAGAAAAAGATTCTGTATTTTGTTTCTGCTGTAAGTTGTTTTCCTGTAATAAAATGTCACTCACTACTGATGGCTATAATGATTGGGGTCATTTGTATGTGTATCTTAATGAACACGAAAAATCTAAAAACCACTTGGAGTCCCATACACAGTGGATTGAATTATCGTCCAGGCTTAAATCAGTACAGACAATTGATTCAATGCAACAAGAGTTAATAAATTCAGAAGTTCGACACTGGAGGAGCATAATAGAACGCCTAATTGCTATTGTCCAGTTCTTGAGCCAACAATGCTTGCCATTTCGTGGAACATCTGATAAATTATATGACCCTAACAATGGACATTTTTTAAAGCTTCTTGAACTGATTGCCAGATTTGATAGTGTTATGTGTGAACATTTAATGAGAGTAGCTCGTGGATTGACCCAACATTACCTTGGGAAAAACATTCAAAATGAATTAATTGCTCTTCTCTCTGGAACCATAAAAAAAGAAATAATTTCTATGGTGGAGAAAGCTAAATATTATAGCATAGTTGCAGACTGTACTCCCGATGTAAGTCACATTGAACAATTAACACTAATTGTAAGATTTGTTAATACGAATCCAGATGATATCAACATTCATGAGCATTTTCTTGGTTTCATTGCTGTAGAAGCCACTACAGGCTCAGCGTTAACCGAATGCATTCTAAGAAAATTATCAGACATGGATATTCCAATCGCAAACATGCGTGGCCAGGGGTATGACAATGGATCAAATATGAAAGGAAAACATTCAGTAGTTCAACAACGTATTAGGGACTTGAACCCGAGAGCTTTTTATATCCCTTGCTGTTCTCATTCTCTCAACTTGGTGGTCTATGATGCCGCGTTGTCATCTAGAGAACGGGTTTTATTTTTTGAAACGGTTCAAAAATTGTATGTGTTTTTCTCAGCGTCAACACTGCGTTGGGGAATCCTTAAGAAATATATTACAACTCTAACGCCCAAGCCACTAAGTACAACTCGCTGGGAATCTAGAATCGAGGCCATTCGTCCTTTAAGATATTATATTGAGGAATTTTATGATGCATTGATAGAAATTGCTGATGACGAGTCAGTAGACAAAATGGCGAGACATGAAGCTGAAACCCTTGCCCTAAAACTCAGAGATTTTAAATTTTTATGTTGTCTGGTTATATGGCACTATGTTTTAAACGAAATTAATGTTGTTAGTAAACTGTTGCAAAGCATAAAAATGGAATTGACTAGTGCCATAACAACTTTGAGAAATGTTCTCCAGAGCCTTAAGAATCTCAGAAATGATAAATCATTTCAAAATTTTCTTGTTGATGCTACAACATTAGCTGAGAAAGTTGAAGCTGATCCTGATTTGATACCAACGTTTGAATGTACTAGAGTGCGTCGGCAGAAAAAGGAACACAACTATGAAGCAAGAGATGAACCTATTTTAGATCCCAAAACTAAATTCAAAATTGAATTTTTCTTTTTTATTATTGATGTTGCAACTAATTCTATTGAAGAAAGGTTCGAGCAATTGGAACATCACAGTTCACATTTTTCCTTTTTATATAACATCCCTAAATTGAAATCTGAGATGATGTCGTGAGAAATTCTAAATCCACATATCTAAATTAGAAAGTAAATGTAAAGCCTAACGAATTAATTCAATCAAAGGAAAGAAGAATGGTAAAAGAACAGTGCGGTCACAATAGCGTACGCCTGTGTTATAGAACGTCATACTAGCTAAACAAGAAATCCCCTTTTTCTACTTCGTCTGCATAATTGTAACGCTTTCACGTTTGCTAGTAAAGCCTACTGCATCAAATACACGCGTTTCGAAAAATAAAACGGGTACTGTGTTTCTTAGAAAACCTTGAGATAGACACACTGCGTAATGACCTAGATTAATATTTCATTAATGCTACCCCACGCGAAAGGCATGCAGACTTGCTTTTTTTCAAATAAACAGGGACAAAAAACACTACCAATACGAGGTTAGGTTTTAAAAAACTTATTAGGAAACATGACACAATACTGTTTTACGTCTGAAATCCTGACATTAGCCTGACAGTACAGAAGACACCCCATCGTATAGAAGTGAGCGGGTGGTAGAAGAAAATACATATTTTGAACGCAGCCACTTAGCTCCATTAAACTTATATATTTGGGTGCTTTAGGTCTTGCTGACAAAGAATATGTTAGGTGTTAAGCAAATAGTCTAACAATTAACAAATTGTGGCCAAAATGTTATAGTGGTGTTGTCTGACAACACAGGATCATATTTGCTCATAATGGCGTGTTTGGACACTGATTTAGAGGAAATGAGGCCACCACGTTAAATCCGATTTGATTGGCTAGAATAATATGTAAAGCGAAACATGATTAGTCGATGGCAAATACTAGTTTTGGTTGTTAATGGCAACGATAGGAAGGGTACTTTTTATCAAAAGCTTTTGTAAACATGGTCTCATTGGCTAGACCATTTAATATAGTCAATTAGGAGCGTCAGTTCAGTGCCACTTTTTGAAAATCCAATTTGTAAAAGCAAGTGCGTTGAGATCCCGCTCATATTTTTCTAATAAAAGCCTGGGACAGAGGCAGATCGGAATTGTACCATAACTCATCGCCAGTCAACGTATTTGTTTAATATTTCCGTGAATTGTGGTAAGCTAGACATATTTGATATCTTTTAGATGAAAATTGAATGTGAATTGATAAATTTATGTCTGTATGTGTGTGGTTCAGTAACAAACATGAGGCAAAGCCTAGATATTGCTCTATCATGAGAAAAACTTGTCGGAGAGGAGTATAACTGCATGGGATTGCCAAATAGTACTATGACACCTATCTTATTGAATAGAAGGAATTAATGCTGGAATTGCAGAAGCGTTGTAACCATTAGGGAGAGGAATACTGGTGTATATTGTTCATGAGAAGCTAACAGTTGGCCTACCGCGCTGAACTCGGTGTTTGTTATGTATTGTGCTTCAGTGTGGAAATAGATTATAAATTAGTTCTGAAGTAGGAGGTACAACCTTCTTGTTTCAGGGACCGTGGTACTAAAGTATTAAAGCAGCACCTGGTCTGAGTTTTGCTGAATCCAGAGGCTGAAAGCATACTCCTTGGTCAAGATATCGACCAGTGTTGTTTCTCAAGAAAACTGTGAAGCAAGCGAGCATAGGAGACTGTTTCCTGCCGCCCACACAGAAGTTAAGATTACGTTGTCCAGAGCAGCTCAATCTTGTGTATACCCCCCTCTAAAAGTGACTTTACATTAAATCAAGAGGGACATTTATTTGTTTCAAATAAAAGAAACTGTGAACCTTTTAAATATTATTTCCACCAGAATCAAACACTTGAAGTCATGATGACAAACAACAACCTAGCTTGAAAAGCCAGTATTACCTCATAGTACTACATCACTACTTACACACATATTGTAATAATAATATATGTCAATACAAAGATCCTATCTATAAATTGTGTACATACAACTTGTGATTTCATTTGATTGTGATTCCTGGTTCACTTTGTAGTTGAATCAGGATATCTATTATTGAAAGGAATTAATACATATTTTAAAAGTAACACTTGACTTATTAAGATAGTCTTATAGAGTGTTCTATGTATGTGAGTGTCACAGTGTTGTAAAGTATTGTGGATTCAATTAAATTGTTTATCTGTCTGTTGGTTGTTGTAAACATACACTTCATCACTATCATAACCCTAGACATTCAACGTAGTCATCACAATATTCCATAATAAGTCTGACTGAGGTCTAAATGTGGTAGCAAAGTAAGGTCATCTGTAATACACCACACTTATTAGATACAGATACCTTCACAGCTGATCTCAGTCAGTACACTAAGTCCCCTATAAATATTTATATCATCCCACTTTACCACAGATGACAAATGAGCTCTTAAACAAATGTAGAAACCTAGAAAGCATTTTAACACATCAAGAAAATAGAGACATTGATGCCATTGAGCTATGTGATGAACTGAAAGTAGTATCCAAATTAGTACCAGAAAATACTCCACCAATTGAAGTTCTTCGTTACATTATTGAAAATAACATTGCTCCTAATGTCGCTATAGCCTTAAGAATATTACTAACTTTGCCGGTAACGGTAGCAAGTGGTGAGCGTAGTTTTTAAAAACTGAAGCTTATTAAAACTTATTTACGCTCAATAATTGCCGAAACTAGATTGGAAGGACTTGCCATGATTTCAATTGAACATGAAATCGGTAAAAAATTAGACAACGCAGACCTTATTTCTGTATTTGCAAATATGAAAGCAAGAAAAGTGTCTTTTTAAGCAGTATATACTTCAAACCATATAAATTCAAATAATGTGAAAATAGTGCTAAAAACTATAACATGTACATACTACAGTTAAGTGTTTGTGACTCAGCAGTTCATCGTTCCACATGAGAAGAGCATGCCCTATATGTAAGTAATGTAACTACATTTATTTCATATAATTGTCTCTAATAAAGTCAATCTTTTATTTTAATATTATACAGTATTTTCATCAATTTATGAATACATTATTATTAATGGTCCTATTTAAAATTAGGCTAATGGTCATGAAATTAATGTTGAAGCTTGTTTAATAACATGATGGTTTCAAAAATTTCAAACGTTAATTTGAGGTTGGGCTGGGGCGGCAAGGTATGGTATTGCACGGGGCTTCAAAATTCCTAGGGCCGGCCCTGTATATACCTCACGTCCATATGTATGTTATACCTCACGTCCATATGTATGCTATACCTCACGTCCATATGTATGCTATACCTCACGTCCATATGTATGCTATACCTCACGTCCATATGTATGCTATACCTCACGTCCATATGTATGCTATACCTCACGTCCATATGTATCCTATACCTCACGTCCATATGTATGCTATACCTCACGTCCATATGTATCCTATACCTCACGTCCATATGTATGCTATACGTTATTGGAGCTGGAATTACCGCGGCTGCTGGCACACTCTAATTTTTTCAAAGTAAACGCGCCGGCTACCTGGGACGCTCAGAGAAGAGCACATGCGGGAGAAAGCCGGGAGACGGTAGGTCAGGAGACAACGGGCAGTGAACCGGAGCGAGCCGAACCGCCCGCCTGCGCCTGAGATTCAACTACGAGCTTTTTAACTGCAACAACTTATATTTCAGCGTTTGGCACCTGACCGGGCGTTTGGTTCATCCCACAGCGCCAGTGTTCTGCTTACCAAAAGTGGCTACTTGGAACACGCATTCAACACGCGCACGGCTCCAGTCGAGCGAGGCGGACTTCTTACCTATTTAAAGTTTTAGAAAAGGTTGAGGTCCTTTCGTTCCCACGACCTCTAATCATTCGCTTTACCTGATAAAACTGCGATCGAGAACCACCTATCCTGAGGGAAACTTCAGAGGGAACAAGTTAATAGATGGTTCGATTAGTCAATCTTTCGATCCATGGTAAAAGAAATAGAGGGAGACAAACAAACACATGAAAAAGAGAGCTAGAGACAGATACAGAAGAAAATGACAGTACTTGAACGGATGGCACAAGACGGGAGGGCTTGGCATGTTCTTGATGATGATGATGGTGTCATAAATTTGGATAGGTATTTAAGATAGATTTGGTCCCGTCTGAACAGAACTGAAAAGGTGGTAACTCAGTGAGAAATAAGGTATAAGAAATAGTTTTCACGAGTGAATAGTTTAAGGGTAGAATCTGTCACTGGATTGAGAAGATACTCTAGTCCAGCCTATCTTTACGACTGTAATTTGTTGTCAGACAATCCTACTCTCCGTACATAAAACATATACGTTTAACCACTCTCTCTTTCTCTCTCTCTCTCTCTCTCTCACACACACACACACACACAGAGTTAAGTGACGACAAGACACACAAACGTGAAAAACTATAGTAAATGGAGTATGGATATGGGCTGAGCTGACGAACACAAGTAATTAAGTTTTGTTAAGTTTATTATCATATAAACTACTCACAACATCAAACATATATATCAATAGAATCATAGGTTACAAAATTTGGAAAATAACCCCATAAGTGTTATCCCCTCTGTTGACAAAAAAAATCCCACAAGAAGTTAGTAACCCCAAAAGGTCAAAAGATTAACGCTAGGGAATAGAAATAGACGATACAGTACAGAACAGAGTTCCTAATTAATCTATCCTGTAAAATAACAGTATTAGCGAACAAAAAAAGAAGTGGGTACAACGATTATACAAATAGAAATATTCACTCCTCTTATTCACACTCTGTCAATCTGTGGCCACATTCAATCTCGCTTACCTACTAGTTGTTTACCAACATCTTGAACATATCATCCTGGTACATGTAACAAAATCCAGTGTGGTGTTTCGCCGAAGTGAGCCCCAGTTCCTCCACGAATAATTAATCCTCCTAATGGGGAACGCTTACTTTGGTGGTGATTATGGGATATGGTAATGTCACGTCAGATAGTTCAGGTAGCAAAATAATTACCAAGATCTAGTGTTCACAGTGGACAGTAGTTAGTACTTCTAATAGTTTAAGGAAATGTCTGGTAGGTAAATCTTTCTGGATAAATCCACTTGACAACACAATGGTAAGTAGTCGGGAACAATGTTATGTTTAGATATTTCGCCACAGCGGGCTGATATAATTGAATGGAAAAAAATATGGATATTTGGTGTCTCCAGTTACAATTAATTCTTATTGTCTATACGTTTGGACTCTCTCTCTCTCTGGATGAAGCAAGAGGAGCGCACCGGTCAACATCGAAGACCCGATAAAGACTAAGAATTGTTACTGGTTGTATTTAGACTTAGACCGCTGGCAGGCTGGCATGTGATCAGTATTAAATTTAGGAGAAAACAAAACATTTAATCACAATATCAATATCCTATCCTGTCACGCGTACGGTAAGATCTCTTATCCACTCCGTCATTTAATTAAATTAAAAGCACACAGGTCTAGCCTATCTTATCACGCTTCGCTCACCTGTTACGGGTTGGGTTTTAAGGTATGCGCTTTTTCCCCTTCCCGCCCCCGGTAAACTCTCAGCGCACAATATCAGTGATAATTTAGTTATGACTACTTTACAAATATCGCTTGTCATTACTAGCTATTTGTTTCGCCACATGATATTACGCTAGTCACTTACACAATTACACGTAATGAATTAGAAGTAAATTTATATTCCGTCAATAGTCAGTCGCCTAGTGTATTTATCAGTCAATTAAAACATCTCTTTCTGGGTGATAGCGATTAGTTACCTTTACATTACAGCTGGCAAAATTAGCTATACGTTATTTAATACTCCAGTCAATTAACGCACAGAAAGTCCCAGTGAATTATAATGAGGAACTTAACACATTAAATCACTTAAATGCTAATATATATTACCGCAAATCAGAAAAATGAAACAACCTCCACGGAATCTAAATAATCCACTTTTTTTTACAATGGCTCTAGAATGATGTTTCCAAAAATTCTGTAGCGACTAGATAACTGACTTTGGGTAGACGGAGTATATATACGGAAAAGCTGTTATTTCACTAACTGGTGCGAGAAATCGCGCCTTCTGCCATATCAGGAAAATCAACTCCTTCTACTCCCGAGATAAAGATTTTCTGCTCACCGCTGCCGACCAGGAACATAGACGTCGCTCAGCAAACGGACCGTCTTTCATCTCGTCTCTTTGCTATAGATCAGAGATTACCTCCCCTGGGATCACGGACAACGAATGTGGTCGGTAAATCTTATTATCTCCCCTGTCCTTGGCTTTAAGTCCCCTGAAAGGCTGGACATCAAACCGTTAGCGGCAAAACTCCTGCCCGCCCCCTCTCTTCCAAAGAACCCAATTTTCTATCCACGCGCTCCTGATTGTCAACTATGCTAACTGCCGAATTAGCTCGCGTGATAATTTATGATAAGTGAATTATGCTTTCGCTGGCTGTTATCTTAACCTGTACGAACGTAGGTAAACGTTTGTCAGCGCCTGTAAACAGAAGAAATAGGCGTGGATTCGAATGTGAGTCTACAGTCAGTGAATTTCGTCAGCGAATTGTATGTTTTTGCGTAGCAAAAAATTATAAACCTAAGATGGGGAAGCAAGGTGGACGGGACACTGCTGCACTATTTACATACATATGTGACAGATGGCAATGATTATAATAATAATAATTATTATTATTATATTCGTTTTGTCACCAATTCAGAATGAATTTAGATCAGCCAGGATCACAGACATGTAACCTCAGAATGTAAACGGCCAGAAATAGAGTAATTAAAAAAAAAAACTGAGAGAGAGAAAGAGAAAGAGAGAGAGCTGCATCAAGGTAGGCAAAATGAAATTAAAAACAGGCTGACAAACAAAAATCAAAACCAAAACACGACAAAATTATTATACTGTAAATAGTCAAGAAATAAATAAATAACAAACTCTGCTGTAAATAGCTATCATCAAGAACTCATCCCTGTAGAACACGGGTGGAAGAAGACAATAGAGGAATATTATAACGTACCTTAGAAGTTCCCTCAGCATCATAAATGTGGGCCGCGAAAGGTGAACATTTCTGACATAAGATACCATGTACGTAACTTTGGCAACCGTTCCAGTTCTCTCTTGTTACACGTGACCGGATAAACTCATATTCTTTTTTGATTTTGTTATCATCTTGTGAGCTGCAAATAGACATGCCTTCAGGGTTTTAATTGAAATAAGTTGGTTTCAAAACAACGAAATAACATTTTACATTGCATGGATACTTTTCCATATTCTTCTATGTTTTCTACGGCTTAAAATGTCTACAGCAGTGTTTCTCAACCTTTTTGTGTTCACGGCACACTTTACAATTTTCTAAACATTTGAGGCATCTGACCCCGCATCTGAATAAAAAATTAGAGTGATATATACTAAATTAAATGCACTAATTTGTGGGTACTTTAGAATAAAGAAAACCCTCAGTTCGACTCTCTTTTAATTGTTTAAAATAATTAGAAGGTATATTTAAAAAAAAAAAAACAGAAATAAGAAATCTACTTAGGTCCAAGTGGAAGCATTATGCTTCGTCCAAGGCTTCTGAACGTTGTTTATGCGCCTCTTGTGTTTTTGTAATATCATGACATTTTTAAGTATATCTATTTTCATTCAAAGCAGTTAATAACTCCAATTATTATTGAATGAATTCAAGCTGTAAGATCAGTTTTATATTACATGATCGCTAAAAATATATTTCATGTAGTAAATTTTAACAAATTTTGCGGCACACTTTGATAGGTGTGGCGGCACACTGCTTGAAAAACACTAGTCTACAGTATGGGGCTGCAGGGCCCGTGTCCAACCCTCCTCGGTTGCTTCTTACGACACGTGTGTAGGTTACAGTGCTTCTATTATTTGCTCCCCTTTCGGGCTACTTCAGAAAGCAATGGCAAACTACTGAATGAAAAAAATTGCCTAGAAAAATCCCAAACAGCCAATAAAAGCTGGGGTTGATTGCCACGTCCTGTAAAGGATAAGCAACTATCTTTTTTTTTCGGGCTACAGTAACACACGGTATGACAAGGTCACTAAAGTGGAACTGATGAAAAGACACCAGACACGTGTCACTAAAATAAGCCATGTGAAGAAGACGCTGGCGATGGATAGGACACTAATTAAGGAAACCTGTTGATAGCATTACAAGGCAGTCCTTGTTCCGGAATCCCCTGAGTAAGATAGATAGAGAGAGACAAAAGAGCACACGGAGAAGAGGAATGGAGACATACATGAGGGGAGGAAGAAGACATGGAAAGACTTTGAGCTGATGGCACAAGTCAGGAAGACTTGGCATAAGTTTGTTGAAGGTCAAAGGTCCCATGGACCATAGGTTAAGAAACCCTGAACTAATCAAACGCGTGTTTAATATAAGAGTTTATTTGTCAGTAGAAGAAAGAGAGTTCTTTAGTGTTACATACAGCCAATCCTGACATATGGAAGCGAGTCACTGACAGTTAGTAAACAAGCAGTAAAATCTCTGGAGGTCACACACAGATGTGATTTTACAGACGAATGTCAAGGATATCGTTGACAGATAAAGAGAGAACTGAGGGTGTCTTGGAAGAAGCCAGCTCCCAAAGGAAACTTATTACGTACATTAGAAGGAGTCTGTCCACTTCCCATCACTATAATAGGATTTTCTCAAGCGTCTTTCAGTCACAACATTTTTCCCACCAAAGTTGCAGTCTGCAAATTATGTAAAAGTCGTGCGCTTCTGGCCATTGCACGATGCTTGAAATAGAGTGCATTGTTTTCCCCACCAAAGTCATCGTCCGGAAATTACGTAAAAGTCGTGCGTTCCCGGCACTAAATTGTACGACGCTTGAAATAGCGTGCATAATCTTTAGAATTTCCTTTAGCGTCCATACCCAAATTTGCCCCATTTTTTCATACAAAAGTTGCAATCTTTTTCACTAGACATTTTGTTTCCGTCCTTAATAATGGCATTTGTCTAATCCAATACCATAATTCCCGCCGTAAGTACTTCGGTCGGTCGGTCGATCGGTCAGTCACATTTTGCACACCGTCATTTGCGCACTTTTTTCTATTTTCGAGGGAGTGCATTAACTTTCAACCACAGCTAAGGGGGTGCAACTGTGGTTGAAAGTTAGACAATAATTGTATTGTTTCCCCTTATATGTACTCTCGCGAAAATAGAAAAGTGTGACGGTGTGCATTAAATCAACTGACAATCAAGATACTCTTCTGTCCAGTTTCATTCGGGAAACGGATTTAACTCATCATTTTTCTTAAAAATAACCTTAAAATGTAAGTTTCTGATTGTTTCTTCAAGACAAAATTTTAATTTAAAGTATTGCAGACTTATTATTATGGATCAAAATGATAAGATGGCTAAAGGGAAGAGACGATCGCGTCATTCTCAGCGAGCAAGCGAGACTATAAAAGAAGCAGCAATGTAATACGTGAAACAGAAACAACACACTATAATTAAAAACCTGCCAATTTTGGCTGGTTGTTGCTAGTTTGTGACATAATTTTTTTTTTACTTTTCCCCATTGTTAATTCGGGTGAGTGTAAATTCAGAATGGAGTGCGTTACATTTGCAGAATTAGACCGATTTGGTGGTTCAAGTCAATACTCCTTTAAATAATGATTCGCAGACGGAGTTATAAAAAGGCGATTTTGATTTTTTTTTTCCTTCTGTATTTTTGTTTTTATTTTAAATACGTACCAAGGCAAGATTTATTTAAATCCGTACATATGCATAATGTGTTGTGATAAAGCAGCTGTTAATTAATTAGTCAAATTTCAGTTAATTTCCTATTTTTTTCACATCTCCACGTGTAATTTTTTAACGCGTTACTCCAGAGCTTCTCAAGCAAGACATCCAGATAAATGGCCACAGAAGAATTAGTGACGTCACCAGGGCATGCAGCAGACAGAACACAACACAATTATTTCCCGCCATATTTTGGCAGACATGCTGCTAGTATCAGAGAAAAGCTGAAATACATGGTGACAGCAGGAAAGATTGAAGGACAAATATATTGAGGAAGACAAACGGAGACGGCACTGAACACTTTGACATCGTGGCATGGAAAGAAGTCATCAACAGAATTTATAAACATCACTGGACACAGGAGGCATGATCGCCTACGCCAGATAGCATGCTACTTGAAGAAGATGAGTTTTTAATGTAATTACTTTTACTTTGAAACAAGTGTGGCTTACCCACAGCATCCAAACTCAGAGTAATCAGTACAAAAGCTCAAGTTCTTATCTGGTCTGAAAGGCGCACGAAAGTCCAGGCATTGTGGATGGCAGTCGATGATTGTAATGAAGTACACGAACAATACTATGATCGATATGTAACCTTTGACATCTGACGTTTGGGGTCTGAAATAAAATTGGTACATTTCAGTTGAAATATAAAAAAAGGTTTTTATATACGTCCCTGGGGTCTTTTATGAGACGAAGACAGAACAGGACTACTGTTCCCTCAGTCATGTCGTATAAGGTGGTGTGACGGTATTGCCTCCCCTGCTTTGCAGTAGTGGTCCAACAGTGGCCAAAACTCAAGAGTATCTATTATATGCGGCAATGGAGTCTATCTTTACACAAGATTACTCTTGGCAGAAATGTCGATAGAAGAGTAGTAAAGCTTCTATCAGTATCACATGGGAGTCTTCATAAGATATTAAGATAAGCGAAAACAATGCTGGCTGTGGCTAAGCACGTTAATTCTATAATCTACCGACACTTTTATGAAGAATTTAGGCAATGTTTATTCTAGCTCGTTAAGATACCCACGACTGAGATAATCATTGGAATTATAATAATAATAATAATAATATATATATGTGTGTGTGTGTGTGTGTGTGTGTGTGTGTGTGTGTGTGTGTGTGTGTGTGTGTGTGTGTGTGTGTGTGTGTGTGTGTGTGTGTGTGTGTGTGTGTGTGTAAGTTTAGTAACTTTGACTGAGACAAACATGTAGTACATTTAAAAGATTAAATCGAAGTTAAATTTGTAACATCACAAATAACAAAATGTAATAATCACTTTAGGTTTAACAGTTTGAAAATAATTTGAATAGTTATGGCTAAAGAAAAGCTATCATCCTCGTTTTCTGGGGATTGCGAAAAGGGTTAAGAAGTTCAAGTGGCAGCATATGTTTGAACTTAGCTGCCAATGACGGTTCTGCCTTTTCACACTGATCACTCGTCTCTGGTCAAAGGTTGTCGGGTGTAGCTCGTCTCCCAGAATCTTCAAGGAAAGTCTACAGAGTGCGTCCTTTATCTTAAAGCATAGGCCACTGATCCCGTCTTGTTCCAGAAATAGTACGTTCTGCTGGTACCACCAATAAGCCAATCCTGGCTACAGACTTGTCGCACAGATGAATAAAAGAGACGAATAGTTCTCTTACAACACGTGTCTGGGATTTCTTTTAATTTGACCATAGATTGCCCCTTCTGACTCCGTGTTTCTTCAATTTCCTAGTTCCAGTGTTCCTTATTAAAAATTGAAAGAGATTTCCTGTGCTTTATCTGGTTCTCCAATAAAAGGTCCGGATAACAATTAGGAATTATGAATCTAGTTTTCACTGTGGCGAGGTCTGATGTTGTCTTGGCGAGCGTGCAAATCACAGAGAAATGAAACTGTGAAATTGTCAGCCTAGATTCCCTCCAGTGATGTTTTGAATCTAAGAAAGATCTAATCATTTCCTACAGGTCGGGTGTGGCACTTTCCAAATAGTTCCTACACGGAAAATTTTCTCAAAAGGTCACGTCTCCCATATATGGTGATGTGGTATCTTGCATACGCTCTCGCCAACACATTTGTAGACTCATATTGTCCAAAATGTAATAAATCCATGATTACTTTTTAATCAGGGACCGGAAGCGATTATATCACATTTGTCTGCCCACATGCACGGGTTATCATGTGTTTCGCCAGACAAACAAATCTAGTTCTTTTCAACCTCCTTGGATAACCGAGTCCCGCCGCTTGAAAGGATGGTCAGACCGATATTGTGATAAATATTATCGCCGGCGGGTCACCAAACCTGGCGAAGCGTAAATACGTCTGAGGAGTGGTAAACAATAAGATACGCAATACTCCCGTAGCAGTTACTGCCATAGGGGAGTGGCGTGTTAGAGACTTCACTATGCTATGTCCATCATAGAGCAAAATAGTGAAAATACAAATGAAAAGGCATGATTTATGCCAAATAAAAGCGATGAGTGAGAAAAGAAAGGATACTGCCGGAGGGCTGAAGGTGTGAGAGATGACACAAAAGAGCATGTTCAGACGTTTTGTCACAGGCGGCTAATATGAGGTTGTGCTAGAGGCTGGCACATTCATCGTAAAAAAACAAATTGCCATAGAAACCACCGCTGTAAGAGCTTGTGAATGCTTGATGTAGGCTTTCTGCAAGGGAACCAGCAGCAGTGACGGCTCTCTGCTCCGTATGGAGCGTTAAATGGAAAATAATGATGATGTAATAAGGTTTTAGGATCCTGTTAGATGAATTAGGAAGGTAATTATTCAGTAAGAAAAATTAGAGAATATAAGAATCGCCATTTCTCGTTTAGTTCCTGAAGGAGCACGGAGCCACTACTGCAGTTGGCCTGTTTACAAGATGGCTGCGTCAGAGCATTCATTGGTTGTTGCAGCCACGTGTCTGTAGTCATTTATTTAACATGACGAGATAGCAAGCCCCATTCACAGCCTCAGGGTAGTCACCCCTTACGATTTGCCGGCGGAAGCAGTAGATATATTTTTTCTTTATCTCCTCACAGACTTCTGGGAAATACAAGGAGCAAGAATTCTAGGTGGTGTTATTAAAATTATCCTTAGAGGTCAACAAATCCGCTGGTAGTTAGGAATATACGATTAAGATACACGCTCCTTGATTTATAAACGGCATTGGAGAATACGTGAAATGTGTTGCTACACGGATCTGTGCAATACAATATAATTTACTGCAGGTAAGAAATTATCCATATTAATATTTTAAAGATATATTGGTCAGTGTGTTTTGACATTTAAAAAAAAATTATGGGTGACATTTAATCAATGTACAAAATGACAGAAAAGCACGACAGTGTGCCATAAATTTCTTCAACAGTCCATTTCTCGTGTGTTCAGTTTCTTCTTTTATAGTGACACTTGGCTCGAAGACTTCATTAATATTGATGATTTCTCAGTTGATTTTCTGATTCAGCAGTGTCTGCCTGGAATACCTCGGCACCTACGTAAGTTCGAAATATGTACATTCATTATGCTGCTCAGAAACATGGATTAATTTGAAAGGCACACGATTAGTGTTAAAGGCTCTTCAAAACAGCTTCACTGATGACGAAATCATCACATGCAGCAATAAAGGCGACGAGTTTTCAGTCCACGCATTAATTTAGAACCAAGCGATACGAGCTTTCCTTATTGCCTAAAAAATAACTAAAACAAGCAATGGCAACATTTTCTTGTCATGCTAAAAACGTTCGTTTTCTTTTCTATGCCCTCATCAGCGCCAAAAACAGACATTTGTACCTTATAGAAAAGTTACCTACCTCACCTACCTGTGCAGGAATCCCATATCATGTTATCCTTGAATTTATCAAACTTTCACTTTTGCATCAAATCCGTATATATATATATATACTGTTCAAAAAAAGAAACGCAACTTTTTTGGTGTTACTTTTATAAAAGATATTCGCTGATTGGACATCAGTCAACCTATCGACTGTGTCCATCTGGTCATTAACTTCTCGTGGTTACCTGAATTGTACTCACCTCATGATTCGTGAGGTCATGAAAGAGGTCAAGGTCAAAACAACATTTTTGACAGTAACTCGTGACAGGTTCATGAGAATCCCGTGAAACTTACTGAACACAAAACTCTCTGACCATATTATTGAATGCTTATAAAAGATTGACGCTCCTTGAATAAATTCAGTTGAAAATTCATTGCACAAGTATGGCTCATCTCACTACAGAACAACGACTCATCATCATTGGACGTTTACAGACTGGACAGTCACAAAGTGTAGTGGCCAGACAATTTAATGTAGTTAGAAGCATCATTAGTCGCCTTTGGAGGCGATTTCAAGAAACTGGCTCAGTGGCAGACCGGCCGCGCAGTGGAAGACCCAGAGTCACAACTCCTGCCGAAGACCGCTTCATACGGCTGCATCACCTCAGGAATCGACTTGCATCTGCGTCCTCCACAGTCCAGTCAATGTCAGCAGCTCGTCGAATTTCAGATCAAACGGCCAGGAACCGGCTGCACGACTCTGGTCTTTGGGCTAGAAGACCCTACAGAGGTCCTGTTCTTACGGACCGGCATCGCCAGAACCGACTGCAATGGGTGAACCAGCATCGTTAATGGACCGTTGGGAATGACTGGAGAAGGGTTTGGTTTAGTGATGAATCATTTTTTTGTGCTCCAGCAACACGATAGACGGAGAAGAGTTTACCGCAGAGTCCATGAGCGCTACGCCCAGAACAGCGTTGATGAGGCTCCTCCACATGGTGGTGGAGGTGTACTGATGTGGGGGGCGATCAACTTCATGGGAAGAAGTGACCTGGTGCAAATTGAAGGATGCCTGAATGCCCAACAATACGTCGCTGAAATTCTTCGTCCTCACGTCCTTCCACTTCTGGCTGCACGAGGGTCGATTTTTCAGCAGGATAACGCTCGACCTCATGTGGCACAACTCACCACCCAGTTCCTCGCTGACAACAACGTCCAGACCATTCCGTGGCCAGCCATGTCATCAGGCATGAACCCCATAGAACACTTACGGGATGAACTCGACAGACGACTCCGCCAGCGAGACGTGGCTCCAGCCAATCTCCGACAGTTGTCTCTTGCACTGCAAGAAGAGTGGGCAGCCATCCCACAACAACAGATCCAACGGCTAATCGAATCCATGTCAAGGAGATGTCGTTCTCTGATAGAGGCCAGAGGAGGCCATACACCTTACTGAAACGGAGGCCTCAGTCGCAAAGAATAAAGGTCCAAACCAAATTTAATGAACACCATTTCATTGTTAAAGTCTGAAAGTTTCTTCATGCTAAGATTGAAACATTAATTCCGTAAAATAAAATTTTGGTACAAGTTTGAAATTTGATGTCAATTACCACTGAAATAATGTTGCGTTTCTTTTTTTTTTTTTTTTGAACAGTATATATAATTTTAGATCAAAGCACAGAAAAGGGAATAAATAATTTATTCAATGAATGTTATATAGTTTAAATAATAATATTTGCTGTCTGCTCATTACTTACTTTAATTTTTCTTCCATGCATACCGTGAAGCGTTGTGGGGAGCTTACGTTTTCATTCTTTGAGTCAAGTGTGTCGCAGTGGCTGATACTGCGTTGTAAGATTTATGTAATATTATCTATCCACCTGCCTTTTGGTCTTCCCTATGATGTCTTTTCATTTGATGCAGAATTTTTGGTAACTAACCATTATTTAAAACTAAAATTTCTAACTCGAATGTTCATGTTTCAATAACTAAAGTTTGACATAAGCATTAAAAATGTACAGATACCTCATTATCATCTGGTTAGTCCACTTTTAAGTATCCGCACGCTGTAATAAAGATCTGTTCTCTGGTAGAATCCAGAAACTTCCACCTGGCTAATACAGAAAACGCAAGTTGAAACACACTCTACTGGAAGCACACGACCTTATTCTTAAAAACGCGAACTCACATTTTACTGATCGAACAGAGCATGCACGCTTTGTAACGAGCAGCGCGGCTGGTGTAACTAATTATCCTACACATCTTCAAGCCGGAGCTCAGAAAACTAGCCTAAACATGCAAAACTGGCATATATAAATGTATATATGTGTGTGTGTGTGAGAGAGTGTGTGTGTATATACACTCACACAAGGTTTTTCAAAGTTATGTATACACACTTAGAATGCATATAAGTCACACATTTAACATAAAATGTTGCTATTTTACTAGAATAGAGCGGAATAATGCTAGATCATCATCATCAGCTGTCATCTCCACAACGAAGGTTGGCTGTAATGGATCTCCAACGTCTGCTGCCTCTTGTCTTGATGGTGCACTCTGATAGAGATTCTTTCCTGTCCATCTCTTGATGTTATCTTCCCACTTATCGCTGTCTTCCTCTTGCACGTTTGTCTTGAACTCTCCCTTCTGTTATGGTCTTCTGCAAGGTGTTACAAGGTATGTCCTTTTATGTGGTCAAAATATTTTAGCTGGCTAACTTTGATCTCCTTCATTAGTTCTCTTTTCATACCTAGGTTTTCTAGGACCTCCTTATTTGTTTTCTTCTCTTTCCGGGAGATGCTTCCCACTCTTCTATTCTATATTTTCACATCCCGAGAGCCTCAATTCTTTCTTCCAATTGCTTATTCATCGTCCATGTTTCTACACCATACAGTAATGAAGAATCTCGTATATATATAGAGATATAGATATATAAAACACTTTATGATTGTGATGGACGAACTCGGCTGACCCTGAACTTTGTTGTAATTCTTGTAAAACGGGACTTCTTTCACGTGGATTCATTAGCTATGAAACTGTTCCACACAGAGGGCAGACACGTTTGCTGATTGATATGCGGAAAGTTTACCTATCGTTGATTCTGGTCATCGCATTGATTTAAGGAGAGATTAAATCACGCCCACTAACATCTCTTGAACAATCATAGGCAGTTATTTTAATTAACTTGGCCAGTGGGGGGCGTCGCCAGAATCAAACAGGCACAGCGACCACGATCAAAGAGACAGACTGAGGGATTTCAGGGGAGACTATCGGCGTTATCAAAGACAGTAGTGGTCCCTGATACGAGACGCAGTTGCTTGCCGCTAATTTCGCGTCTCGGTGTCAATCGCAGAACCGAGCGAACGGGGAAAGCCGAAACGGGCAGCAGCGAACGGAGATACGAAGACCAGGGTGCGGTTTCTTCTCTTGATTTGGCGGTCAGATCCCCAAAAGTTCGTGAGATCAAATAAGCTGTCAAGTTTATCATGTCCCACTCAACTTACATTCCATTTTAGCTAAATAGACCATGAAGACTAGACACGTTATCACCTCCAACAGAACCTGCGCAAACTGTCTTGGGAACCACGGAGCAAGATACCGTGGCTGTCCGACCTTCTATGAAACAAAGGCCATATTGAAGGAATCTGTAACCAAAAACATCTCCTTCAGAGAAGCAAGAAACCGAGTGGCTTCAGGCGGCACTGGTAAACAAGAACAGCACACAAGAGCCCAGCTGATAAGACTAGCCACAGATATGCGAGACATAAAACAACAACTCAAAGTCGAGACGAACAAGCAACACAACGAAGACTCAGATGCCATAAGAGACGAAACAATAGGAGCCGTACAGAGCGCCCAGGCAATATTACAGGAAATGAAAACTATCAAACACGAGATAGAAGTCGACATCGTCAAACTCACAGAGCTAAAGGAAGAGAACGAAGAAATCCTCAAAAGAATTGAAACAGAGAGAAAGATAGCTGAGGATACCCTTACAAAAAGTAGAGAACAAAACAAAGAAACTAAAGACAAAATAAAAACCGAAATCGTGCAGGAAATACAAAGCAAACTAGAAAGAAGAGAAGCAGCGGAAATAAACATAATTTTAAAAAACCATAATGGAGATGCTACCAAAAATAATAGCGACAGCCTTTGAACAACACAAAACGGTAACAGACAACAAGTAGCTACAGAACAGGCAGCTAGTGGTCCTTTTCAGGAACAATCAGCTCAAGGACTCGGAAAGCGATACCAACGAAGACTAACGCTAACACCCTATATACCGCAATACAACCGTTTGTAACCTGTAAGGCAGGAAAGGAACTCCATGAGAACGCCACGACACCATAAAAATACAAGCAACGACGAAGGATCCAGACAGTCAGCTAGTAGTCCTTTTCAGGGCTAATCATTTCCAGGACTAGGAAAATGATACCAGCGAAGATGTTAACACACTATATACCCCAATATAACCGTTTGCAACCCTTCAATGGGTTTTGGTTGAACAGGGTATCACAGCAAAATATTAGACCCAAAGAAAGAAAGAAAGAAAGAAAGAAAGACACGTTATCACTCGCTGGCCAGACCTGTACAGAAGCACTAGCTTTATTGAAATCTTGTTATAGATTTTCCCCTGGATTTTATATATATATTTGCAGTGATTTCTATTCTGTGCAAAGCGGTAATATATATTGTGTAAAGTGATCAGTGGTCTAGTTCAGTCATTCTATTTCAATGGAGTTTGTGTTAATTTAAATCTATTAAATTAAACCATCTCAATAGTTCCAGTTGTAAATATAATGATCTATCTATTATATTATTTCAAAAGATAATAGATGCTTAAATTAACTTTTAAAGTCGCGAAGGAATTTATAATTAATAAATTCAGTTAAGTCCTAGTTTTATAGATGTGTGTTTTAACCACTAGAATTCGCGCAGTGTTTATTAAATACATAATTAAATACTCGAGTGTATTATAGGCTTAACGGGAAATTTATCGCGCTTGATTTTTCGGTATGTTACATGTCTTTTTTCTTTCACACAGAGTGATCGTAACCTCGGTCCCAGCTAAATAAAGAAATAAATAAAGAAATCATCCTATAAACTTCCAGTCATATTGAAGAAACATTTCTTTCAAAATATAATCTTGTGGCGGTCTTTTTGCGACCTAGCTGTCAGAATTAAATGAAATAAAGCCCACCCAAGAACATTTTAAAGAATAATCATCAAAATACCCTTACAAACCTGTAAGATAAACTGGAAGGTAATCATCGCCAGTAGCGATATCATATTTACTGTTTACTGTGAGAGAGTACATATTTTCCTGACTGTGACTGAGCCTAGTTTTTTTTCCTCAATTGGATTTAATAAAACTATCATCACGCATTGAAGGAATTTTACCATAGCGGAGGATTAAAAGAGACCACTTCATTTTCACCCCTGTGCCGAACTGTGTTAGTGCCATCCCATAGACTCCTTTTATATATATAATAAAAACACGAGAACTCTTAGTCTTCAAGTCTTGCGATAAGTGAGAATATTTGTTACCAACAAACCCTCGCAAACATCTGGGGCGGGACATTGAAGGACTAGACAGTTCATATGTCGAAAGAGTACTTGCTGTTTTTATATACTTTTATGGATCGTCTGAGGCTGCATGCGGTAAGTGTGTGAGTATATGAGTGTGGATCCTCACGCGTGTGCATGAATGACAGGAAATTTAATCGTTTTCTTTTGTAAACCTGTTGTTAACTTTCTTGCCTAGTAATATAATTTTTCTGTATTCCCTGCATTGTTCCTTTAAGGGGGAGTTGCTAATTGGTTAACTCTGTTTAAAAACCCCCTCCTTTCCATTTGCTTAGTAAAGGGAAGAACAGCTGGGAAAAACAGCTTTTTTTAAATCACCTATACCTAACGTTGTAACCCCTCTTTCAGAGTAATTAACTTCACTGTTAGGTTAACGTACCTATGTTCCTGATATTATCTATCTCTGGACTGGGTTTATCTTTGTCTAATAAGCGGGAAGGGCTTAGTCGATACCAATCTTCTTCACCCCTCCCAAATTTGTTATTTGCATTTGTGTACTTATGATAATTTATGTAATACCTGATATTTGTTAGTGATTGATGTTTAAAGTGAATAAAATCACATAAACTCATTTAGTACGGTGTTGGACATACCCACAGCCCAACATTTCCCCTATTCGTTTAATATAGTTTGTATCTACATCGTCTGTGTGTGTGAAAAACACCAAATCGGTGTGCGCGCAGATGCGAGTCTGGAAAACTGGCAAATAATTGTTTGACCAGGAGAGCGGAAGAGAAGATTGAGAGAAGCGATTTGTCGTAAATAAGTCTGTCTTTACTCTCCTCCAGCACGCTGTGAAGCAACTATTTAATATCTACATTTTCTATCACTCAGCTTTCCATCATCATTTTCCACTCTAAACCGGACCACTATTTCTACGACTCTTTTCTCTCAAAATAAATTTACGACAATGATTCTCAGTTTTAAGGTGTGAGTTAACTGTTTAGATATCAGTATTTGTGTCATGTTTGTTGAATGTACCTTTGGCCATTCCTATTCTCTTCTTGATTTCCGTTTCATATCTGCCATCTTCTGTTATTATATGACCAAGATATGAGAAGCTCTTGACTTGTTCCAGGATTTTCCCATTTATGCTTATCTTTAATGTGGTCTTATCATCTGTTTTGCTAATTATCATAGTTTTTGTTGTCTCAATATTAATGCCCAATCCATATTCATGACTTATACTCTTCACTTGTTCCTGTAAATCCTGTTCACTGTCAGCTAACAACACGGTATCATCTGCATTTCTAAGGTTGTTTATTGACCTTCCACTGACGTTCAGTCCTGGCATCTCCTGTATCTGTTTGAAAGTTTTTTCGGTGTATAGATTAAATAGGCAGGGGAACAGCACACAACCTTGTCTGACACCTCTTTTTATGTCTATGTATGGTGAATAATTCCTGCCAGATCTTATGGTGCAGTGTTGTCCAAATAAAGGACACTGGGTATTCTTGTCTTTTCCATCAATACCTATGTCTTCGAGGCATTCAATTATTTTCTCGTGATAGACTCTGTCAAAAGCCTTCTTATAGTCAATGAAGCACATGTACATACATTTTGAACGTCTGTATATTTTAATGCTAATATTCTTCGGCAAAATATGGCCTCTCTTGTCCCGCTGTTTTGTCTAAAAACCAAACTGCTCTTCTGCCTTACTTTTTATTCAGTCCTGTATGATTTTGAACAGTATTTTAATTTCATGACTCATCATGCTGATTGTTCTGAAGTCTGAACATTCTGTTGCGTTAGGTTTTGGGGCAGTATTATAAAGACTGATGTCTTCATGTCATGTGGAATATATCCTGTATTGTATATATCGTTGCATAGATCTGTGATTGTATCTATACAAAAGTTCTCCAGAGCTTCTATTATTTCAATTTTTATGTTGTCCAGCAGCTCTAAAACAAAATCCATGGTGATATCACGAGAGGAAAGAAAACATCAGATTAAGTTGGGAGAACAGGTCCTGGGGCAGGTCGACCACTTTAAATATCTCGGAGCTATTATAGACCGAAAGGGAGGTATCAGGGGGGAGTTGGCCACTCGGGAGGCAGCGGCTGGGAGACTTTTTCAGGCCATGAATCGTGGATTCCTCAGCAGGAAAGAGGTTGGTGGGAAAACGAGGATGGCTGTATGCCGCTCCACCTATGTCCCAGTTTTGACATATGGATGCGAGTCGTGGGCAATGACTACAACCCACGAGAGCCAGATCCAGACCTCAGAAATGAGGTATCTGAGGAAAGTGGTTGAAGTAACAAGAAGAGACATGGTCCGCAACCAGACGATACGTCAAGGCCTAAAATCCCATCCGCTGCAGACCCAAATAGAACAGTCCCAACTGAGATGGTTTGGCCATGTCTGCGGAATGGGAGAGGATCGGCTACCACGACAAGCATGGGAAACAAAGAGCCAGGGATCCAGACCTCCGGGACGACCCAGAGTCCGCTGGGAGGACAACATTGGACAATCTTTGAAGGACCGAGGACTAGAGTGGAACCAGGCCAGGAAGAAGACAGCTGATGGAATGGTCTGGCGCTCTCTCTTCCAAACCTCTACACCTCACGGTAGAAGGGGAACGACTAAGTAAGTAAGTAAGTATGTTGTCCATGCCTGCTATTTTTTCCTTTTTATAACATATGTATTGCATTCTCTACTTCTGGTCTGAGAATTTGGGCTTCATTAGAATCTGGTGATGGTTTTTTTTTACCTCTGTTGTTCTCGAATAGTTCTTGTACATATTCTGCCCGTCTGTCTGACATGTCTTTCTCATCAAGTAAGATTACACCGTTCTTAGTCTTGATACAGCCTCCTCCTTGTACAAACCTCGGCTTATTTGATAATTTCTTTATTTATCCATGCATTCTTTGTCATTGGAAGTTTTTTTTTTTTTTTTTTTTTTTTTTTTTTTTTTTTCGTTCGCCCGCTAATACTCGAGGCGAAATCTCAGGTTATTACTAACCTGACATTGATTTTACGTGAGTATCCCTTTATTTCTTGTACAGAGACAGGTGTCCCTCGCCATTCAGGCAAATACTCGCCGATTTCGGAGGTACCCATTGCAGCTGGGTCGGCTCAGGAGCCGCCAGTCCCTGATCGACGACACTCCTTCAAATGTCCTCGCCAGGTCTCGGGTTAATCCAGTCCAAATCCCGGTCGACGAAAAATCCTCAAATGCCGTCGCCCGGGTTTGATCCTGTATCACCCGGTCGCCAGAGCGGTGTTGTAACCACTACGCTAGCGCGGCTCCCATTGGAAGTAAGAAAGAGAGTTCTTCCGTGTTATATAGAACCAATCCTGACACATGGGAGTGAGTCATGGGCAATTAGTTAACAAGTAGGGAAGACACCAGAGGCCACAGTGATGTGGTTTTACAGAAGAATGTTAAAAATACCATGAACAGCCAAAAAGAGTTGTGAGGATGTCACGAA
This sequence comes from Oreohelix idahoensis, assembly GCA_024509875.1. Lineage (NCBI taxonomy): Eukaryota > Metazoa > Mollusca > Gastropoda > Stylommatophora > Oreohelicidae > Oreohelix > Oreohelix idahoensis. Next base: position 164,918 of record JAMPIV010008542.1, on the reverse strand, counting down.
AGAGGTCAATGCGCAAAGGAAACTTATTTCACAAGTTAGAAAGAAGAAATCCATTTTTTTGGGCATGTTATGAGTAGAGGAAAGCTGAAAAATATCGTAACAACAGGTAAGATTGAAAAAAAAATAGATAGGGGAAGACAAAGAGAGAAAATACTGGACAGTTTGACAACGTGGCATGAAAGAAGTCAACAGCAGAATTGATAAATTGTACTGGAGACAGGAAGTTGTGGAGAGACATGATCACCTAGGCCACTAGGCATGGTACTTGAAGAAGAAGAACTTAGCCACCAGAAGCAAGCGCTCTAGCATCTTAGCCAATCGTGTGCTCACCAAAACTAGAAGAATGCTTATAGTTCTGTCAGTATTATTACCAGCAGTGAACATGCGAACACATCTACATCGGCAGGCACAACAGCTACTGCTATATTGGCTAATCCTTGTGCAAGCTTAACTTATTAGCATTAAGGATCATCGAATAGATAGATAATCATTAAAGCTTAGTTAATGGCTGGATGCAGCGGTTGTACATTCCAGTGTTAATTGGATCGCGTTTTCTTGTTGTTGTTGTTGTTTATGTTATGAAGAAAATATCTTGTTCAATCCCTGATGGGCTATAATTATGACATACAGTGTGTGTGAGCCCTTATACTATGTTCAGCCGCATATACCTGAATATGGCATCACACCTCCTGTCCCACTATTGTATACTGAATAAGTTATCATGTTCAAATTGGTTGTGTGTGTGTGTGTGTGTGAGTGTGTGATTGAGTGTGTGTTTTTTGCGTGCGTGCGGGTGTGTGTGTGTGTGTGCTTAATCAATGATAAGACTGATAAGACACGGGTGCGCTCATCACCAAAGCTTGGAATACGGGGAGACAACTGATGGACAGACACAGATAAAAGATTACTTTTCTGATAAAAGTAATGATTGTGTGTGTATGTGTGTGCGCGCGCGCGCGTGCGCGTGCATGCATACTTGTCAATCTGTAAAACAACACAAAAAGGTGTGTATGTGTGTGTGAAAGCTTGTGGTGTTTTGGTTGATATTTAATTGACTCTTTATTTGTTATTACATTGTATAGATCCCCGCTAGACCTTGACCTTCCTCGCCATATTCCCCCACTAATCACTATATTTTAATCTTTGTTCTTTTTAAATACTGTTTCTTTATATTGTGCAGTTCGCTAGGTCTGTCTATTCATTCATTCATCGCCCTTCAGTCCCCCGACCCTCCCAAGGAGCAAACGCCAACAACAAACTTATGCCATGTCTTCCAGCCCCATGCCACCAGCTCAAGGTCTTTCCGTGTTTTCTTCATCCCCTTCATGTCTGTCTCCTGTTCTTTTTTCCATGTCTGTCTTCTGTTCTTTTCTCAATGTCTGTCTCCTGTTCTTTTCTCCATATCTGTCTCCTGTTCTAGTCTCCATATCTGTCTCCTGTTCTTTTCCCCATGTCTGTCTCCTGTTCTTTTCTCCATGTCTGTCTCCTGTTCTTTTCTCCATGTCTGTCTCCTGTTCTTTTCTCCATGTCTGTCTCCTGTTCTTTTCTCCATGTCTGTCTCCTGTTCTTTTCTCGTTGTCTGTCTCCTGTTCTTTTCTCTATGTCTGTCTCCTATTTTTTCTCCATATCTGTCTCCTGTTCTTTTCTCCATGTCTGTCTCCTGTTCTTTTCTCCATGTCTGTCTCCTGTTCTTTTCTCCATGTCTGTCTCCTGTTCTTTTCTCCATATCTGTCTCCTGTTCTTTTCTCCTTGTCTGTCTCCTGTTCTTTTCTCCATGTCTGCTGTTCTTTTCTCCATGTCTGTCTCCTGTTCTTTTCTCCGTGTGTTATTTTCTCACCCTCTACTTCTATTACCCTGGGGATTCCAGAAGAAGTACTGCCTTCTAATGCATCAACAGGTTTCCTCAGTGTGTGTCCTATCATGATAGTGCTATCAACAGGTTTCCTCAATGTGTGTCTATCATGGTAGTGCTATCAACAGGTTTCCTCAATGTGTATCCTATCATGGTAGTGCTATCAACAGGTTTCCTCAATGTGTGTATTATCGTGGTAGTGCTATCAACAGGTTTCCTCAATGTGTGTCCTATCATGGTAGTGCTATCAACAGGTTTCCTCAATGTGTATCCTATCATGGTAGTGCTATCAACAGGTTTCCTCAATGTGTATCCTATCGTGGTAGTGCTATCAACAGGTTTCCTCAATGTGTATCCTATCATGGTAGTGCTATCAACAGGTTTCCTCAATGTGTATCCTATCATGGTAGTGCTATCAACAGGTTTCCTCAATGTGTGTCCTATCGTGGTAGTGCTATCAACAGGTTTCCTCAATGTGTGTCCTATCATGGTAGTGCTATCAACAGGTTTCCTCAATGTGTATCCTATCATGGTAGTGCTATCAACAGGTTTCCTCAATGTGTGTCCTATCGTGGTAGTGCTATCAACAGGTTTCCTCAATGTGTGTCCTATCATGGTAGTGCTATCAACAGGTTTCCTCAATGTGTGTCCTATCATGGTAGTGCTATCAACAGGTTTCCTCAATGTGTGTCCTATCGTGGTAGTGCTATCAACAGGTTTCCTCAATGTGTGCCCTATCATGGTACTGCTATCAACAGGTTTCCTCAATGTGTGTCCTATCGTGGTAGTGCTATCAACAGGTTTCCTCAATGTGTGTCCTATCGTGGTAGTGCTATCAACAGGTTTCCTCAATGTGTATCCTATCATGGTAGTGCTATCAACAGGTTTCCTCAATGTGTGTCCTATCGTGGTAGTGCTATCAACAGGTTTCCTCAATGTGTGTCCTATCGTGGTAGTGCTATCAACAGGTTTCCTCAATGTGTGTCCTATCGTGGTAGTGCTATCAACAGGTTTCCTCAATGTGTGTCCTATCATGGTAGTGCTATCAACAGGTTTCCTCAATGTGTGTCCTATCATGGTAGTTCTATCAACAGGTTTCCTCAATGGGTGTCCTATCATGGTAGTGCTATTAACAGGTTTCCTCAATGTGTGTCCTATCATGGTAGTGCTATCAACAGTTTCCTCAATGGGTGTCCTATCATGGTAGTGCTATCAACAGGTTTCCTCAATGTGTGTCCTATCATGGTAGTGCTATCAGCAGGTTTCCTCAATGTGTGTTCTATCATGGCAGTGCTATCAACAGGTTTCCTCAATGTGTGTCCTGCTCATCGACAGCGACTTCATCTCATCTCTTGTTCCACAGTCATGTGTCTGGTTCTTGTCATCAGTTTCACATTAAAGATCTTGTCATACCATTTCTATCCTTTATGTAAGCATCCATTTATGAAAGTCTATCTTCTTAGTTGTTGTTTTTGTTGTATCCGTGTTAGAGGTCTGTCACGGGATTTACTCCCCTAGCTCTGCAGTGATGGTCCAACAGTGGCCACAATTCAGAGCATCAACTGAGGGTCTTCAAAGGTGTCTACCTTTCGCTCGAGATTACTCTTGGCAGACTGGTGAATTGAAGAACGGTGCTTCAATTCTAGGGAGCCTCATAGGAATTTAAAGAAATCAAGTACTACGGCTGATAGGATCCAGGCCGTGTAAACTATTTATCTTTCCTGGCCTTCTATGAGTTACGATTTTGCTCGTTCTGATGAGCCCCCAACTGATTTAACTCAGTAAAATGTTACTTAAATAGTTCAGTTATAGGTATTTAAAATGACTGAGACATACGGGAACAGTTCACTCAAAATGACTAAATCAACTATAAATTTGTATATTTACAGATAACAAAATTTAATAGTCAGTTATTGTTAACAATTGTAAAATAAATAAGGGTGGGGTTAATTTAGACAGAGTCTTTAAAATCTCCTCACAGATGATCATCTGATTTGAAAATAGAGAGTTCACTTGGCAGCTTTGAATGGGTACTTAGCTGCCAGTAAAATTTCGGTTGGTTTCTGCCCAGTCGATGCTTTTCTTTGCAGGTTATGGACTCGTCACTGGTCAAATTTGGTGGTCACAACACGTTTCTCATTGTATCGTGGAGTAATTGCGAAGATGGTCCAGCGTCTGTTAAGACCCGTCTGCTGTAGGTGTCTAGCTTTGACTGCAGGCCACTTATACCACTCACTTGTTCCACAGACAGCACCACCAATTGGTACCACCGACTAGTATCATGAAATAAGAGAGAAACAAATACTCTCCTGGGTATTGGGTTTTCTGACACAAAATTGACTCTTTATTTGTTATTACATTGTATAGAGCCCCGCTAGACCTTGACAAAAAATACCCCCCCCCCAATTTTCATACCACCATCCCATCTGCCTCAGCACTTTACTCTCTCTGAGCATTAATGTTAATCACAGTGAGCGGAAAATACGCACTGCATTTATATTGAACATATTTACATTTGCACTGGTTGAAAAGGTTACTATAATAACTATGAACATCAATTCTATCATCATCCACTCCCTGCTCCATATGGAACTTGGGACTAACTCTGTTTTTGGTTCTCTATGAGAAATCCGCATAAAGCAGTCATCAGCTCTTGCAGTGGTGGTTCTTGAAACCATCCTTCTATATGCTGAGGTTACCAGCCTCGCGTGACTTGTACATCCACTAGCAATTTTCACATGTTAATAAATGCAAAATACTTACTTACTTACTTAGTCGTTCCCCTTCTACCGTGAGGTGTAGAGGTATAAAATGCAAAATATAGAACTATAAAATATACAACTTACCACACATTTATTTGGGAATACAGACTGACTTCTGGCTCAGAGAAATAGTTAAGGCAACTTGATTAAGATGCCTCTTACACGTGCTCTGGGGTATTACTTTGCAAATAGTATCCCACTATGACTTAGTGTTCAGGTTCCTAAGATTCCGGGCTTTCCGTATTAATGAAGGTAAAGTTTTCCTGGGATACAAGTCCACAAAATGCTCAAATAAGTTGTCCGGTCCTTTAAATTGGAATCATGATCCTATTCCTTATCCTGGCTTGACTGGCTGTCTTTTTGACGAGTTGAAATTCACAGTGCGGTAAACTCACAAGGCGCTAAATTATAAGGCAACATTCGGCCCACATCCAGATTGCTATTATATGACAAGGCTCCAATCAGAAATGTATTTTTACATTTAAAATGCCAAGCAATAGCATGCAAGATGCGCATATTTCTCTTTCTCTTACGAAAAACGTCTTGTGTAACAAACGCACAAATAAATGTGTTGTTCGCAGTCACCATATATGGTATGCCAGCTTTCGTCTATGATCGATCATTTTTACACTCTTGACTTCGTAATTTCTCACGGTAATCTCTTCTAAGATATATAATTATCTTCCTGACAAAACTGTCCGGAAATGATTACATCATTCACCCGGCCCAGCATACATTGATAGCAACTTGGTCCGATAAGATAATCGACTGGGGTCATCCCAAGATTGTTTACTTATTAATCGGCCGCACATGCTTCCCGACATAACAAGAATTGAGGGAAGGGAGTGAAAACAATGAATCGAAAATACAAAATACTGTCAGAGGTGGGAAAAACTGAAGTGAAGAGCACAGAATGAATTATAGGATGGCATAGGTAAATGCGACGTTCGAGGTTATTCTGTCACAAGATCGTACACATATGATAGCATGCAATTTTTGCCATAATTAAACCCATCTCCCTCTCCCCTTTTGCCACATTTCGTCACAAAAACCCAGGCATCCTCTTATAACAAAACGGTTATTGTAAAAGCCTAATTAATTAAACACTTTTTTTACTTGACAGATTTTTTTTTTGTCTGCACTAGTTAACTAATTTATATTTTGTTAAATTTTAAATGCTGCTAAATTTATTAAAAATATCGCTAATTTTGGCTTACTTAAATTTCAAACAATAAAAAATAAATTAAGTGTAAAGTAAACACAAACCTCTACACCTCAAGGTAGAAGAGGAACGACTAAGTAAGTAAGTAAGCACATCAAAAACTTCAGTTTTTACCTATGTTAAAAGTTTCATAAAGTAATGTTAAACGATAGAAAATCCACAGTAATTCAAGGGTTTAAAACCCGAAGTTGTTATCATTGATTTCTCTTCGTTATCATCACACGGCAAAGCAAGATCCTCCTCCACTGAACGAACTAGAAGAACATTTGCTTCCAGATCAACATCGTTTATTGAAAAGGTCTGTATTGCAGTATACAGGGTGTCCATAAAAGATTGTACCCTTTTCAAAAAATTTATTCTCGGCCCCATGATGTGGTACGAGGATGCTTTCTATCACAAAAGTAAGATAATCTCTGCAAGTTTTTAAGCATTTCTTACAAAGACTCAAAAAAGTGCGCATTCGCGCAGCGGGTATTTCAAGTGAAACTTTTGCAGTTTAGTTGCAACCGGTAATTGTTACATGTCTCTCAACACACTGGTCAAGTAGGTGAAAAAAAAGAAATAGGTACATTCTTTTTTGAGTCTTTGTAAGGTATGCTTAAAAACATGCAGAGATTATCTTACTTTTGTGATAGAAAGCATCCTCGTACCCCATCATGGGGCCGAGAATACAATTTTTGAAAAGGGTACAATCTTTTATGGACACCCTGTATTAAAATAGAAATGTATAATTACAATAATTTAAAACAGTTAGAGGTTATAACAAATATCCGACATTGCCGCTGAGATTATAATATTAGTATAAGTCGTTCACGCGGGAGTTGTTAACTATTACTGATAAAATTAGACTATGAAGATGGAGGTTACAAATTCTACTTTCGACATCATTTAATCATTTATGAAAGACCTGAGCCTCACTCATGTTTTTTGTGTGACGCCACGCTTTTTAATCCCCTCCGCCCCGTATCATCACACTTCGTCACAAAATTTTAGACCCCTCCCCCTTTTTTCCCCCCTTATTGCGTGATGTCATATGTGGACGACCGCTTTTGGGTGAATTGTATGTCTGCAAATTGAATCGCTAAGTTTGATCTCAGACCTGATAGATCAGCAAGCAGAGCTCTCTAGTCATGGAGGACAGATTCTGAATTTCAGAACTGTTCCTTTTTTTTAAAACCCGCTTTATCTGCTACTTGTGTTTAGTATTCGATGTCTTATGGGGTTAACTACCAGTTTCTGACTTCGTCATTAATTCAACGAATGTCAGTGTCATATATCATCCTCATTATTATTACAGTATTGTCCTTCACGCCCCCCCCCCCCCCCAATGAACCATAAAGCTACAACTGCAGCTGGTCCCCTTGCAGGAAGCCTGATCAGAGCATTCACGTGCTCTTACGGAATGATTTCTGTGACAATTTGTTTTAAATGATGAGTTTGCCAGTCACATGCACAACCTTATGTTAGTTGCCTTTTACGACATGCCTGGTGGAATAGTAGGCCTATTCTTTATGTGTCTCATTAGAAGATCCCTGGGAACTGCAGGGTTCAATGGAACTACAGGAGTCAATGGAACTACAGGAGTTAATGTCATATATAGACACTGTCTAGATTAGTCTAGAACATAGTGTACGAGATAAGATAGAAGTTAAGGTAGTCCAGTATCAGAGACAGCAGTGGGGGAGTGACATGTTACAGACTACATTATACTACGTCTCAGCATTATTAGGTAGGGGTAACTGGTTCCCTTCTTCGGTGCCTTTTCCTTCCCTATCTCAAGAGCAGAATCAGAAACCCATTTCCAGCTAGGTGCGCTTGTCCGTAACACACATGGTTTCAAACACGGTAACTTTGCACTGAGAATGATGCGCTCTAACCACTTCGCCACTCGACGCTCATGCGAACTAAGATCATCATCATGACCCTTCAGTTGCTCAAGGAACATAAGCCTTCAACAAATTTATATATTTTATTTTCATATGCCATCCGTTCAACATCTCTCCGAGCCTTCTTTATCCATTTAATTGATGTTTTCAAGTTCTCTTGTCCGTGTGTTTGTCGATCTTCTCAACCACTTGTATAATAAGGTACCTCATTCAATTTGTTTATTGTATCATCATCATCATCGTCATCAAGTTCCATCTTCACATTGAAGGTCGGCTGCAATTGATCTCCAACGCCTTCTTTTTTTTTTTTTCATAAAGTATCCCGTTCAACCCTTGATGGGTTATACTTAAGACATGTGGTGTACTAATTCAAGAAAATAAAGTCAGATTTCCAATATCCAAACATAGTACATTCTCAATCCCCCCCCCCCTTTTTTTTTCCACTCAGTCCAAATAGAGAACGCCTTCTGTCTCTTGTCTTAATGGTGGACTCTGATAGACTCTTTCCTGCCCATCTCTTGATGTTATCTTCCCACTTATGACGATGTCCTCCTCTTGCATGCTTCCCTTCAACTCTTACTTCTAATATGGACTTCAGTAATGTTTTATGTCTTTTTACATGGGCAAAATAAGCTCTTTAATATTGATCTCTCTCACTCTCTTTTCATTCCTTGGTTTTCTAGGATCTCTTCATTTATTTTCTCCTCTTTCCATGAGACATGCCCCACAGCTAATAATATTGCGCACCATAACGCCAACGTTACTAAAAATAAGCATTAATTGATTTTTACTTAATGACATCACTTCAGGTTTATGCGCGTCATCGTAGCTAGGAAAAAAAACATGCAGGACAGCCATCTTGACATAAGATCATTCTGCGGAAGCTACCGCTGCCCTTATCCGTCGTAGCGGCAGCCTAATCCATTTATCTGTGTTTCCCCACAAGACATGCTGATCTCGTAGATCTACTTCAGGTTAAACTCAAAGAAGACAAGCTAATCTAAAACACATAATCGAAGCATCGCTTCACTATGACTGACAACGTTCTTCGTCGGGAGGTTCAGAGACGGGATGACCCTTTTGGCATCCCAGCGTGTTTCTACTGGACTATCGATGAAGTTGCTGATTGGATCGAAAGCATTGGTTACGGCAAATACAAGGTATTTAGTTGTGTGTTTTTTTTAAGTTATCAGGGCATCAAGTTATTCCAAGCCAAAGTTCTGTGTCAATGAAAAAGATTAGTGCCGTAAACTGTCTAATAATAGAGGGTGACTTTAAAAATATTTTAAATATTTTTTGTTAAATTTTTACGGTAAAGGGGAAGGATAGTAGAACAAGGTCTGCCATTTTGCCCGAACGTTATCTATACGGATAAGTAACCATATCACTTTGACACATTGCAAAACACCCACTATTAAACGAAACAAAATCAAACTAAAATGAACGAAAAATATCAATTTCAACATCTTCTAGGTTACAATTATGATATACAACGCCATTATGTTACGTGCAAACACACCGCACTACATGCAAACACACCACACGGAGTCACAATATGACAGCGTCAAGTTCGCCGTCCTTCCCCTCGGCCAATTTTACTTATAGTGACATATGTAACTTGTGCGTTATTTTTCACGGGCTTATATATATATATTTTTTGTCCTTCCATTATGGGTTACAGCACGGTGCTATATATATATTTCATACGACCAACATATTTAACCCGTCCGACTTTGATCTAATTCATTAATTCTTTGAACTTTCATTTTACTGTTATTCATCTATATTTATATTTATTTTACTGCAGTTGTGTTTAATTAATTTGCTTCCTATGATGTTCCGTTTTGTATATTTTGTCTTTCTGTGAGGAAAGTCTTTTTTGGAGTAACAATGAGGCTGCTTTCTATTTTATGAGGGAGAAGAAAAAGGGCCTCATATTTGTAAATTTTACCAAACCAACCAATGACACTTATGGCTTACCAAACCAACCAATGTTATGAACCAGAGTTGGGGCACGGCACGAAGGATGGTAAAGTTAGAAGTTAGAACAGCCATGCTATGGACCCCCGAGGGAAAGCGATAGAGAGGCCGACCAAAAACAACTTGGAGAAGAACTGTGGAAGCCGAGATGCAAAGAATGAACCAGAGTTGGGGCAATGTACGAAGGATGGCCACTGATCGAGAAAATGGGAATAGTTTTTTGCTGCCGTACAAGATGCCACTAGACGTGATGACCACTGACTGCTTTGCCAGTCAGGGGTTTAAGGATCCAAGAAGAAGAAGAATCAATGTTAGTTATGGCTTACCAAACCAACCAATGACACTTATGGCCTACCAAACACCAACCAATGACATTTATGGCTTACCAAACACCAACAAATGACACTTATGGCTTACCAAACGCCAACCAATGACATTTATGGCTTACAAAACAAACCAATGATACTTATTTCAAAACTTGATGGTATTATGATGCTTTCATCAATCTTAGAACCCTATTTATATACTTCTTCTTCAATCAATGACACTTATGACAAATCTTGATGATATAATGGTGCTTTCATCAATCTTTGAACCCTATTTATATACTTCTTCTTCAATCAATAACACTTATGGCAAAACTTGATGACATAATGGAGCTTTTATCAATCTTATAACCCTATTTATATACTTCTTCTTCAATCAATGACAGTTATGGCAAAACTTGATGATATAGTGGAGCTTTCATCAATCTTAGAACCCTATTTATATACTTCTTCTTCAATCAATGACACTTATGACAAATCTTGATGATATAATGGTGCTTTCATCAATCTTAGAACTCTATTTATATACTTCATCTTCAATCAATGACACTTATGGCAAAACGTGATGATGTAATGGAGCTTTTATCAATCTTAGAATCATATTTATACACTTCTTCTTCAGTCAATGACACTAATGGCAAAACTTGATGATATAATGGAGCTTTCATCAATCTTAGAACTCTATTTATATACCTTTTCTTCAATAGCCATGCCGACTGGGGACAGCAACTTTGTCTTGAGTGATTTTTTTCACATGTATAGTTTATCTATTTTCATGCCATGTCGTTCTTTTTCGTCGTTCGTTCTCATTTAACTACAACGTCTTCGGTCATAAAGGTGACGGTATGTTTTAGTCTTCTCTCATCGCCATACAGTTTGTTCTTCAAATAGTTTAGTGAAAGCCCGCTGTTACGTGTCATTCTAGCTCGTAGCATATGCCAGAAATGCCGAAAATAGAAAAAAGTATGTCTTGAGAAAATGTTACTGGCACAATGTACAGGTATTTAATTCACGCTGTATGTGTTTTTTAAATTTTATACACATTTGAATTATGTGTATTATAAACTGTTTATGAAGATTCGTCTTCTAAAATATCTGGCATATCTCGCACTCCCAGGATGTGCATGAACCCTGGTTAAGAAGTACCTATATTATACATTTGTTATTTAGGAAAAACGATATCTCAGTCGTCAGTATGGATCTTCTTGTCAGTTAGCTAATAGCATACAGTTCGTTTTTTAAGTCATTAATTCATTAACTATACTGTTCAAAAAAAAGAAACGCATAGCTACTGAAGGCACACACATAGCCATAATTTTGACATTCAATAACTTTTTTAATTTAATGAGTTAATTGTTCAAATTGCACACAAGAATACCTTAGGGTTCAACCAATCAATTGACAGTTGTTTTGCATCTGGGTCACGAGAGTTTTTTGGCGTACGGGCTTTCCCGTTAGTATGGTGTGTGGCCTCCTCTTGCATCGATCAGCGACTGGCATCTCCTGGGCATGGATGCGATCAGACGTCTGATGTGGGCCTGTGGGATGGCTGCCCACTCTTCCTGGAGTGCCTGGAACAGATCACGACGATTGGCTGGAGCAACGTCTCGGCGACAAACACGTCTATGCGGCTCATCCCACAGGTGCTCAATCGGACTCATGTCTGGAGACAGGGATAGCCAGGGAAGGGTGAGAATGTTTTTGGCAGTCAGGAACTGCGTGGTCAACCGTGCACAAAGAGGTCTGGCGTTGTCCTGTTGAAACACAGACCTTTGGACAGCCAAAAGTGGAAGGACATGGGGGTCTAAGAATTTCATTGACGTATCGTTGCGCATTCAAGCCTCCTTCAATGTGCACCAATTGACTCCTTCCGTTGTAACTGATCATTCCCCACACCATTGCACCTCCACCACCGTGCGGCGGAGCTTCATCAACGCAATTTTGGGCAAACGTTCATTTCGCCTACGGTAGACCCTACGCCGTCTATCATGACGCTGCAACAAAAAGAAAGATTCGTCACTAAACCAGACACGTCTCCATTGATTGTCAGCTGCCCAGGGACGATGCTGGTTGGCCCAAAGAAGTCGATTTTTGCGATGGCGGCGCGTAAGGACAGGTCCTCGGTGAGGTCGTTGTGCCCAAAGTCCAGCGTCATGCAGTCTATTCCGGACAGTTTGATCAGACACATGACGTCCTGCAGGCAATGACTGGGCAGCTGAGGAAGTTGTTGTAAACCTGTTTCTGAGGTGACGAAGCCGAATAAAGCGATCCTCCGCTGCTGTTGTCACTCTGGGTCGTCCACTGTGATGCCGGTCTTCAACTGAGCCAGTGGCTTGGAACCGGTGCCAAAGTCGACTGATGGTACTCTGATGCACGTTTAGATGCCTGGCAACATGACTTTGACTTTCGCCTGCATGCAGTCGGCCAATAGCAATGTTCCTTAAATTTATCGATAGAGACGCCATAAATGTCTGCTTGAAAATGAACTGAATTTTTGTGTGTGTGTAGCGTTATCCTTTTATAGGGTTTCAGTTGCGTAGTCAGTGAATAGTGTTCACCCCAAATTTTGTTGCTTTCACGTGCGCGCAACATGAGCTGTGGTCAAAAATTGCGTCATAAACACTATTGACCACTGCGTTGTAACGATTACAAAAACGAACGCAATTCAGGTCAACACGTGCATTTGACACTGTAAAGAACATTTGAGGCTGGTTTTTATATACCCTAGCACCAAATTTTACTTACAAACTCATAAAAACGCGCCCTCGGATAGCTATGCGTTTCTTTTTTTGAACAGTATACAATGTTATTAATAGAAGGGTGTACGATTGGCAGAGTTGTAAGAGTGCTTGCCTCGCGCGGCAAAGTTAGCGGGTTCGAAACCCGATAGCGTAACGCCCCAGTCTAACCTTCTGTAAATGGATATCTCACCCTGCTCTTGAGTTAGAGAAAGCAAAGGCAGCGACAAAGGAAGCTGCCACCTCATCTCATAAAACTGAGACTTAGTGTAGAAAAGTCTCTAACATTTCAATCCTCTACGGCGGACTCTGCTACTATGAGATTACCTTTATATTTTCAGTTAAACCCTTAGGCCCACGAACTTTTAAAATTGAAAAATAAAAACTAAACTTGGTTTCATGATTTTATGACATAATGTCTATTTCGGGATGTACCTTGTTTTATAAACCTGAAAAGTATTCACCTAGTTGTGAATTGATTCATAAGTGACCGAATGGTTATGGATATACATACTTTATTGCACATTTTATTATAACGACGTATGGTAGGTGTCGTAAATTTGATAGGTATTAGAGATAGATTAGGTCCGTCTGAGTAGAACAGGCAAAGTGGTAACTGAGTGAGAATTAAGGTATGAGAAATAGATTCCACGAGTGAATAGTTTAAGGGTAGAATCTGTCACTGGGTTGAGAAGATACTCTAGTCCAGCCTATCTTTACGACTATAATTTGTTAACAGACCATCCTACTCTCCATACATGTAACATATATGTTTAACTATACACACACACACAATTATGTGACAACAAGACACACAAAACGTGAAAACTATTGTAAATGGAGTATGGGTATGGGCTGAGCTGACTAACACAAGTAATTAAGTTTTGTTAAGTTTATTATCATATAAACTGCTCACAACATCAAACATATTTATATATCAATAAAATCATAGGTTACAGAATTTGGAAAATAACCCCATAAGTGCCATCCCCTCTGTTGCGAAAAAGATCCCGCCAGAAGTTAATAACCCCAAAAGGTCAAAGATTAACGCTAGGGTATAGAAATAGACAATACAGTAATGAACAGAGTTCCTAATTAATCTATCCTGTAAATTAACAGTATTAGCGAACAAAAAAAGAAGTGGGTACAATGATTATACAAACAGAAATATTCACTCCTCTTCCTCGCACTCTGTCAATCTGTGGCCACATAAAATCTCGCTTACCTACTAGTTGGTTAACATCTTGAACATAACCATCAGTGTACATGTAACAAAATCCAGTGTTGTGCTTCTCCGAAGTGAGCCCCAGTTCCTCCACGAATAATTAATTCTCCTAAAGGGGAACGCCTACTTTGGTGGTGATTATTGGATATGATAATGTCACGTCAGATAGTTCAGGTAGCAAAATATTTACCACGATCTAGTGTTCACAGTGGACAGTAGTTAGTACTTCCAATAGTTAAAGGAAATGCCTGGTGGGTAAACTGTTAGAAAAATAATGATGATGAAGGTATCTCCTATCGGTTTTTCTCTTTTTTGGGGGTTGAGTGCCGATTATAAAAAACCACGTATTTTTTTCTGGATAAATCCACTTGACAACACAATGGTCAGTAGTCGGGAACAATGTTATCTATAGATATTTGGCCACAGCGGGTTGATAAAATTGAATGAAAAATCTGGGTATTTTGTATCTCCAGTTATAATTCTTAATGTTTATAAGTTTGGACTCTCTCTTTTTTATGAAGCAAGAGGACCGCACAAGTCAACATCGAAGACCCGATAAATACTAAGAATTGTTACTGGTGGTATTTAGACCCCTGGCAGGCTGGTTTGTGATCAGTACTAAATTTAGGAGAAAACAAAACATTTAATCACAATATCAATATCCTATCCTATCACGCGCAAGGTAAGATCTCATCCACTCCGTCATTTAATTAAATTAAAAGTACACGTGTCTTAGCCTATCTTATCACGCTTCGCTCACCTGTTACGGGTTGGGTTTAAGGTATGCGCCTTTTCCCCTCCCGCCCCGGTAAAATTCTCAGCGCACAATATCAGTGTTAATTTAATAAGGACTACTTTACAAATATCGCTTGTCATTACTAGCTATTTGTTTTGCGACATGATATTACACTAGTCACTTACACAATTACAAGTAATGAATTAGAAGTAAATTTATATTCCGTCAATAGTCAGTCGCCTAATGTATTTATCAGTCAATTAAAACATCTCTTTCTGGGTGATAGCGAGTGATTAAATTTACATTACACTGGAAAACTTTAGCTGTGCGCCATTTACTACGCTAGTCAATTAACACATAGAAAATCCCAGTGAATTATAATGGGGAACAACACATTAAAACAGCCCTAATCCTTGACTTCTTATTAACCCCTTAACGCCCAAGGTACCATATATGACCTACTGTCACATATATATGTAAATAGTGCAGCAGTGACCCGTCCACCTTTCTTCCCCATCTAGGTTTATAATCTTTGCTACGCAAAACCATGAAATTCGCTGACGGAATTACTCACTGTTGAAGCCACGCCTGTTTCTTCTGGTTACAGGCGCTGACAAGCGTTTACCTACTTTCGTACAGGTTAAGATAACAGTCAGCGAAAGCATAATTCGCTTATCATAAATTATCACACGAGTTGATTTGGCAATTAGCATTGTTGACAGATAGGAGCGCGCGGATAGATAATTGGGTTTTTTGGAAGAGAGGGGACGGGCAGGAGTTTGGCCGCTAACGTTTTGATGTCCAACATTTCAGGGGACTTAAGCAAAGGCAGAAGGGGAGATAATAAGATTTACCGACCACATTCGTTTGTCCGTGATCCCAGGGGACGTAATTATCTGATCTACAGCAGAGAGACGAGATCAAAGACGGTCTGTTCGGTTAGCTAATGTCTATGTTGTTGGTCGGCATCAGTGAGCAGAAAATCTTATCTCGGGAGTCGAACGCGTTGATTTTCTCTGATACGGCCGAAGGCGCGATTTCTCGCACCAGTTAGTGAAATAACACCATTTCCGTATAAATACTCCGTCCTCTCAAAGTCAGTATCTAGTCGCTTCGGAATTTTTGGAAATATCTAGCTCACAATTGTAATAAGTGGATTATTAGATTTCGTGGAGATTGTTTCATTTTTCTTATTTGCGGTAATATGTATTAGCATTTAAGCGATTTAAGTATCTAACAATGAAATATTCAACTAGTCAGGAAAGATTATACTACACTAATAACATAAAAAATGATTTGTCTAACTAGAACGTTATATTATTGTTAAAATGAGAAGGCGCAGAAAGATCAGGGGTAAGAAAGAAAGAAACAAAAAAACAAAAAAAAACAAAGCAATGCGAATTAGAACGAGAACAAATAGTATTTCTTGGAAGAGTAGAAGGAGTAACAGGAGCAATAGAAGGATTAGGGGAAGCAGCAGTAGTGATAGTATTAGTAGTGGTGGTGGTAGTAGTCGCTGCAGCAATAGTAGTTACTTGTATCCGCAGCTGCAGCAGTAGTAGTAAGAGTATTCGGTACAGCAGTATTAGTAATAGAAGCTGAAGTAGTAGCACCATCAGCACTAGTAGTAGAAGCATAAACATCAAGTAATAGTAATAGGAGCAGCATCAGCAGCAAAAAGCAGCAATAGCAGATGCAGCAGTTGTAGTAGGAGGTACATTAGTAGTAATTCTACAGCAAGTAGTAGCAGGAAGTACATTAGTTGTAATTCAACAGCAGTTGTAGTAGGAGGTACATTAGTAGTATTTCAACAGCAGTAGTAGTAGGTGGTACAATAGTAGTAATTCAACAGCAGTTGTAGGAGGAGGTACATTAGTAGTAATTCAACAGCAGTTGTAGTAGGAGGTACATTAGTAGTAATTCAACAGCAGTTGTAGGTGGTACATTAGTGGTAATTCAATAGCAGTAGTAGTTGTGGTAATAGTGGTGGCTGCGGCGGCAGCAGCAGCAGAAGTATTAGATATTTATAATAGTTGTTTATTTCAGGAAAATTTTCGATCTCACTTTATAAATGGCCGGAAGCTGTTGACTGTGGATGCATGCGTCCTACCTAAGATGGGTATCACACATTTTGGCGATATTCTGGTAAGGAAAACAATTGTAGACACGCATTTAATTTTTCTGCCTGTAATATTTTTTGTTTCTTGTTTCTTTGGAGTGTTCATGCTATTTTTTAAAGTTATTTTTTTAAAAACGAACTTCGTTATCTGCTACAAGGGGGTCGTCCACATATGACGTCACGCAGTGAGGAGGGGGAATCAAATTTGTGTGACGTTGTGTAACGATGGAGGGGGGGGGAGGGGGGGCTTGGTTAAAAAATGTGACGTCACACTCGCTTCTTCATAAAGTCAACTTTTATCCACAATAGTTAACCTTTATCCACAATAGTTAACCTTTATCCGCAATAGTTAACTTTCATCCGCAATAGTTAACAACTCCCTCGTGGATGACTTATATTAATATTATGATCTCAGCTGAAAGTTCGGTTAATTATAACTTTTACCTGGTTTAAATTATTTTTAATTTCAGTACATACTTTTTGAAATAATGTAGTACACACCTTAAAAAGCAAAAAGCAGACTAAATAAACTGTACTGCGTAAAATTATATTTAAAAAAAACAACAGTAATAAGTTATCACTATCACAACAACAGTCTGATGAGATAAAGACAAACGTTTAGCTAGGTGAATCATCTGTGTATGTGTGTGTGTGTGTGCGTGCGTGTTCGGAGGTTGGAAAAGGGGGGGGGGGGATAAAATGCAAATGCATTTAGTTGAATACTGAAAAGTTTGGGCCCTGTCTTGTGCTAGGACGCAGCACATGAAAGGGAAGATCTTTGTAAAAGCCGAATTATTGAAACTCTATTTTACTTAAAATATTATTTTGTCTGCACTAGTTAATGCACATTTAACATTTTGCCAATAAACTGGCTCTTCTGTACGTGAATACAAAGATTAAGAGAGTAAATGCAGGAAACGATGACAATACTGCATTTGAAGGAACGCCACTACAATATGTAGAATCATACACACACCTTGGAGGAACAGCTAATAGTGTCAAAATAAGAATACAGAACCAACGGGCTGATCACCCGTTTGCCAGTCACTTTGATTACGGAAACAACGACGAACGGATTGATTTGTCGTTGCCCTAAAGACGCCATTAGGCGTGATGGGAACAACGGCAAAGAAAATCTATTCGCTGTTGCCCTTAAGACGCCACTAGGCGTAATGGCCACTGACTGCTTTGCCGGTCGTTGGCTAAGGACGGAAGAAGAAGAAGAAGAATACAGAAGGCTTGGATTGGGAAATATATGGGTATCAAAACAAGTCAAAAGGTAAAGGATCACGTTACACGCCCATTGAGACATATTGGGAATATGGTGTTAGGCCCATATTTTCTCGACCATCGGCACACTAGACGTGATGTGCTCAACATCACGCCGGCCGCCTTAACCTTCCCAAAAGCAAGTCCAACACAAAAATCAGAATCTTCAATTCAAACATCAAGTCAGTCCTGTGGTATGGATCGGAACAATAATAAAAAAAAAAAAAAAAAAAAAACAACAGCATTCAGAACTCCTCAGACTTTCATAAATGGGTTTTTAAAAAAAAAGATATTCTCATAGTAGATACTGCCGAAGTGGCGTGAAGTGTTAGAGGCTTCACAATACTAGGTTGAACTTCGAAAAATGTGGTAACCATTTCCCCTCCTGGCTGTCTGTACCTTTCCTAACCCAATAGCAGAGTCAGGTATCCATTTACAGCTGGGTAGACTGTAGTTGACCCACCATGTTTCCAACACGCTCTTTGCCGCGAGAAGCCTGCGCTCTGACCATGAACGCTCTCATTAATGGGTGCTTGCCTAAAATAGACGGACTGGTATGACAAGATCACTAATGTGGAACTGATGACACGAGAAAGGCAAGCGCCAGAAGAACAAGACGTGAGAAGAAGACGTTGAAGATGGAAAGCACACACACTGTGCAAACCTGTTGATAGCTTTACCAGGCAGTCCTTGTTCTGGAATCCCCAAGGTAAGAGAGGCAGAGGAAGACCAAGGAATACACGAAGAAGAGAACTGAAGGCAGATATGAAGAGGATAAAGAAGATATGGAAAGATCGTGAGCTGATGGCACGTGACAGGAAGACTTGACATAAAGGATATACTCCTTAGGGAGTTGAGACGTGATGATGATGATGATGATGATGATGATGATGATGATGATGATGATGATGATGATGATGATGATGATGACTAGTTAACTAACTTATATTCGATGACGTTGTTTCTTTTCAGTATTACAAAAAAGGGGAGAAAAAGAGGGTGTAAAATATTTGTGACGTCACGTAAAGGGAGGGGTTTTTGTGACGAAAATGTGACCGGGGGGTTTACAAAATGGCAAAAATTACGTGGTGTCATATGTGGACGACCTCAACTTACATAACCTAGATAGAAAAAAAAAAACCTGGTAAGAACTAGGTTATTAGCACTGTCACTGGATTGTCTCCCTTGCTCTGCAGCGGTGATTCCAACAATGGCCAAACTTAGAGTATATTAATGATGGACTCCAAATGTTTCAACCTCCGCTCAAGATTACTCCCAGCAGACATACAAATAGACGAGTGATGCTTCTGTTTGAGGGATCTTCACAGGGATTTTAAGAAACCAAGCATCACAACTAAGATCATCTAAGCTGTCATGAACTTGTTATCTTCCCGCTCCCTCTGTGGGGAAAAAGAAATATGCTCGTATTTTCTGAGTCCCCCAACTGAAATGATTCAGTAAAATATGACTTTAATAGCTCTGGGTGGTTATGTATTTAAAATAACTGAGTCATACGGGTGCAATTCACTCAATAATGATTAAACCAACTATCAATGTGAATTTACAAATAAAAAATGTAATAATCAATTATAGTTAACAAAGTAAAATTAGAGTTGTTGATGAAAAAAATATGAAGCATTGATGTTTTCATCATTGATAGTGACTTTAATGTGGCTATCGTTAAAAAAAATTCTTTTGCTGGGCCTGACTAATATTTAACTAGATAGGTGTTGACGATGATCTGTTGTTGGTGTTGGGTTCCGCCACTGTTGGTTCCTAAGGGTGTTGTTGATTGTTATATCGATCGTCAAATTTTCGGGCAGTAGCACGTCCCTGGCAGTAATGCTGGGGATAATCACTCAAATTGTCAAGGCTAGCGTCTTTAAGACCCGTCTGAAGTAGGCGTCTAGCATAGACTGTTGGTATCCTGAACCACAGACTTTTACCACAAACGTATAGCACAAACGGAGAGAAAACAAATATTTTTTCTAAGCATAGGGTCTCCTGACATGAGAATCAGGCGCCCTCCGCTTCCACTCCACCATTTCATCTTCCTCAGAAACTTTACCCTACTGAGCATTAATGTTGAACCCAGCGAGTCAGATAAAAGTGCGTTTGGACAGCGGAAAACAATAATAGCGTTATTTAAACATGTTTGAGTAGACACATAAACTTATTAAAATGCTAATATAATAAATATTTCATCATGATGTCATCATCATAAACTCCCCGCTCCACATGGAGCCTGGCGCTACCTCTGCTTTTGGGTTCCTTGTGAGGAAACCAGCACGAAGCAGTCACCAGCTCTTGCAGTGGGTGGTTCATGAATTCAATCATTTTATATACTGAAGTTGCCAGCCTTGTATTAACCTGTACAATCACATGCAATTTATACATGTTCACTGCAAAAATATAAAATGATAAAATGTACTTATTACAACTTACCCCGATTATCGGGAATACATTTACACACTTCTTGCATAGTGAAAAAATTTCCGAATGGTGTCGGGCCACTGTTTTTAAGAGGTCGTCTAACAGGTGGTTGGGGTATTACTTTAATTATAATTCCACCGTTATTATGTATGCGGGTTCCTAGGACTCGTGGTTTCCAGTAATACAGTCGAGAGTTCTTTCTAATATCAAAAGATCCTCTAATACTTGGTCCTGTCCTGATGTTGGAATCCTGTTTCTATTCGTTATTCTGGCCGTCTGAAACGCGTCTCACAAGTGTGTCATCCTCAAAGATGGCCAAAGTGTGTTTTTTTTAGATGGCCCACTCCTGTGTGAGATAATATCAACATGGGCACAAATAAACTTCGTAGGCTAGATGGAAAATCAATCACTAAGTCTAAAATAAAATCCTTCTGCTCAAATGGTCACAGTATGATAAGTATAACTTGCGCTCAACGCCCCCCCCCCCTTTTCCCCAACCCTCACCAAAGCACCAGCAAACAAAATTCGCCGAGCTAGACTGGGTGGTATTAAACCAGCAGCGTGTAGACATTTATAAATTTAAATTGTGTCTCCAGACCTGAGCTATCTGTAACATAGCACAACAGGAAGTCTGCACCAAGCATTCACATGTTCCTGCGGAGTGATTTTCTTTGACAATTTGTTTTACATGAGGAGGTTGCCAGCCCCAGGCACAAACTTATATTAGTCGCTTTGTTCGAGGGTACAGTAGTTATATTCTTTCTTTGTCTCTTCAGAAACCTCCAGAAACTACGCGCATCACAGGACAAAACGTTATGTTATTTGTACTGTATTATTTGTACTGTATTATTTGTACTGTATTATTTGTACTGTATTATATCGTTAACAGACGATTTTACAAACTGGCAAAACATCTGGTTCCTCGCGACACACCGAGGTATGTCTGATGTAAAATGTTAATTCTTTACTGACATGTAAAGCATTAACACAAGTTAAATATTAACGTTGTATAACATATTTATATGAAAGAACACCGCCAGATGAGAAAAGTACCGCAGGCCAGTAAAAGGGCGAAGTAAGCGGGGCAGCCGGCCCGAGTGGGAAAGGGGTAAAGTTATAAAGTAAGATTAGATATTCGTGGTAATATTATTATTATTTCTTGGAACAGGAAAGTAAATTCCACCCCTTAAGGCCCAGCGGCCCACATATGACCCATCATACATACCTTTGTAATAGTTTTATAACAAAACAAGTATTAATTCCCACTTGGTCAAATATGGGTTATTTCATAAGCAAATGAACGGCCTTCAAATTTTTATAGAAAGTTACATTCTAAAATGCGTATTCAGTCTTAGAAATATTAGTTAAGTATAAAATTTAGCTTTCAATTATAGAAGTTCTTGGGCCTTAAGGGGTTAATAAGTTATTGGTAAAGCGATTCACGTGACGGGCGTAGCGGATGTTTGAAATACTTCACCTCTGGTCCCAGACTTCCATTTCCTCTCAATCAGTGCAGTGATTTTGGCTATCAAGCTGTAAAATACAGTCGTTTGTGCTGATTAAAATGTGTGTGTTTTCAGATAACTTGCCTTGTAATAGTATCCTATTGCTCAATTTACAACCGGAATTTACCAGCTGCTAAAAAGTCATCAGTGAATGTATGTGAGAAAGGTAAATAATAGAGGTTTCGGAATTTAAATCATAAAATCACCAACTGATAAATTTTAGTTGGTTAACCGAAAATCGTTAGCATTGATCGCCATATTTATAGGCATGTTGTCACCACTAGATGTAGTAACGATTTCAGTAGACGTCATGTATTTTCGCAGTCACCAGAATTTTGTGCTCCATTCTGCCAAATAGTAGATTCTATTACGAATGCCAATTTAAGATGTTCGTTGGTTAACCATGGTCTTTTACCAAAACAAAGTTTACGTAATATGTTGCCTATGAACGAAGATAATTTAGCTTTATACTGCTGTTGGTAAAAATATATAGACTTTTCAACCGTCATTGGTAATGTTTGCGGAAAATACAAAATCGTATTGTTTTATTTCTTGCAAAGCAATCCAAACCGGCAAATAGAGTTTTTTTTTTTTTTTTTTTGTTCTATGGAGTGGGGGACCATGTTTTGCGGAGTTCTATAACCCCACGAAACTTCGAGAATATTTACTTTTACAGGCGAATGAGCTATTTCTGTAATTATAATGTGATATGTGAGACTACAAGAATTAATTATGAATGAAAAAAGAGATATCGATAGATGCTCTGAAATCTCTTTCATACACATTCTGCCTTTGTCAATAGTTTATTCTACAGGTCTTCGACTTTCAACATGGTGAATATAATTCGGGCAACATTTTAAAGTTGTTTCAACTGGTATGTCCTTGTGTTTCTTCTAGGGCGTGGCTGGGAAAGGTGGTGAGGGGGATAGGCTCAAATGCTGCTGCATGAAGAGGGCGTGAAGATATATACGTATGCTGCACTGTCTGTATGCCTTACGTATAGCTGACAAGTGCGTGGATATCAGATATCTGCCTGCCTTACGTATAGCTGCCAAGTGTGTGGATATCAGATATCTGTATGCCTTACGTAAAGCTGACAAGTTTGTGGATATAAGATATCTGCATGCCTTACGTATAGCTGACAAGTGTATGGATATCAGATATCTGTATGCCTTACGAATAGCTGACAAGTGTGTGGGTATCAGAGAACAGTATTAAGGCTAGAGATCGGAGGTGCTTGCTATATTTAGCAACATATAGTAACTGGATACATCTTAATATCCATCAACAATGTGACAGCGAATTAGGATACAGAACTCCCTTTATCGTATGCCCAGGCACTGTGAAACAAAATACTATCGGCATAACTCAGCAGTTACAATCCCTGGATTCAGTGACAGCAAATAAGATGCTCGCGGCTGAATGTTTTCACGGCTGAACAATTTTTTACAGGCTTTTCTTTAACTTGCAACGTATTTCACTCTCTTGTCACTCTCTTGTCACCTTCAAATCTTGCAATCGATTTTTCAATCACTTCCAGATGAGATATAGCTCTGAAACTTGGCATAGTTATGTTCTCCCCATGACAATACAATATTCAGTCGTAAAAATAATAAAATTAAAATTAATAATTTTTTTTTTGGTATCATCAGTGAAATGGGCGATAACTGCAAATAATCTAGGTGTATTTTTTCCTACAAGATTGTCTCTCTTGAGATAAATATTGAAACTCCACCCCCCCCCCCTCTTTCTCCACGCACACACTATCGCACGCGCGTGCACAGACATACACACAACTGACAACTACATTAAAAAAAATTTAATTTACGACACATCAAAAAAATTTTTTAAATAAAACACAAAAAAAAAAATATTAACTTTTCGTGTAATATACTGAATAATGAAATTCGCCTCCTGTGATCTGGACTCGTTTATCGCAAACTGATAACGTCATTAGCCGATCGATTACATTTGACTTCAATTTTTAAAAAATAACACTAAAAATAAGAAAATAATTTTTTTTTTTAAACACTGGCTTTTAATGCACTAAAAAGCCACAAATAATTTTTCAAGGAGTTTATAGCTTTCAGTCAAAAATTATAACATCAAATCGACAAAAAGCCTGGGGCGCTGTTTCTACATGAAATTAACTTCTGCTTTATACTTCATTACACACTTATGGATAAAATATATGATAAGCGCTTAAGCGCTTTTTGTGTCTTTTTATTGCATTAAATGCCTGTGTTTAAAATATTTTTTTATATATTTTTTTATTTATTTGTTACGAGAGAACAGTTTTAAAGATACAAAAATGTTTTTGCCATTAAAAAAAAATCATGTGGACCATCAACATTATTTTGGCATTGGTAATAACAACTGTCACGCGTGGTGTACTGTGTTTTATTGAGGCCGTCTGTGCGGGTAAACAATGTGACACGCGATCTTTTGGTTACACTGTCTTTAAAATTCACACTGTAGCATTTTCCTTAAAGAATATAGAACAGATCGAGGGTGGGATCAGCTTACTTCGCTGTCGCTTTTCTCAGCGATACCAGATTTGTTTGCTGGCAATATTTGAAAGTGTAATGAAAAATGAACGAAATGCAAGTTTTAATTCGACATAAAGGGCTTGATATTTCTTATTTCTATTCATTTCATAATTGCTATATCGTTATCTTAGTGTAAAGAGTTCCGTTTGATATACCTGCTTTGGTAGTCCCTCTCTGAGTGCAGTTCTGATCTCTGTCTTGTAGGAGCTGGCCGGGTATATCCGTGACCTCTTAGGAAAAGGACGAAAGGTCAGCTGGCTCCCACCCATTCCAGGGCCACGATTTTACCCTCAACCCGAGAAGCTGACGGTCGAGGTGAAGGATGGCAGGGACGTAGATTACAACTGGCGCTACTGGGTACCCGAATTTTATTTTGGCTACATGCCCAAGGAATCACCGGTCACAGCAGGGGATTTTGCCATTCGGTGGTACAACAGCCGGAACGATTACAAGCTGCTCGGCAGGCATCACTTCGATTTGCTGAGGCCAGCATAAACCTGAAGCTGCCACGTCGGTAAATGTTGGCAGTCTTTTCTTTGGGAGCACAACAGGCTTACATTTTGATCAGTATATTATAGCTGTTGTGATTTTGGATGTTCATGACAGTCGTGTGAAAGAAAGGAGGGCCGTTTGAAAACTGCAGACTAGATTTTCAGTGGGTGAATTCGAAGCCAGAATGGAACAACATAATTAAGTTCTTTTGTGAAGTTATTGCTGGAGTTTGAGGCCCGTTTTATTTCCAAGTCATTAGGTAGCTTTTAATATGGCAGCTCTTGGTGATTTGAAGAAGATCAAACATGAGTGTGGTCAAAGCTGCGTTGTTTGCATAATAAGGATGCAGAAAGTTACAACGCATTTTGTGAACTAGAAAGATTTTATGTCCATTTTTGGTCGCTTAATAATTTAAAGGATGGCACCGCTGTATTAGGGTTCCTTGGTGGAAGCGTGCGTCAAGGCACTTTCATGTAATGTTGCGTTTAGTAGTTCTGTAGCATTTTGTTTTACATTATGAGAACTGGAAAAAAGACAGGCAGATCTGGAATTGCAACTACTAGTTTGAGTGTAGATTTCATAAATAAACCGTTGGGAATGAAAGAAGGATAGAAAGAGAATATATTTTCCAAGGCTAAGACATGTGGTGGCGAAGCAACAGCCGCTGAAGCGTGTTCCAGTCATTTTCTTGTTTAGACATCTTGATATGAGGTAAAACAAACGCTTAAAAATTGAAATTTAAAAAAATAAATTATTTTGAATAAATTTATTCCAAAATGTGACCACATGAACATATATTTGAATAAATTAAGAAAATATCTTCTGCTTTCTATTTGTTTCCCATTGTTACGATGTTTTCGAGTATTCCTTTTCTCTTCACTTGTCTGATGATGGCTGTCTTCTCGTTATAAGGTTTTTAACAAACAGCGACAGCTGATGGAGAAAACAGGTATTGCTAGAAGAGGCTGTTACTGGTATAGTAATCAGTTCCAAGTTGGCAAACTGAGAACTACTGCTTCTGATAAAGTAGCCAGTTTCTGCAACACTAGAAATGTGTATATAACAACATGGGCGGACTTACAGTGGGTGGTTGGTGTCCCGGGGTAAAAAAAGGGTCATTGCCTGGTGAATTGGTTCCATGTGAAGATGTTAGGGTAGCGTGAAACCTTCTACTGATGCGAGTCCTAGGGCAGTGTTCGAAATGCCCTACGCTCTGCCCGCCCTGTAAATCGATCATACTAAAAAAAAAAAAAATTTAAATTTTGACATTTTGAAAATGTTATGCTGGGTAATCTACTGGATGACAGCTCAAAGTAAGAATGTGTGAAACAAACGTTAGAACCTGCATAGTGTTTTAACAATTATGAGTGAAAAGTTTAGCTCCTTCATAAGTTGCCGAACAACTTTGTTGTTTTGTTGTTGCGAAATTTTGAAGACTAAAAAAAATAAATAAAAATAACAATAAAAGGAAATAAAATAAGAGACAATCGTTTTATTTGTAAGAACAAGCGCAAATAAATTTATATATAATAAACTAAATTATTTTGAGCTGCTCATGTAACATTTGCCTTATCTTTGTGTCTGTATGGGTGTACCGTTGTCTCTTTTGTGCTGGAAGATGTTAAAATATTTGCAAACCTGTGCATTAAATTAGACGATAATATGAGATAACAACGTGCGTGAGATGTTTGGTTGTGTGAATTTGCACCTGGTGGATGTTTATGTTAACAACTGTTAATTACGTTCTGGCGCAACCACCTCACATTATCCACTCCTAGTTGTCCGTATGCCATTTTTGTAGCTGTGAGAGTTATATAAATAAACTGACTGCGGGAATTCACGTCTCTATACATAAACCATTCCTTCAAGAAGGCGCAGTGATAACAATCTTATTGTTACGTGCCTTGTTGCAAGTGAAAAACAGCCATTCATTCGTTTCACTTTTCGCTTGCTGTGGAGCATGAAGACAGCACTACGTCTGGCACTCTTGCAAGAAGCCTGTACCACAACATTCATGCGCTTTAGCAGCAGTGGTTTATGTAGCAATTTATTTGACATGACTAGACTTCCAGCCCAATTCACAGCCTCAAAGTAAGCGCCGTTTATGTCATACCGGAGGCAGCAGAGGTTCAATTCTTTGTCTGCTCAGATACTTCTTGGAACTATTCTTCTTCTTCCATCCTTAGCCACCAACCGACAAAGCAGTCGGTGGCCAGTTCGCCTAGTGGCGTCTTAGGGCAACAACAAATCGATTTCTTTGCCGCTGTAACCCATCATGCCTAATGGCATCTTTAGGGCAACGACAAATTAATCGACTTGCCATTGTTTCCGTAATCAAATTGACTAGCAAACAGGTGATCAGCCCGTTGCCATCTTGGAACTATACGAGGCAGATAAACAGTCAGGGCTCACAAATTAAACATGGAATTTGTATTCATAAATCAGTGTTTTCAACGTTATTTCATCGCGTACCTTACTTACTTAGTCGTTCCTCTTCTACCATGGGTGTAGATATTTGCCAGAGAGCGTCATACTATCTATCGTCTGTCTTCATCCTGGCCTGGTTCCAGTCTAGTCCTCTGTCCTTTAGAGATTGTATAATGTTGTCCTCCTGGCCTGGTTCCAGTCTAGTCCTCTGTCCTTTAGAGATTGTCTAATGTTGTCCTCCCAGCGGACTCTGGGTCGTCCTGGAGGTTGAGATCCCAGGCTCTTGGTTTCCCATATTTGCCGCGGTAGCCGATCTTCTCCCACTCTGCAGATATTGTCAAACTATCGTAATTGGAACTGTTCCACTTGGGTCTGCAGGGACTGGGTTTTGATGCCATGATGTATCGTCTGATAGCGTGCCATGTCTCTTCTTGTTACTTCAACCACCTTCCTCAGATACCTCATTTCTGAGGTTTGGAGCTGGCTTTTATGGGGTGTAGTCATTGCCCATGACTCGCATGCATCAGTCAAGACTGGAACATAGATGGAGCGGTATACAGCCAACTTCGTCTTCTTGCAATTTCTGTTTTGCCGAGGAATCCTCGATTTATGGCATAAATAAGGTCTTCCAGCTGCTGCTCTTCGGGTAGCCAACTGTCGTGCTTAGATAGGTTTTAAAGTTTTGTATGGTCCCACCGGAGTATAGGAGATGGCGATAGTACGTGAGAAGTAAAAGTGTAAGAAATAGAGTTTCACGAGTGAATAGTTTCTTCCTCTTCTTCCTCGTTCGCCTTCAGACTTCCACATTTATGATTCTAATAAAGGCAGTAGTCAACTCAAGGCTCCCAACATCTCCAAACAGTTTTTCGTTGACAGAAGTGGGTTGTTGCCATATGCTACTCCGTTCATTACTGTAGGTTGGGCAGTATTGCAGCAGGTGTTCGACTGTTATTGGGCTGGTACCGCAGGTGCAGAGATCTGTTGCACCAATTTTGTAGATCTGTCTCTAGAATGAATAGTTTCTCTAGTCCAGCCTATTGTCGTAACTTTATAAGATAGGTTTGTAGATATTTATGGTCCGGTCTGAGCAGAGGTGATAGTGGAAAATGTGTGAGAATAAAGGTGTAAGAAAATAGATTTTTTCACGAGGGGGTGATAGTGTAAGAGAAAGATCAGTCTCTGGAGTGAGTAGTTTCTCTACTCTAACCTATCTATACGACTATATTGTAATCAGACGAACTTTCGCTCCTTATATAACAAATATAAGTTACACCTCACATACATACACAATTACGTGACGAATACGCACAGACGTGAAAAACTATGGATAATATATATATATATATATATATATATATATATATATATATATATATATATATATATATATATATATATATATATATATATATATATATATATATATATATATATATATATATATGGGTAGGGGTTCGACCAACACACTAAATTAAGTTTTATTAAGTTTATTATCACTTTAAAATCTTCACAACATCAAGCATATACATATCAATAAAAGCATGGTTTAAGACAAATGAAAATAACCCAATATTGCCCACCCCTCTTGTAGAGAAAGGATCCCAACAGAAGTTAATAACCCCAAAAGGTCAAAGGTTAACAATAAGGGTATGGAATAGTCAGTAAAGGAAAATAACATGTTCCTAGTCAAGCTATCCCGTAAATAATCAGGTTAGTGAGGAAATAAAAAAAAATTAGTATACTAATTGTAACAAGGGAAAATATGTTTCTCTCTTTCTGTTCTTTCACTCAGTCATTCTGTGGCCACACGCATACTCGCTTACCCAGTAGTTGTCGCAGGTATTGTTTTCCTGGATAATTCATGTATCACTGCATATAGTTGATTGGAATAAGACGTATTCGTGATGGTCACCGTCATAGAAAGAAAAATATATTGTTCTTGTGCTGTCTAGCCTCTGGTTGCTGAGACACTCTGTTACGTTATGCAAATGTTAATAATAATAATTATCGGCTGTTCTCTGAGTTGATGGCCGATTCTGAACAGTGAATTCTCTTGAGTATAATCCCCGTGGAAAACTACTGTCATAGGTCAGGTATCTTTGCCACAGCGGGCTGATCAAATTGATTTTAAAAAATCTGGTAATGTTCAGGTCCAGTTTAATATTATGTTTATTGTTTCTAGATTGGCCTCTCTCATGAGTGAAGAAAGTGGACCACACAGGTCAAAAATCGAAGACCCAATAATACAATAATATCTCTGGATAGCTTATAAGACCGCTGGTTCTCTGGGTTTTTTATCAAGCCTAGATTTGGGAAGAAATACAAAACATTTAACCATAATATCAATATCCTATCCTAACACGCGTAAAGGTAAGATCTCTTATCCATTCCGTTATTAAATTAGATTAGAAACTACAAGTGTCTACCTTATCTTATCGCTTTTAACACGTGATATAAACACTAGTCATTTATAAAATTACACATATTGGATAGAAGTAAACTGTATTCCGTCAATTATCAATCGCCTAGCGTATTTATTAGTTAATTAAAACCGTCTGGAATAAACATAGCTATGCGTTATTTAGTACACCATTTTTAGCACGTAGAAAATCCCAGTGAATTCTAATGATAAACTGAACACATAAAATCACGAAAATGCTAATATCTATTACCGCAAACAGAAATGAATTAATCTCCACGGAATTCTAATACTACACTTCCACTATGACTCTTAGAATCGCGAGCTAGATTTTCCAAAATTTTCTGAGGCAACTAGATAACTGATTTTAGGAGATGGTGCATTTATACAAGAATAGCGTTGTTTCGCTGAAAGATGACGAAAATCACGCCTTGGGCAATCACTGGGTATCAACGGGGTTTTCTTCCGAGATAATTTCCTCCGTTCGCTCTGTTCGCCGTTGAATCGACAACAAAGGCTTCTGATCTCGGCGATTGTCTCCCTGTTATGTACAACATCACAGGATTCGCTTGAGCTTGTAGAGAACTACAAAGCAGTTTTACCTTCCACGTGTTTTGGGCCCATGCATTCTGTCAGTTGTCGTAATACTGACAGCTCTGCTCGCATGGGAGCTTCAGGCAAACGCAGCTGGTTCGTCCCCTTGAAAGGAATGACAGTTACGAATCTAGGTAGACTCTCGTCAGCGCGTGAACCAAGAAAAATAGGCGTTACTAAAATATGAGTTAGACAGCTAGCGAAAGTGCATGGATTTTGCTTAACAAAACGTGCATACTAATGAGGAACAAAGGTGGGAAGCGAAGGCGGACGGATTCATGTAGTCTATTTACATAACATGTCACACCTATCTATACGACTATAATTTTAGTATGAGACAATCTTGCACCCCCCTTATAGTGAGAAATATAAGTTACCTAAACACTCACGCACACACACACACAGCTATGTGATAACAAGACACACAAACGTGAAAAACTATGGTTAAATTTGGGTATGGGTCTGACCAACACACACAAAGTTAGTTCTTTTGTTGTTTATTATCACTAAAGTTTACAACATCGAATATCTAAAAGAGAAAGATCAAATACATGAGAATTACATGCATAGAAAAATAACAGAATACCTATGCCCTCCCCTCATTGAGAAGAAAAGAACCCCACAAGTTAATAACCTCAAAGGTTAAAGGTTAGCCCTAGGTTACAGTATAGACAGTAAAGAAAGAACACAGTTCCCACTGAACGTTATCCAATAAAATTAAACAATAGTCCAACAGAGTGCATGTGATACAATGGTTCCTATACTAAAGAAAATATTTCACTCTCTGTCATACGTGGCCACACAATTTCGCTTCTTACCCTATGCTTGGTGAAACAATCCGTTGGGTGTATAATCCATGAACAGGTATTTAAGGTCCAGTGTTTGTCTTCTGAATTTGGGAACCAGTCCCTCCTTTCAGTAATTAATTGTTATAAGGGGAACGCCTAATTTGGTGGGTGATTTTCCTGGATAAACCCTGTCACCTTGGATAGTAAATGCCGAGACTCTGAGATCTGGTGTTCACAGTAAACAGTAGGAATATCTCTGATTGCTAACAAACTGTTTATTATTGTTACTTGATGATGATGATAAATCCTATTGGCTGGCTCTGGTGAGTGCCGATTCTGAAATAGCGTAACTCTTCTGGATACAAATCCACTTGGATACGACTATCAGAAGTCGGGAGAACAGTTATTGGTATTACTCCACAGTGGGCTGATAAAAAAATTGAATAGATATTTTCTGGTGATTATAGTCCAGTTACTTTACTCTTTAGAATGTCAGTTAGTCTTTGTGGCCCGTCCTGTTCACAACTGAACTGGGAGACGAGTAAGCCAAAAGAAGACTACTTTAATCCGATCAGTAAATGGAGAAAAGGCCAACATAGACCACAATATATGCCACACTAAAGCCACACACAAAAAAAGATGATCGCCGTTTGATCAATCATGCCTAAGGATAGAACAACATCATGAAAAATAAGGCTACTAAGATATATATATATATACACGGAAGGGGACGAGACAATCTCTCATCCTCTCCGTCAGGCCCTGATTAAAGTTAAAAGGC
Source organism: Oreohelix idahoensis (assembly GCA_024509875.1). Classification (NCBI taxonomy): domain Eukaryota; kingdom Metazoa; phylum Mollusca; class Gastropoda; order Stylommatophora; family Oreohelicidae; genus Oreohelix; species Oreohelix idahoensis. The sequence continues at coordinate 132,815 of JAMPIV010008542.1, read as the reverse complement.
GCACGTTGTTTCTAGCCTATCCTATCGTGCGTCGCTTAGCAGTTGCAAGTTTGGTTGAGGCATGCAGCCTTTTCCCCCTCCTGCTCTGGTCAACGATCAGCGCATAATGTCAATTATGATTTAATTTTCCCTACCCGCACTCAACAAATATCGCCAGTCATTAATAACTATTAGATTGTCGGCGTCTGTTTGTTTAGTCGCATGATAGTCAAACACAGTCACTTACTAAATTACACACAATGAAATAAAAGTGAATTCTATTCCGTCAATTATCAGTCGCTCCTAGTGTATTAATTAGTCAACTAAACCGTCTTTTTCTGTGTGATAGCGGGTGATAAAATTAACATTACAACTGAAACCTCTGGAATAAAAATAGCTTCGCGTTATTTAATTCCCTAGTTTTAACGCTAGACAGTCACCGTGAATTATAGTGGTAATCTTGACACATTAAATCGCTTAAGCACAAATTTATGTTACCAGAAATCCAGACAGAAAACACCACGAACTATTAACACATCTATTCCCAATGGTTCTAGGTAACGTGTTTAGACTCTCCGAAAAATTCTGAGCTACCCTGATAATGATTTGGGAAAGGCGCAGTTTATATACGATCATGTTGTTATGATCTCTAGAAGATGTGAATTTTCACACTCCGTTTCCCAGCAGAGAAATCTGAAACTACGTTTCCCAGATAAAAGGTTAACGGTCGCTTCTGTCGGCCGCTGCTAACCGACACAGAAGATCAACCCGTGTAGCGGGCTTGTTGTTGTTGTTGTTGTTGTTGTTGTTGTCGATATCCCATAGCTGCTGAGTATATCTACTCTTGGCAGCCCAATGCCATTCTTAAAAAAAGTGCAGGTTTTCTGCAGTTGTTTTAACGTTCCATATAGTGAGTTGGTGACTGTCAGAGGTGTCTGTAAAAGTTTTTTCCTAGCGTTTGTGAGTGATGGACACTCCATGAGGAGGTGTCTGGTTGTTTCATAGGGATGAGAGCAGTGTCTACACATGGGTAGGTGCTGAGGGTTGATACGGTTTAGATGGCTATTGACTCTGGCGTGTCCTGTTCGGAACTGAAAGATAAGACTTTGATTTCTCCTGCTGAGTCTGTTTATGTTGTCGTTGTCTTTTGGGCAGGTCATTTCATTAAAGACATTTCGGCCAGTCGGCCCGTTCGCCCATCTGTTCAGCCAGATTTCCCTTGTGTTGTTTCTGAGAATCTGTTTAACTGTTCTCATGCTGCAGGGTCTGTCCTTTTGTTGTTTAGAGGCTCCTGCTTTTGCAAGTCTATCAGCTGTCTCATTTCCAGTTAGATCACTGTGTCCAGGGATCCAATGTAGGGTTACACTGATGGAGTAGGCTGTGATCAAGTTGTGAACCGCTCTTCCTATAAGAAAAATGTCTTTGTTTTCATATGGAGTCTGTTTAAGTGCTTCCAGAACAGACATGGAGTCACTGAAAATCACTATATCTGATGGCTTTCGTTCCATAAGGTCAAACTGTTGGTGTAGTAATTCAATGGCTGTCTTGATGGCCTCAGCCTCCGCTTCATAATTTGAACAATTCTCACCACAGGAGTCGCAGAACTCATAAGAGGATCCATCCAGGTACCATATGCAGACGCCGTATCCTGCAAAAGAGGTGGTCTTGAAAGCTGAACCATCTGTGTAGGCCTGTATTGCTGACGTTGGGTAGCTGTTTATGGTCTCCAAGGCACACGTCTTCAAGATTGTCGGTAGTGTTTCCTTGTTGGCCGTTTCATCTATCAGTTGTGTTTTGACAGTTGGTTGATGGAAGTTTTCCCAAGGGGGCGGTCCAAAGTATTTGTTTTCCAATTCTCTCTCTTGCGGGAGATGGTGTTTATCATTTTCCTCTTTGGCTATGTCCAGGAGAGATAGTTGTTTCAGTCTTCGTGTTTGTTTCCAAGTGTCAATAAGTACTTTGTTTGGGTGGTCTTTCTCTTGTCTCCTGTATCTTTCTACAGCTTCAGTCAGTTCTCTTTTACGCCTGATATCCAGTGGCTCTATATTGGCATCTATCTCACATATTACTGTGGGTGTTGATCTCATGCCTCCACAAATTAACCTGAGAGCTTGGTTCTGCACACGGTCCAGAGCTGAGATGGTATTAGTACTCACAATGGTCTGGAGGGGGAGGTTAAAGTCTATCGCTGATCTCACATAGCCAAGATATAGTTGACAAAGGGTTTGTTTATCCGCTCCTCAATTTGTACTAGCTAGCCGTTTGATGAGGTTTAGGCGCTAAATGCTTTTCCCCTGAGGTTGTGGATGTTTCCATCCAGTTTCAATTGTCTGTCCAGTTTTACTCCTAGATAGACTGGGTGCTCCTCTTTTGTTAGTGTGTCCCCACTCAGTTTGATGTTGATGGGTCTTTTTGTTATTTTGTGGCTGCGGGAGAAAGTGGTATATACAGTTTTCTGCGTATTGATTTTAAGTTTCCACAGTTCACAATATACTGACATTGTAAGGAGAGCTCTGTTGATCTTGGCTTTTGCCAGGATGGGATATTTGTCAGTAGTCCAGATGGCAAGGTCATCAGCAAACAGCGCCTACGACACATTCAGATGTTTGGCAAGGTCGTTAATGAAAATGAGGAAAAGGGTGCAACTTAAAGGAGAGCCTTGAGGCAGTCCTTCTTCCAGCGTTCTTTTCCGTGAAATTGCACCGGCATAGTTGTTAGCTATGGTTCTATTTGTTAGGAAGGCCTGTATCCATCTAATCATTTTCCCTCCTATTCCCATTCTTCTCATCTTTAGCAAAAGTCCCTTTCTCCAAACTCTGTCGTAGGCTTGCTCAAGGTCGATGAACACAGCTATTGTACTTTTTCCTTCTTGAAAGCTATCCATCACATTCTGTGTAAACCTGAAGAGGGGGTCATCTGTGCGGCACTTACGTCTGAAGCCTGCCTGGTTGTTGTCCAGAAGGTTCCAGCTTTCCAACCACCAGTATAGTCTGTTGTTTACCATTCTCTCGACCAGCTTGCCCAAGCATGAAGTGAGGAATATGGGCCTATAGCTTCTTGGTGTTCCTGGTGGTTTCCCTTTCTTCAATATAGGCAAGATGGTTGCTGTCAGCCATGCTGATGGTAGCTGTCCCTCGTTCCACGTTCTATTGATGAACCATAGAAGTGTCTCTTTTGCCTTTGGCCCTAGTTGACAAATCATCTCATTTTTAATTGTATCTGGTCCTGGAGCTTTATTTTTGGCCAGTTTCTGTAGTGCCATTCTCAGTTCTTGCGGACGGAACGGATCATCGAATGCACCCATATTGGTCTGATCTATGTTACGCGTGGATGTGTTCTTTAGGAGCCCTTTGTCTAGTTTCTTTCTATGCTGCGTTTTATTTACACTGGCATAAAAATTGTTGAAGACATCGGCTTTCTTGCTGCTTGATGTTACTTCATCACCACTTCCATCCACCATGGGTGTTGGGTTTGTCTTTTTCTTGCTTCCCTCGAGATTACTGAGGAGTCTCCAAACTTTGTTCCCTTCTCTTTTTAAATCTCATTTGTTGCAATTTTCTTTCCAAGTCTCCCGTTTATTCTTCTTGGTGACATACCTTACTTTTGCTGTCCACCTGTTGTACTGTTTTATTTAGGGTGGTGGGGTATTTTTCAGCCTTCTTTCTAGCTTCTCTCCTTTCTTTGACTGCTTCAGCTAGTTCAGATGTCCAGTAAGGTTTATACTTCTTATGCTTCCCCCTTGGGATGCACTTTTTGGCAGCTGTTAGAATTGTGGTACACATGTTGTTGTATGTAGTATTAATGTTATCAGTTCTAATGATTTGACTGAACCCAGCGTCAGTTTCTCGGCCGTAGCGGTCCCAGTCTGCTTTCCTGAAGTTCCAGGATGGTTTACACAGGGACTTCTGTGTCATCTGTGGTGTTAAAATAGTTGTTAAAACAGGGCGGTGGTCACTTCCCACGTCTTCTGAGACTTTGATGATACTATTTTCTGCTATATCAGCTGAAACAAATCTCAGATCTCGCCGGCTGGTCGAGCCGTGTGCCCTGTGTAGGAGTGTTGGTGGAGTTTCCAAGTTCTGCAGCAGCATTAAGTTGGTACTGCTGCACAGCTCCTCAACGTCTAGACCCCTACTGTTAAACCGCCTGTATCCTAGAGCAGGAATGTGAGCATTAAAATGACCAGCTACGACAGTTTTCTTTAGTATGGGCTCGAACTCAGGCAGACCTTTTGATGAGGTCGGGGGACAGTAAATGTTGTGTAGTGTGTACTTGGTGCTATCTTTGCCCCATAGCTTTATTACTTGGTGGTCGATATCCCCCTCAGGGTTGTTGGTTACTGTGGCTTGGGTATCATTTCTGATTAAGGTCATGATGCCTTGGCACTTCAGGCATTCACATTTGTACTGTGTATAACCCGTGATGTTAATTTGTCTCCGTGGGAGTATTGTTTCCTGGAGAAGGGCTACTTGTACTTGATTTTCGTGTAGTATTTTTGTAAGCTCAATTGTCTTGTTCTGTAGTCCAGCTATATTTAGCTGTACAATGTTAAGGTTCCCCTTCGCTGACTTTTCACAAGGAGGAGGGGATTTATCTCTCTTGCGCGGGCCTTGGTAACCGAGGCGACGCCCGAGCTCGTATGGAATATGTTGTCTGACTGGAATTGGAGGTATTGGGTGTTTGCTGCAGACATCTCCCTCCCAAAGAATGCAATGGGTGTGTCTTCCTCCATGAGTATTGGGTCAATTTGCTTGGCCACTCACCTTTTTGGCTCTAAAGATCACTTCGCTCTGGAGGTTCAGGTGGGGGTTCACAGAGATGCATTTCCCGCTAGTCACAAGCGCTCATGATGCAGGCCTTATTTCTTCGTTCTGTGGCTGAGCTTGTGCTGTGGCTGTGTCACGTCCTGCATCCTATGCCTTCACGATTTTCCCCAGCACAGTGGTTCTAAATTTCCATTGAGTTTTAGTGGCTTTGCTTCCCGTGTCTCATGAGTTGGACACAATCTGACGATGGGTGCAATGTCAGGTCACATGACACTCTTGCTGCAGCTGGGACATAGGGCAGGGCCCGGATCCTCTCTAGGTAAAGACTTATCTTTTACTATCACCACTTCAGGATCCTTGGTGAGGTGTATCGTGGATTGGACAAAGAAAGATTGGTAGGCAAGTAGAGAAGAGAGAAGGTAGCATTTAACCCATGAGTGGGGTTTGGGTTGGTGTTGATCAGAGCATGGTCCACTCGCCGGTGTATTGCGCTTACTCCTTAGGAGGAGTCCCAAACAACTCCCGACCCAGTTATACCGCCAGGCACGCGGTCGCCCCCATAGCAAACTCTGTGAAAACGGGGTTACCACGTGAAAGTGCTGCTATGGACACGTTTGTACAGGAGAGGCCATATGATAGGAGCTTACTACAAGACAGTAGCTCCTGCGGCGCTCACTGCACCTGGAAATGAGAGGCTGTGTGTTCGCATCAACATCCATTGATGTAGGTGGGACGTCAGAGCCCGAACCCTACATAGACCCCTAGTAGACATAGAAAAAATAAAGAATATGATTTAGTACAACGAGGAATAAATTAACAAAGCTACAAAGACTAAAACTGCGGAGTAGCAATGCCAAACTCTCAATAATATTGAAAGATATACAGACAAAATTAGAGGAACTAAGGAGGCGATTTTGTTGATGTAGTTTGATAATATACATGAAACTGTTCGTGTTCCTTCAAGTTGAATACAGGTTTATATGATCACTTGGCAGTTATCAACTATATATGGTTTGCTGTTTTATTTGGAATTACTGTTGGAGAATTAAAACCACATCATCAAAAAACTGTAAGCAAGGTGATGCGTGATGCCATATGATGATGGATGGTATCCGCATGTCTGGTTTTGTGTAGTGTGCAGATGTGTTCAGTCAAAACAATGTTCATACAAAAATAACAGGGCAATCCACATAGGACGTCAGTAAACTCACGACGTATAAAGTCAATGATTCTTGAAACAGCCGTTGACGTTTTTCTTCATTATTTATTGTGGACGCCACAGTGACAAAATGGTTACGCGAATATGTAGGCACATCAAACAGTCATTATCACAGCAACATTCAATACAGCAATGGACGGTATACAGCATTACAATGATGAGTCAGATGCATGTTATATTTCATAGTGCTGTAAATGTAGTCAGGTGAAAAACTCCATCCCTTTCTATAACAGCCAGGAGATAACCAGATATATGAGATCAGTTCACTCTCCTTAGTCTGACTTCAGCAAGACAGACACGTCTGCCGAAGTATAAATAATGTCCTCAAAAATATCCTCTAGATAACAAAGGTTTTTCAAACCTAGTTCAGGTAACCAAGTAGCAAGTAATAGTCCTTGGGACCTGCATCAACCGATGCAGCACAATACAGCGACATGTGAGCTAGGAAAACATCTCGTGACGACGACTTTCGAAGACAGGCTATGAGCCAGAAATCGTTCACGACCAAAAATCGATAGAGTTAATGAAAATGTTAATTTACCTTGCTTTCATGAAATACACAGAAATATCACGCCTCCCGACATGTGGGAAACACTAGAGGTATTATCTCGAATAAACGAAATATCCATTAAGAGGACTACACATTCCTGACAGAACAAAAAATAGCGGAGATCCCCTCTTCAACGAGGCATCTCTTTCGCCATTCCAAATCGCTCACTCCACTAGTGGTGGGCGGAAACCGATCGACCAAGAAGCAAGACAAGTCATGCGCAGTCCAGCGCAAAATGACCACAGCTCAAACTTAACTGCATTCGACACCAACGCGAGAAGACAAATGCTTACCGAGAAAAGTGACTATAAATTTCAAGCAGTTGTTGCCCTTGCGTTATAAAATAGATATTGTAATAAAATGATGTTGCGAGAATTTATCACGCAACATATCACCACCTCCTCCCGATAAAAAAAAAATGTGGAACATATTTTTTTTTTAAATATCAAAGAGCATGCGATAAGCGGCTCAAAACGCACGAATTATGCGCTGATAATTAATTAAATTGCCTAACATGAGGCTAAATATAGAGTGTCTGGTGAGGATATACCTCAACAGAAAAATAAATATGTCTCAAAAAATATTCACATCGGGGAGGTGTCACCAACACACATCACGTTAGCATGTAAACACAATATACGTATGCAAGTTACCATAATCATCATTAAACAGCATACTCTAATATTGTCTTTAAAAATGGATGTACAAATCTGATAGGAAAATTTAAATAGTACATTATTTGACATGTAATGACATAAGTACATAGTAAAGTTAAACTACATGACGATCCAGGACATATGCTCTGGTATTCCGAGGGTAAGTACACAATTTAGAACTCGTCATGCTTGATACTAGTAAGGTAAGTCCTCAGCTCAACAATGACATTCTGAGAAAGTACAAGCAATATAATGCTAATTAATAACTAATATGCTTCATAAGGTACAATACATTATTAATAATTGTGGCTGTTTAGTAAACTAACGGCCCTTATATTAACTACTCAGTCCTCCTCTATCATCTTAAAAAACGAACAGAAGAAGATGACAACAAAGCACGATAGTGTGTACATATAAAGTGAGTACAGATGTGCTAATCTATTGTAGTAATATAGGTGTGTTATGACTCTGTAATATATGGAAATATAGGACAGAAGTATTAGTTGGAGTCATGTGGGCATCTAGACAAAATGTCAGCCATCACATTATCCGCACCACGGATAGCTCGTACCGTGAAGTGAAAAGGTTGAAGAGCTATAGCATATCGAGTGGATCTCGAACTCTTCAAATTCTTAGTCTGAATAGCTGTAAGAGCTTTCTGATCAGTCTCTAGAATGAAATGTGCGCCCAGGAGGAATCTTTGTAGCTTTAGAATTGACCAAACCATCGCTAACAACTCACGGTCTAAAACCGAGTAGTTCCTCTCTGCCGCATTTAGTTTTCTAGAAATGTACATAACAGGATGCAGAGTATTTGCATATTCTTGCATCAGTGCTGCTCCAATCCCAGTGGATGAAGCATCACTTCGAAGAACAAAAGTCCTATCAAGAGTAGGTAATCTTAGGATGGGAGGAGAAGAAAATATATTCTTGATTTGGTCTAGTGAAGATTGGCATTCTCCAGACCAACGGACCAGATTAGGCGAACCTTTCTTCAACAATGTTGAGAGAGGTGCCATGATCGAAGATAAATTTGGAATAAATCTCCCATAAAATTGAATTAAACCTAAGAGACTCCTAACTTGTTTCTTCGTTTTAGGAACAGAGATGTTCAGTATTTTGGAAGTATTGTGGTCTTCTGTCTTCAAGAGACCATGACCAACACGATGACCCAGGAAAGAGATTTCACCAAAACCAACAAAAGCTTTAGAAGGTTTCGCTGTCAAATTATTCTCACGTAGAGTGGACAGTAAGTCATATAACCCTAAATAGTGATCTTCCCAGGTATCACTGAAGAGACAGATGTCATCTAAGTATGCGATGACATCCGAACGATGTGACAGAATTCGACGCATCATGCGAACGAAAGTGGCAGAGGCGTTCATGAGACCAAAAGGCATAACATTCCACTGAAATAGACCCCTAGGTGTAGAAAAAGCAGTAAGAGGTTTGGCATGCTCTGCTAAAGGCACTTGCCAATAACCTTTAGACAAGTCAAGTTTAGTGAAGAATCTAGAATTAGAAAGTCTAATCAGTAGATCTTCTAACAAAGGCATCGGTTCAGCATCGAACTTTGTGACCTGATTCAATTTGCGATAATCAACACAAATTCGTATGTTCTTATCCTTCTTTTGGACAATAACCATGGAAGAAGAATATGGTGAAGTCGATGGTTCAATTATATTTAATTGAATCATTTCATCCAATTCCTTTTCCACTTGCGACTGAAAGTGTATAGGAATAGGATACGGCCTAACCCTAATTGGATTATTGTCGGTAAGAATTATGTCATGTTCTATGACATCTGTGTGTCCAGCAATGTCAGTGAGAACATCCTGAAATGTTTGTAACATCGACGAGACTTGTCGATGTTCGTCACCAGAAAGATTAGGAGAAACAGAAACGTTTTTCCAAGATTCCGTGGAATGTAATGGAACCACCGGAAGGGGAAGATTGACATCAGAGAAGGTAGCTTCCTCATCCTGTATGACAGACAGGGATGAATAATGACCGTGAGGTGCAGGAGCATCATCCGTTGCCTGGAAAATAGGCAGCAAATAGTCCGGACGTTCGTGAAATTCGAAAGCATGTTTATGTGGAAAGTTTTATGCTTTCCATCAATATCTACCACATAGTCAACATCGGAAATCCGAGAGACTATTGCATACGGACCTTTCCATGCAATAAGAAGTCTATTTTCCCTACTGGGGAGTAGGACGAATGCTTTGTCACCTGGACAAAGTTGTCGTAGACATCTATTCTTGTTAGCAAACTGCCTTGCCTTCTCTTTAGCAATTTCTGATGAAGCAGTTGCTAGCTTACATGCCTCAATGATCTTTTGTCTAAGAGCAATGACATACTCATATGAGGATTGAGTTTCATCGCTAATATCATCGGCAGTGATGAGATCGTGTAATAAAGACATAGGGCCGCGTGGACGCGCGCCAAAGACAAGTTCGAAGGGAGAAAATCCTGTGTGTTCATTAGGGACTTCTCTATAGGCAAAGAGAGCCGCGGGTAAAACCCTGTCCCAATCTTGAGGATGATCTTCAGTTATCTTACCAAGCAAAGTCTTGAGCGTTCTATTCAGACGCTCAACTAACCCATTAGACATAGGATGGTAGATACTACTGAGAGATCGTTCAATATGTAAGGTAGACATTACCTGTGACATAGTGTCAGATATGAGTTGAGTGCCATGGTCTGACAATATTTCTCTGGGGAACCCCAAGCGAGAAAATATCAACCAAAGAGCATCTGCGATATCTGTAGTAGATATGCTCTTAAGAGGAATAGCCTCTGGCCAACGTGTGCACATATCGACACATGTAAGGATAAACTGATGTCCTCTGGCCGACTTGACCTTAAAAGGGCCAATAATATCTATGGCCATTTTCTGAAACGGCCGAATAGGAATGTCAGCAGCCTGGATAGGCGCAGCATGTCGTGGTCCTCTAGATTTGACCTCCTGACATACCCTGCATGATCGGCAGTAAATACGAATGTCCTTATTGACAAAAGGCCAAAAGAAAGCCGCAAGGACTCTCGACTTCGTACGGGCAAAACCCATATGTCCAGCACATTGCGAGTCATGAGCATGTTGTAATATTTGCACTCTCATGCTCTTGGGAACAAGAATTTGCGAATGTGCCGACGTAGTCGAATCTTGTACCATACGTACAAGTACGCCGTTTCTCATTGCAATCCAAGATTTTCTATTTGTATCCTGATTCGGATCACCTTTCTTCGCAAGAACGAAGAATTTTTTTAAAGAAGGATCTTCTTCTTGCAATTTTATGAAAGAGTCACGAGTAATCACTAAGTGACTATCTTGGCTATCAACTCCATTATCACTATTCAGTGAAGTTTCGGGTGTTTGTAGAGCTTGTGCTCTTGTAACCACTGCATTTGTAGCTTGCATGTTATTATCTTCCCAAGCAGCAATCTGCTGTGGGGTACACTCCCTAACTCCGTGAATACGACCAATAATAAGGTCCGCAATAGGATTAGGTAAGAGACAAGCATGCACATCTCCAGTAAAGAAAGGAGTGGCAATGCGAATTACAGCAGTAGGATATTTTTCTAGAGTGCCGCCAAATGTGACACATTTAATAACCCTTCCTGTAGCACAAGATGGATCTACAAGCGATTGTCTAACACCAATAGTGGTGCATCCGGAATCGAAAAGTAGTGAGACCGGAGTATCATTAACAAGACCCTTATGTAGAATTAAAGAACCCCTCCCGTCATGCGCAACAGCAGCAGGAAGAGCGGGAAGTGGGTGACCACAACTCAAAGTAGTTATGGTACCCGGTTCGAATAAAGTACTGCATTGGGGGCATTTGTTTGCTCTCTCAAAGTCAAAAGCAGAACCAGTGACAGCGTCAAAGTTTTTATTATCAACAACATGATTACAGGCTCCCTCAGTTTCCTGTTGTACAGCATTAGCCTGCTGATATCTCTTTTTTTTTGTGTTGAGATCTACCCCGACTATTATTACCTCTGAAGTTATCAGAGTTATTATTATCTCTGCAGTTATTATGGTCTCTATTGTAATTGTTATCCTGGTTCGAATTCCAGTTTCCACGATTACTATCATGTTCACATTGATGCGAACATCTATTTGTTTGGTTCTGAGGTCTTCGGCAGGAATAACCTCTATTACCATATCCTCTTTTGAAATGCCTATAATTATTAGGGTGATAGTAACGACCACTATCAGGTTGTCTCCAATTCTTCGAAGAAGAATCACCATGAAATTGGTTTCCATGATTTTGACAGAAATTACCGCTACTCTTTCTATCAAAATTTTGTTGGGATCTACGAGCAAAGTTTTGGCCATACGGAGCTGCCGAAGCAACTGGTAAACCTTCTTTCACCTTAGAGTTACCCATGGTTATGTGTGGGTGCGCAGTTACGTATTGGCAACAGAAATCTTCCATTTCTTTTATTGTTTTAGGTTTACGTTCATGAAGGAAAGCAAGGAAAGACCCATTGACAGACGACATGACTTTGTCTCTAAGTATTAAGTCCATAAGTCCTTCATAAGTTTTTTCCGTCTTAGATAGTTCAACCCATCGTGAGAAAGTAATGCGTATTCTTGCAATAAACTCGGAGAATTCAACTCCATTTTCAGGTAACATGTTTTTAAATTGTAGACGATAGCCGTCTTCGTTAAGCTGATATTTCTTTAACAGAGCGGCCCTGACAACCTCATAATTGTTCTTGTCAGGTTCATCCACCATATTTAATATACTTAGAGCTTTACCTGTCAGTATCCCTGATAACTGATAAACATATTTTGCTTTGTCTATGTTATGAGCTGTACATGCTTGTTCAAATCTGTCCAGATAGAACATTATGTCATCACTGGAAGGACTAAAAGTTGGTAACTTAATCTTAAAAGTATCATTATTAGCCTTACCAGAAGATGAACCCTTGTTTGAATCATTACCATTACTCATGTTCATCAATTTCAATTTTTCCAACTCTAAAGCTAAGACCTTTTCTTCATGTTCCATTTTTGCTTTCTCTTTCCTCTCATCAGACTCTCTCTGTAATCTTCTTTCCTCAGCCTGAGCCTCTATTTGAAGTCTTTCAGCTTCTTTTTCAAGTCTTTTATTTTCAGCCTCTTTTTCAAGTCTTTTATTTTCAGCCTCTTTTTCAAGTCTTTTATTTTCAGCTTCTTTTTCAAGTCTTTTATTTTCTAGCTGTAGCTGGAGTTTTCTTTCCTCAGCTTCTGATTCCCTTTTTTGTTTTTCCATTTCCATTTGGAATCTTTTTTCATCCACCTGCATCTGCAGTTTCTTTTGTTCAGCTTCCATATGCAGTTTCTTTTGTTCAGCTTCCATTGCTTTATCATATCGAGCAGTTGCAAATTCTTCTAACTTATCACCAGTCTTGCCAAGCAATTTACCCTGCTCAATAAAGTGCTCAAATGTAGACATGTTGTCTAACATATGAGTCCAAAACCTGAAATAATTAACTAATTTATTTCAAACCTAAGTATAACAAGTCTTAATTAAGCACTTGTATATTCACATCACCTTATATTATCCCAGTCTCTGTGGGAAACAAGTCTCCAATCAAAGAACTTGTATATGAAATATCAACAATCAATTCTTGATCATAAGTGCACTTCTCATTCAATAGTGCACGACACTATTCATCATTCATTTATCATCAGTGTAGTAGTAACAGTGCATTAGCATAGCCCATTAACTAATTACTATAACTGTAAACAATGACTATGTAAACACATGCAGAATGTAAACATTGAAAATGTAAACAATACAAACAATGTAAACAATAACAATGTAAACAATAACAAAGATCAGCAACAATACAAAAACGTTCGCAGAAATCAACTAAAAATAAAGCAGAAATGAATGAAATATCACAAAAAATGTGACGATATCTGCGATAGAATTAAACAAAATACATGACACCACAGTGTATAAACAAAAATGTTGTATGAAACTAAATTATAGACAAGAGTAGGCTAACAAATACAAACAAATCAAAACAAAACTAAAGAATGCGAAATAATAACGAAAACAATATTAAAACATGTCATCACAGCTAACATAAATAGCAACAGAAGTCGCTTAGCAAATTCCAGTATCGGAAATTTGCAAACCTTACAGAAAACGCTCACAATAGACGACCTCTATGACGTGGCATAATCTAACGGAGACACCACCCAACCGAGAACCCGCTGAAATATAAACATATAAAAATACGAATAACATATAAACATATAACATATAGAATGAGATGATACACAGAAGACTCAGCAGAAGTATAAGGGCACAGTTTACATACAAACAGGCCACTTAACTTATAGGCTTCCAATCGTAGAACAGCAGAAAAAAACGGATGTCAATCAACGTCCTAAAGAGCGAAGCTCCAACGATGATGGCACATCTGAACTGCTTCCACTGCTAACACGATGGTACAAGAGCTTCTGAAATACTGTGTGTTAAGTTGTTTCGGCACTTGACCTTCTAATCCAAAAGTAAGTTGATGGAAATCGGTACTTGGCCTTCTTCAGAAAACAACCCGTTTCAACCGGCACTTGACCTTCACAAAAACGACAGCACTGGAACCTTGACAGCAGCAACTTGCTTGACTTGCGTAAAAGATAACAGCAGTCCGAGTTATCCGGCAACATGTAACAACGCCGGGTACTGTCAAATTCTTGTTTTCGTCAAAAAGTTGAAATTTTGACTTTTACCGGGCAACGCCGAGTACTTTGAAAATTTTGAAGATGTTGACTGTATTGAAGAATGTTAATTTCTTGAAGGATGCTGATGAATTCTTGTTGAAAATGAAGTGGGTAAGGGACCCCGTGTTTGCTGGTACCAGAATCAAACCAGCTTATGGCCACCAAATGATGCGTGAGGCCATATGATGATGGATGGTATCCGCATGTCTGGTTTTGTGTGGTGTGCAGATGTGTTCAGTCAAAACAATGTTCATACAAAAATAACAGGGCAATCCACATAGGACGTCAGTAAACTCACGACGTATAAAGTCAATGATTCTTGTAACAGCCGTTGACGTTTTTCTTCATTATTTATTGTGGACGCCACAGTGACAAAATGGTTACGCGAATATGTAGACACATCAAACAGTCATTATCACAGCAACATTCAATACAGCAATAGACGGTAGACAGCATTACAATGATGAGTCAGATGCATGTTATATTTCAAAGTGCTGTAAATGTAGTCAGGTGAAAAACTCCATCCCTTTCTATAACAGCCAGGAGATAACCAGATGTATGAGATCAGTTCACTCTCCTTAGTTTGACTTCAGCAAGACAGACACGTCTGCCGAAGTATAAATAATGTCCTCAAAAATATCCTCTAGATAATAAAGGTTTTTCAAACCTAGTTCATTTAACAAAGTAGCAAGTAATGGTCCTTGGAACCTGCATCAACCGATGCAGCACAATACAGCGACATGTGAGCTAGGAAAACATCTCGTGACGACGACTTTCGAAGACAGGCTATGAACCAGAAATCGTTCACGACCAAAAATCGATAGAGTTAATGAAAATGTTAATTTACCTTGCCTTCCGGAAATACACAGAAATATTATGCCTCCCGGCATGTGCAAATACACTAGAGGTATTATCCCGAATAAACGAAATATCCATAAGAGGACTACACATCCCTGACAGAACAAAAAATAGCGGAGATCCCCTCTTCAACGAGGCATCTCTTTCGCCATTCCAAATCGCTCACTCCACTAGTGGTGGGCGGAAACCGATCGACCAAGAAGCAAGACAAGTCATGCGCAGTCCAGCGCAAAAAGACCACAGCTCAAACTTAACTGCATTCGATACCAACGCGAGAAGACAAATGCTTACCGAGAAAAGTGACTATAAATTTCAAGCAGTTGTTGCCCTTGCGTTATAAAATAGATATTGAAATAAAACGATGTTGCGAGAATTTATCACGCAACAGCTTCCTTCCGAGATTTTCCCTCGTTTTTCGAGATCAAAGAGTTATCTTTTCCCTGTTTGTACGAACATCAAAGGATTTGCTCCCCTTATAGAGAATCTTCAAAGGCCGTTACGCTTCTACGTGATTTCCACGTACGATCTGCTCGTTATCGTAATATTGACAGATCAACTCGCGTGAGAAACTTGCGTAAACGAACGTGGTTCGCCCCCTGCTATGAATGACAGGTTGCGAAGTTGGTAAACAAGCTCGTTTGTTATGGTCAAGTAAAAAGAGGCGTGGATTAAAAGGTGAGTCAGACAGGCAGAGAAATGCGTGACTTAGTTAGCGAATCTTAAAACTACGCCGAGGTCACGAAAGGCTGTAGGATACAGGAGGCTATATTTCCATTATACGTCACACCAACTATTTTTGATGTCTCCCTTCCAGCCTATGACTCCTCGCGTACCACTAAGCATAAACAAGACATCTATACGTACCAGTAAATATATACAAGACATCGACACGGACCACTAAATAGAAACAATACATCTACATGTGAAATCTTACACTAAAAAATTCTTTAAAAAATGGGTTTTCACCGATATCGTTTGGTTATAAAAAAGTTTACAATATTTTAATAATACTCGTGAGAAGTTTTTGTAATTCAAAAGTCAGCAACAGAAGTTTGCTAAGATAAGTAAGTTATCACCAGAGAGTAAATTGTAACTATGGATATAGCTCTTACCACAAGGTCACCAACTTGGAACAAAAACCAGACAAGTGCCAGTGGAACAATAGTTGAGATGAGGACACTAGCGTTGATAGGACACACTTTTAGGAAACCTCATTGTACTGGATTCCTCAGGGTAAGAGAGGTAGAGGACGACAGAAAAACACATGGAGAAGAGAACTGGTGTCAGACATGAAGGGGGTAAAGACGGTTTGGATGGAACAGGGCAGGAAAGCTTGGCATACGTTTGTTGAAGGCCTAAGCTCCTTATGGATCTGGGTTGGGGGGGGGGGGTGTCAAGCATTATTGAATAGAGTTCTTGTTTTTATCTGAGGTATTAAAATATAAAATAAAGTGTACACAGGAAACACAAACGTTTATAATGACAAAATAGAAGAATTGTGCAATATTTTTTACAATTCTGCAATAAAGACAAGCCCATCAAATTCGTATTCATAATTTTCAGAATTGATTGTGGCTCTGTTTTCTTCCCTTGTTAGGCCATTGAATCTCACGTGAAAGCCCTGCAGGGTGTTCAAAGAAGAATCACCGCCGGTGCCCAGAAAGCGCCTTATGTGGACTTTTTGCCCATGGACAATCGTGCGGAGATGTCGTCGATATTTGGAGGAGAACTCTCTGAACACATGTCCATCACTGATCCATGGAGGGGACACCACAGGCATATCGCCATGAAAACTGTGGGACCACAAGGCCTATACCTGACCTCGTACGCGTGGGGAAAACACCTGCCACATTGGGCGCCATACTAGTAGCTCTGATCTTAGACCATATTTAAAATCATTGAGGGAAAAGTATCGGCTAATTGATTGCTGCTTTCCGGTGGGCATTGTGACAGTATTGAACATGAAACCCAATTTTTAGTAATATCCTGTTGTTCAGAATTATCAAGAACCTGGCGAAAATAAATCAATCAAATAAATAAAGCAAGCGAAACTGCAAACTGTCGTTCCATCATACGTGCAGTAAATTTTAGAACATCGCCCTTAACGCACATTCTGAGTAACCCTCGTCATGGACTCAAATACCTCCACTGTTGTATCGTCTGTAACGTGACATTTTCTCAAGTTCTGGAACAGAAAAACATCTCGAGCATCAGTCGCTACCGTTTGGTAAGAACAGCACCCGCCAAAGAAGTTCCATACACTTGAAAACAAAAAGCTAAGATAGCGTCCTCAAAATTACATCGTAAAAGACGTTTTGTGCTATCGTAACTTAAATTAATTTTTTTTTTTTCCGCAACAGCTCTGTTTATTTCTGTTTATTGGTTTAACTCGTGCATTGCTGCTGAGCCCGTAACGTTACTTCTGATTTTGATCCGGCTGTAGGAGAGATAACCACAGACCATTTCAGAAGGGAGACCAGCATGACCATTAGGCCCGGCCCTTACCTCACGGAAAAGTGGAAAGGGGGTGACCTCAGCAAGGGATGCATTTTCCTCTATTCCTTTCTTAACAATAAAAATTATTTGTAACCCTCTTCCCAAAATAATCACGAGGCTTCAAGATTTGACAATGGCCCAGGTCTCATCTGAGGTCTCGGAAGGCATGGGTAGGCTAGCTAAGTCAGTCAGGATTTTTTAAAACATACAAATAAGATTAAGTCGAAAAAATGCACAAATACATATTACGACATGCTTGAGGGAGCAAGAGTTCTTTTACTTCTTTATTATAGACAGAGGCGGATTTGCTATGAAGTTAATGAAGCTCGAGCTTCAGGGCCCCCAAGTCCAATTTTCTCTATAATACGTTTCTTTCCCATCCCTCAACACTTTTTAAGGGGCCCCTCCAAGAGTTCAAGCTTCAGAGCCCCCAAAATATAGATCCGCCATTGGTTATAGATATACCTTATATTAAATTAAGCGTGCTTTTGTGTCTCTTACAAATATATTTTTAGGAGTCTTCTAGCATCAGCAAATAAAACTGGGATTATTCAACCGGCAACGTGGCGTGTTGCTAGGAGTTAGTTTGGAAAACTTTTGTTCTTCTTGTATCCATGACCGCTGTTTGACAAAACAATCAGTGGCCATCACGCCTGGAGGCGTCTTGTGGGGCAGCAACAAACTCTACTTTGCTCAGTCTGTGGCCAACCTATGTATTGTGCTCCAACTCTAGGTCATCCTTCCTCACAGTCTCCACAATTCTCTGACAAGTTGTTTTTGGTCGTCCTCTCTTTCGCCATATTGCTGGGGTAAATAGCGTGGCAACTCTGGTAATGGTTTCTGGGTCTCTTCTGAGGACGTGACCAACCCAAATACAGCGTCTACTTGCTATAGTATTTGTACATATCTTCTTGGTGCCCTAGGTAAGGTAAACAATTCTAGCTTGGAAGACAGGGAAAGTTAACTCCCTTACCGCAAGAACCTTAATTAATTTTAGTACTGAAGAAAGAACTAATTGGTATATCCTGTCACGTTAAGAATCTAAATATATTCCATTAAGTGTAAAAACGTAATACTATTATACAGATACCCGTTTTACCCTCATTGGTATGGTTAATATGAAGTAAGTGTATTTACAACTGCTGAAGCTGCTCACAACAGAATCAGTTTCCTTTTAAGTTAGGAAATGAAGATTTTTACAGCATATTTTGAGAAATACCCCGGTCTGGTTAGCCTGGAAAATGGTAGAAAAGACCTAAAGAAAGTTTTAGAAAACAATGAAGTAAGAATAAACAGAGAACCATCGCTTGATGCCTTGTAAATGCTTCCAGATTTCTTTCCGTTGTTTAATAATTGTACACCGCATTTGTGGAACCCTTTCTAAGTCGCACGCTATTTACTTAGTTTATATGCATGTACTCAACATGACGGAACCTGGTCATTTCGGAGGCTGCTTACAGTGTGTCTTCTGCTTGCAGGACCTGGCCAAGGTAATCCAGTGTCTAATCCATAGACGAGTTCCGGTGACGTACGACATTCGGCCAAAACCCGAGCCTGCCCCATTTCGTTTTCAAAATCAAGCTCCCCCAGCCTACATTGTCCCGTGGTGGGAACAGAGCCGGCATATGACATTTGTGGACTACGTACGAGGTGTCAGCAGGGTTCAGCAAGCTCGTTTAGCCAACCAGAGGCAGTATTACATGGGACCATGACAATGAGTCCAGCCTCAAACAACAATTAAACAACAATAGTGTAATGTAACAAACTCTCATTGGAATACGATCTAAATATTAAGAATGCATATTTCATAAGTGTAAAAACGGAATACTAATATGCAGACACCCCCGTTTTACCCTCGCTGGCGTGGTTAGTATGAAGTAAATGTGTTTTACAGCATCACTACGGGAGAGCTGAAGCTGCCAACCACAGAATCAGTTTCCCTTTGAGTGAGAAAATGAGGATTTTTACAGCATATTTTGAAAAATACCCCAGTACATAAAAGGCTACAACTAATTCGAAATACGAATTAGAACTAACATTTCAAGAAACTCAACTATTCACTTGTAAAAGTTGTACTGGTATATTTTATTGATTAATCTGCATAAGAATGTAAAAAAAAAAAGTATACCTTTTTGAGACTGAAGCAAAGATTTTGTTTGTCATTATTAAATACGTTTTTCCGCATTGTTTCCGTGTCCCATATTCCATCGGACTATGTTGAATGAATTTCTTTTCACTTACTGTTAGGTTGTGCGTTTTTCATCAATTGTATTGTTGTTTAGTTTGTGTAAAATTTGAGTTCAGAAATAATTTTAGCATTCTATAGTTTATTTCACGAGGTTTAACCGTCAGAAGTAGCCTAGTTAGCTACACATGCGATCGACTACATAGGATAGAAGTAGTCCAAGAAAGGAGTCAACATTCATACAGCAGAGACAGTCGCACGAATAGGAAGCCATCTGATAACAGATGTGGGCAATAAAGAGATAGAATGCAGAGAGGAACTACACAACAAGGCAACATGAAGGATAGGATAAAGGAACTTAAGAAACAAATAAGAACGGACCCGAAAAACAAGAGAAAGTTACAAGAATTTATCAGGAAACATCATGATGTATTTGTAGTAAATGACATGTAACTAGGGAGAACGAAGACAATCCAGATGGACATAGAAACAACGACGGACAAGCCTATTGGCATGAAACCATATCGGATTCTTTCAGAAAGCTATAAATAAAAGTAAGGATAATCATTAACTAGCAGCATTTGTTCCGTGGCTTACATTTGTTCAAAAGTCACTGATTGTTGTTTTAGAGAAAATTACCATAGCGTTAAAAATAAGAGATGCATAGAGGTGCATGGTTATATAGTTATAATTGTCAGTGGCGTACTGGGGGGGGGGGGGGGGGGGGGAAGGTGGTGCCAAAGGAAAGTTCCGCCCAGGGTTTCAAATACTTTAAGTACGTCTCGTATACTATGCCAAACCATCACTGTCAGCCAACTTTACTGTCACTCAGTCTCCACTACTGTATCATTCAATTTTACCTTCACTCCGTCTCCACTACTGTATCAGCCAATTTTACTGTCACTCAGTCTCCACCACTGTGTCATCCAATTTTACTGTCACTCAATCTCCACCACTGTGTCGGCCAATTTTACCTTCACTCAAGTCTCCACCACTGTGTCAGCCAATTTTACTGTCACTCAATCTCCACCACTGTGTCATCCAATTTTACTGTCACTCAATCTCCACCACTGTGTCATCCAATTTTACCTTCACTCAATCTCCACCACTGTGTCAGCTAATTTTACTGTCACTCAGTCTCCACCACTGTGTCGGCCAATTTTACCTTCACTCAAGTCTCCACCACTGTGTCATCCAATTTTACTGTCACTCAATCTCCACCACTGTGTCGGCCAATTTTACCTTCACTCAAGTCTCCACCACTGTGTCATCCAATTTTACTGTCACTCAATCTCCACCACTGTGTCGGCGAATTTTATCTTCACTCAATCTCCACCACTGTGTCAGCCAATGTTACTGTCACTCAGTCTCCACCACTGTCCATCCAATTTTACTGTCACTCAATCTCCACCACTGTGTCATCCAATTTTACTGTCATTCAATCTCCACCACTGTGTCGGCCAATTTTACCTTCACTCAAGTCTCCACCACTGTGTCATCCAATTTTACTGTCACTCAATCTCCACCACTGTGTCGGCCAATTTTACCTTCACTCAGTCTCTATTACTGCGTCAGCCAATTTTACTGTCACGCAGTTACTCACATATGGTCAGTCTTTTTTACTGTCACTAAGTTGCTGACATACTGTCAGTCAGTTTTACTGTCATGCGCTTGTCCTGACAGGTGATGGGTATTCTTCGTTTACGTCGTTTTTTTTTTCTTCAGTTAGTTTATTTGTGTTAGAAGAAATAGTGATAAATAAGCCGGATTGTGATATAATGAGCAAGTAACCCGCCAAAATTAATGACGCTAAATAATTATGCTGTACTCTTTATGCTGCACGTTCTGACAAAAGCACTCTTTATTCTGAGGTGAATTTATTCTTTTCTATTCCATGTCAACTTTCATTGGAACGGTTTAGTCAAATTTATCGTGATTTATTGTCAGTGCACCACGAAACAATTGAAAGATATGCGTCCTCTTTTAATGGGTGTTCATTATAGCTTTCACGGTGCAATGTGGGCCGTTTTCGTATTTTCCCTGAACATGTACAATTAAAAGATTGCAAGGCATGCGCGTTCTTTTAATAGGTGTTCAATTTAGCTTTCATTGCGCAATGCCTATCTGTTTCGTATTTTCCCGAAAAGCTGACGGGATTTTTTCATTGTTGGTTAAGAAGATTTAGTTAGACAGTTAGTATATAGGGGATTATTTCATGCCATACTGATACACAAGCATTGTTAATGCTAGAACTTCGAATGTGCTTACGCGTATTGATTTAAAATGTTGACATTTTTTATTTTTGGTCTGAAATAGTACAAACACTTTTTGATAGCTTGTATTTATGGATACATGCGTCCTGTTTGCATTATTTGGTACATTTCTTCCATTCTTTCTAATTTTTAAAATCTATAAACAAAAGGCGGTGAGGGTAGATAAACTGTCATCGAGTACCATGCCTCGGGGCGTAGATGATCATGTCGCTCCACAACTTCCTGTCTCCAGTATTATTGATCAATTCTGTTATTGACCTGTCCATGCCATGATGATAAACTGCCCAGTATCTTCTCTATTTGTCGTCCTCTGCCAATTTTTCCTTTTGTCACGATATACTCCAGCTTCCTTATTCTAATAACAAGCCCAAATAAAGTGGATTGCTTCCTTCTAAGCTGAGGAATCTGGGATGCATAGTAACACCAGACGGCGGAGCAAGCAAATACATCAACATCAGAATGAATAAAGCGAGAACAGCCTTTGCTAGTCTGAACAACATTTTAAAGTCCTCTCGATACAGCACAAACACCAAATTACTCGTAAGATTATATGAGAGCTGTGTACTTTCTGTGCTTCTCTGTGGTGCGGAATGCTGGAGAGCAACAGAGAAGGAAATGTCAAAATTGTCCTCTTTCCACAAAACCAGCTTAAGGAAAGTTCTCCAAATATTTTTGCCGAATACCATCACCAACCAAGATCTGCTTACTCGGAGCAACCAAAAGGACATGCACACCATCATAGTTGGCAGATGCTGGAGTTGGGTTGGCCATGTCCACAGAAGATAATCCGATGCCATCACAAGAACTGCTATGCTATGGACCCCTGAAGGAAAGCGAAAGAGAGGCTGAACAAAAAGAACTTGGCAGAGAACTGTAGAGGCCGAGATGCAAAGAATGAACCAGAGCTGGGGCACTGCACGAAGGATGGCCGCCAACCGAGCAAAGTGGAAGCAGTTTGTTGCTGCCCTACAAGGCGCCACCAGGCCTGTTGGCCACTGACTGCTTAGACAGTCGGTAACTAAAGATCAAAGAAGAAAGAAAAAGAAACTGTACAATAAGCTTCCTTTGCGCACTGACCTCTTTAATGACATCCTCATGACGCAGTTTAGCTGTCCATGGTATTTTTAACATTCTTCTGTAAAACCACATCTGTGTGGCCGCTAAAGCTGTTCCTACTTGTTTACTAATTGTTCACGACTCACTCACGTATGTAAGGGTTGGTTCTGTATAAAACTGGAGAACTTTCTTACTTAACTTCCAATGACAAAGAATTGTTGCACAAAATACTTTTCATTTTATAGAATGCTGCTTTTGCCTGCGCTATTCTACTCTTCACTTCTGAGATGCATCTTCCATCCGATGTAATTAACGTGCCTATGTACTTGAATCTATTGACTTATTTTAAAACTGTTCCATTTACTTTGGTAGTGCATTCTGGAGAAGTCGTTTTCTTCAAGATAACCACTGCTTCTTTTGTTTTGTTATTTAGGCTCAGGTCTTTATTTTCACTTTAAACTGTACATCTCCTTCTTCTTCTTTGATCCTTAGCCGCCGACCTTCAAAGCAGTCAGTGGCCATCACGCCTGATGGCGTCTTGTAGGGCAACAACAAATTGATTCCACTTTGCTCGGTCGGTGGCCATCCTTCGTACAGTGCCCCAACTCTGGTTCATTCTTTGCATCTCAGCCTCCACAGTCCTCCGCCAAGTTGTTTTTGGTCGGCCTCTCTTTCGTTTTCCTTCAGGGGTCCATAGCATAGCTGTTCTTGTGATGGCATCGGGGTCTCTTCTGAGGACATGGCCAACCCAGCTCCAGCGACTGCCGGCAATGATGGTGTACATGTCCTCTTGCTAGCTCCGAGTAAGCAGATCTTGGTTGGTGATGGTATTCGGCCAAAAGATTAGAAGAATTGTTCTTAGGCATGTTGTGTGAAAAGAGGACAATTTCGACATTTCCTTCTCTGTAACTCTCCAGCATTCCGCACCATAGAGAAGCACAGAAAGCACACAGCTCTGATATAATCTTAATTTTGTGCTTGTGCTGTACTGAGAGGACTTCCAGATGTTGTTTAGACTAAAAAAGGCTGTTCTTGCTTTGTTCATTCTGTTGTTGATGTCTTTGCTTGCTCCGCCGTCTGGTGTTACTATTCATCCTAGGTATGTGAAGGTGTCTGTCTGTTCCAGTTGCTGATTCCTTACTGATATGGGCTCAGGGTTGCTCACATTGAGCGTCATGACCTCTGTCTTCTTTGGATTGATGTTCAAGCCCAACTGCTGGCTATACTTATTAAATCTATCCGTTTTTTTCCTGGATGTGTTGATGTGAATGTGCTAGTAGTGCAATGTCATCTGCATATTCCAGATCTTCCAATGTAGAAAATGTAGTCCATCTTATTTCTCTTGGACTGCCCTCTGTTGTCTGGCGCATCACCCAGTCTATGACTGTTAAAAATAGAGTGGTTGATAAGGGGCATCCCTGCCGCACTCCTGTCTTCACCTCAAAGGTTAGGTTGCTCTGCCCAACGCTACACGTAAAGTTGGCATAGAGGTTTTTTATGATTGACACTATGCAGCTTGGAATTCCATAAGCCCTCAGTATTTTCCATAAACTGTCCCTATGTATACTGTCAAAAGCCTTTTCAAAATCAACGAAATTAATGTACAGCTGTCTTTGCCATTCTGAGCACTGCTCTATAATGTCCCTGAGGGTAAATATATGGTGTACACATCTTCTGTTCTTTCTAAATCCTGCTTGTTCTTTCCTCAAAAGCAGTAGACCACAAACTGAGGAAAGAACGATGTACATCTCCATAAGTGTCATATTCTTCTTCAGCTCTGTCTCACACTGCCAATCTCTCTCTCTCTCTCTCTCTCTCTCTCTCTCTCTCTCTCTCTCTCTCTCTCTCTCTCTCTCTCTCTCTCTCTCGCTCTCAGCCATTCCCATCATCATCATCTCAGCTCGATGTTGAAGCGTAGGCCTTCAGGCAGTTTACGCTAAACCCTTCTGTCCTGTGTCATCCTTCCAAGGTATTTTTTTTAAAGTAATCTTTCATTCTGCTGCACAAAAACACACATCTTCCCCCTCTCCCGCTCTCGTCACCGACGTGACTGTAAACTCAATGTCCTGTACAATCCATTCCAGCCTTTTCCTTTTCTCTCTCTTTCTCACTCTCTCTCTCTCTCTCTCTCTCTCTCTTTCTCTCTCTCTGCGTCTCTCATTATCCGTCTGATCACAGACTTGTGTGTATACACATAAGCATTTGTCACTCGTAAACTCGCTGTGATTCTCTGGGGTCTGTGAGAGACAGAAAGTAGAGAACCGCTATTCCCACTTGGCGTGTCATCAGAAGAAACAACGGTTAAATTGTGCAAGTTGGTTAGCAGCCTTATCAGTGCCTCAGACGACGCAAAATCACACGGCGTTGACAAACAAATCTGTCCACAATTGTTTTATGAGTATTCCAGCATCTCAGATACTGTACTCGCTGTGGCCCCGGATCTTTCCCGTCTTCCAGCACCTTTTTTTCTCTTCTTCATCATTATCAATACCTTAAAGTTCTGCGTGGATCACAGCTCTTAAGCCATGCCAGTTCTTCCCGTTCTGCCATTTGTTCAATGTCTCTCCATGTCTGCTGTCGTGTCTGTCTCTAGTTCTCTTCTCCATGTCTGCTGTCGTGTCTGTCTCTAGTTCTCTTCTCCATGTGTCTCGTCTCCGTCTTTTACCCTGTGGATTCATGAACATGGACTGCCTTGCAGTGATATCAGCTGGTTTTATTAATATGTGACCTAACCAATGCTCGCGTTTTCTCCTCATTTCTTGTTCCACTGGTGTTTATCTAGTTCTTTCCATCAGCTCCACATTAGGGATCTAGTCAAACCATCTCAGTCCTATTCTGGCAAGCACCCATTTATGAAAGTCTCTATCTTTCGGGTTGTCATTTTTGGTGTTCTCCGTGTTTCACTGCCATACAATAGGATTGACTGGACATATGAGTTAAAGATTCTTTTGATTTCCAAATAATTCACAGTGCAGTGAAAGCTCCTCTTTCCTTTTGTCTACATCTTCCTTTTGGTCTCGATTATTTTTCTGTCACCATGTTTTCTAGACTCTCCTTGTCAAATACTTGCCATATCATGTGTGACAACTTGTCCAATCTTCTCTTCATTTTTTTTATTATTTACGGACATCGTTTTTTTTTCTCATCCTCAATGCATGATCGCAAAGTCCCGGGAATTGTCACTGGCGGAAATTCTCCTAGCATTCAGTATTTTCTCCTCGCTATTTTTAGATACGACGTCATTGTTGACCAATGACCTCGGTAGCTAGGAACCTGTTTTAATTTAAGACTGCTTAAGCTGATAAAACCAGTTTAGGCCACTTAGGAAAACATCACGTGACTTTTAACATTATTGATTGGAGCGTCTAAAACGAGGCTAATGTCACATGATGCACGCTATGGATCACGTGTCCAAGCGGAAATGTCCCGCTAAAAGTGCGCCAAACACGGGCAATCTTCACTTGCCCGGAACCCTTGAGACAGCTAGGTCTAACCCAATTATCGGCGAATTCTCGCATTAAAAGCACTGAAGCCACGTGTCTAATTGCGGGTTAGCGTCCATCTTTGAGTAGGTAAGTGAAATCTCGCTAGAATATAATGGTATGAAATGTGTAGTACATTGCAAAATCGACGCAAGATTGGTATGTTTACTTTATTCATATTTTTGTTTTACGATCACATCCAGCCACATGTGATCGGGTATATTTTATGATCCCACGGGATATGTACATGTTCATAATAATGTGTAACGGGAATATATATATATATAGCTATTAATTTCCATATTATTTGATTATTTTCGACCCGACGTTTAGACTAACGGAAATTAATAGTAACGATAATGTTGACCGACCGTGACATATATTCATTATAAATTATATGACGAGGCGACCAGACATGAAGTGTGTGATAATGTTGTCAGACAATTCTAAAAACACGGATGTCCAATTATTTGTTAAATTCATCATAATGACATGACGATTAGGCTAGAGGCACAGAACTAGAATACTGTTGCCGACATTTCTATGATAAATTTGGTGGGTTTAACTGACATTTATAATAATTCATCGGGTTAAGCTGACGATAAATCAGTCTAAAGAATTATAATACTGCCACTGGGGCAGAGAAATATAATAAAGGACAGACAGGAGAAACTTGAATTCAAGATTAGACTCTAGACATATGATGTTAGAGACTAAAATCTGATATGACTGGCAGAGGGACGGCTTAGGGAAAGACTGCTTTCTAAAGCTAGAAAATTAATGACGCCGTCGTATTTGTCTTCAGTCTATGGTGGAGCCTTGCACGACAGTCCAATCTCAGCGCAGAATACGGAGTCGAGCACAGAGAAGGCAAATCCGAACCATTCAAGACCTACCGGGGCAACGTCAGGAGACCGGAGAACTAACCACACTTCACTATCAGCCAGGGGCTGAAAAGCTAA
The DNA here is from genome assembly GCA_024509875.1 of Oreohelix idahoensis. NCBI lineage: Eukaryota > Metazoa > Mollusca > Gastropoda > Stylommatophora > Oreohelicidae > Oreohelix > Oreohelix idahoensis. The sequence continues at coordinate 105,607 of JAMPIV010008542.1, read as the reverse complement.
GTCCACGAAAAAGGAACCTCACTACATCAATGCCTAGTTTTTAGTCATCCATGATGAAAAACACTTGAATTGTGAGACACATAATACATACAGCAGACACTAATTCCATCGACAATACTATCATTCACCATCTATTCACTTTATTGCAATAAACCAATTGGGTGTATATACTGTACCCCACGCTTTGTTCCTTCCATTAGATGTTGAATATTGTCTATGTTTATCTTCCTTTATAAGGGAGGGGGGGCTCGTAAAATATAATATAATTTAAAGAATAATAATAATAGATAACTGAGAAGGGGACGACGGTAGCGAGAGACCAAATATCTCCTTACAATCTTTTCCAGACCTGTCGAGTTAGGAGAATTTACCCTCTTCGTCACCCTTCGGAAGTGGGAAAACCCAGCAGGGATTCCTTGAGCCAAATCTTCCACATCAGATCTATTATTTCCTCTAAATAATTCTCTTATCCTTTAAACGCTACGTGACACTGGTGTCTCGGTCCGGGATTTGAACTTATGTATTTTATCATACCTCTGGGATAGTATCATCCATTCAGTCATTACAGTATACCATTTTAACACATGTATTTTCACACAGTGTGCTCTAGAAAGACAGAAAACATTTTTTCTAGAAATTCAGGCATTGATTGGTGAATCCCTTTATATATGTTGTGTTTAATTAAGTTAGTTCTTGATTTTGTATTTCATTGAATTACAGACCTTAAGTCTCCATAACTGTAGTAATTTCATTCTACAGCAGTCGGATAAATAATTAGTATTTACTTGTTGCTAGAAATACTATTGGAAGGTAGCACTAGCTTACTCAGTGTGGACTTTAACTGCAAAAGATGGCTGAAATAGTTAAGCTTAAGGCAGCACTAGGGGAGGCCGGTCGAGATCTAGGTTATAGTGGGGTGGACCTTGCAAATTATGTCAGTGTCGAGACTGATAAGTATTACGCTCGAGAAACAGCGAAAGCTGAAAGAGAAGAGCGAATAAAGTTAGCAGAAATAGATGAGAGGATAAAAGCTGTAGACGCTAGAGAAAGAAGCGAGAGAGATGAACGCGAGCATGCATTGAAGATGAAGCAGTTAGAGATGCAGGGACAAGCTCAAAGAGTTGAACCAGTAGCCGGTGCGACCGCATCTACCTCCTCAGGCAACCTATCGCCACGGTCAGATGATATGCCTTCCTTGCACGCAGGGGGCACCGGACCTTTGCCATCCTCACTCATGTCAACTTTGGGACCTTTGACGTTTCCATTTGAAGCTTTCTCGGAACAAGCCGACTCGATCGATAGGTATCTCGACAAATTTGAGAAGTTTGCCACCACGTTTGGTTTGGAGAAGAGCAAATGGAAACGTCAAACTGTCGCAAGGGCTTAGAGGAACTGCTTATGACGTGTATAGCAAGCTTCCTCCAGGTTTACAGGATGACTACGACTCTTTGAAAAAGGCACTATTGGTTCGTTATGAGCTACATGCTGACGCCTATAGGAAGAGGTTCCGTAACTCTAGGAGGGAAGTCGGAGAGAACTTTGCTCAGTTTGCTGCGAGACTGGATTCCTACGTGGAGAAGTGGGGTGCCCTAGGGAATTTTACTCATGATTGGGAAGGCCTGAAGGAAATGGTCATGATCGAACAACTGAAGGACACCATGACTTCCGACATGAGAAGATTCCTGACAGAGAATGGGGCCAGCACTTTAGAATCCATAGTCCAGTTAGCGGAACGATATCAGGCAGCACTATCAGAGAATCCACCACCCAGACGGAAACAACCAGATTACGTACCTAGACAGACAGCTCAGTCACACATGGACCCCCAAGTGAAACCACCGTATACTAACTGCAAAAAAGCATGACAAGCCAGACTACAAGACTACTCAGAGATCTAGTTTCCAGCAGCAGAGGCAAGGGGAAAAATGGTGTAAGCACTGTAGAACCATCACCCACAATACGCAGGAGTGCAACCGGAAAAAACCCACCTCATCATGCTGCCTGCTTACGTAAAAGTGCCGCAAGGGGAAATGGACCGGAAGAACCTCTGGACAAACCCCGACATCCCCCGGTCGTTGAGACAGTCCTCGTAAATGACCAAGAGGTGACCTGCCTTTATGATACAGGCCTTGCATTCGACGCAGTTGTCTGTGCATCCCTAGTCAAGCCTGACCAGATGACAGAAGACACTATAGAAATACAAGGACCTACTAAAAGTGCAGCACCTATGCGTTTGGCCATAGCCAAGATTAAGGTCAAATCAAAATATGTGACTGGGGAAATCCGTGCAGCGATCTTGGACGACCCTATTTATCCCTTGATCTTAGGGTGTAGGTATGTGTTCTTGGGAGAACCCATTCACCCTCTGGTTGTGGCGGCTGTCACCACTAGAGGACAGGCCAAACGGAATACGGAGTTGGAATCCCCACCCAACATCCTTCCTGAGGAATTAAAAAAGGCACAAACGGAGGATCAATCTCTAGCACCCTGCTACAAAAAACTACTGAGAGCGCACACTCCTCTCCAAAAGGGAGACTTCTACAAGAAAAATGGGCTGTTGCATCGGAAAGCAGGAAATGGAGGACAGGAACATGGGCAACTTGTGGTTCCATCAGCATACCGAGCCCAGGTCCTAGAAATGGGCCATGCCCTTCCGTTTAGTGGCCACATGGGCATAAGTGCCACGATTCAGCGTATTTCATGTCATTATTATTGGCCAGGTATCAACGCCGATATCCAGAGATATGTGAAATCATGCCTGCAGTGCCAGAGGACAGCGCCGAAACACTGGACGGCCCCAGCCACTCTGGGAGAAATGCCAATCTTGGGCACACCCTTCGAACGAGTAGCGGTGGATATTGTGGGTCCACTTACTCGTAGCAAAAAGAGAAACAGTTATATACTCACGTTAGTGGATTGTTGCTCCATGTGGGCAGAGGCAATTGCTATGCCCGCCTGTGATTCTAAGCATGTTGCTGAGGCTCTGCTCACCATATTTACTCGGCTAGGGTTTCCGTCACAGATCCTGACAGATAATGGTTCCCAATTCCGAGGAAAACTCACCGAGGAAGTGTTTAGGATATTTCAGGCCCGACATATCCACACCTCTCCCTACCACCCCCAGGCAAATGGCCAGGTGGAGTGGTTTAACGGGACCCTTATTTCCATCCTTCGGAAACTTGCGCAGGAAAAACCAGAGAGCTGGGATCAATACTTACCCGCAGCACTATTTGCTTACCGCGAAGTACCCCACAATTCTACTGGGATGCCTCCTGCCACATTGCTGTTTGGTAGACCTATAAAAGGACCTTTAGAGGCACTGTTACGTACTTGGACAGATGATAAAGCTGATGAGACGGTCACCTCTGCATCCCAATACGTGAAGGAGTTGACCCAACGCCTTAAAACAGGATGGGAACTGGCAAAGGAAAATGTACGCCGTGCCCGTCGTAAACATGCGCGTTACTACAACCGCACTGCGAAGGATAGGGAGCTAGAAGTAGGAGAACAGGTATTATTACTCCTGCCCAGTAGCAATAATAAATTGCAAATCGGGTGGAGAGGTCCATATAAAATTGTTGAGAAAATGTCGCACACCAATTACAAGATTGCCATAAAGGGGAAGCAGAAAATTTACCACATAAACCTGCTGAAGCGATATTATGAAAGACCAGGTGCAGAACCAGCACATTTCCTGACACTGGCTATTGCGATGGAAACTGAGGCAGAACCCCTGACCTCCTGTGAATACCCTCTTCGTCAGTGCGAAACTCATCAAGATGTTCAGATTAGTTCAACTTTAACGGAGGATCAGCAGGCACGGGTTCAACAGTTGTTGAGAAAACACCCTAGTACACTCACGGATAAACCTGGCATGACCAACCTGATAGAATTTGATATGAAGCTAACAGACCTCGCCCCGGTACGAGTTAAGAACTATCCTGTTCCTTATGCTAAAGCAAAGGCATTGAGTGAGGAAATCGAGTACCTGCTTAAGGAAAATATTATCTCAAAATCAGAGTCGCCTTATAGTGCGAGTGTAGTGTTGCTTAGAAAATCCACAGGAGAACATCGCCTCTGCATAGACTACCGAAGGCTCAACGCTGTAACGGAATTTCAAGCGGAGCCCTTACCGGATCAGAATCAGCTTTTCACCAAGCTGAGTAGAGCACGATACTTTTCGAAGATAGACCTTAGCAAAGGGTACTACCAGATCCCGGTAAAAGAGGAAATTCGACATATGTTAGCATTTAGTACTTCTGAAGGCCATTACGAGTTTAATGTATTGCCATTTGGGCTAAGCAACGCCCCAAGCGTCTTTACTCATATGATGAGGAAGCTACTGGAACCCCTGAACCACCCTGGGATAAGTAATTTCATGGACGACATACTTATTGCCACGAACACCTTTGAGGAGCACCTGGACGCAGTTTCCCTACTCTTCGAAAGACTTAGAGAAACAGGACTCACCGCTCGCCCTACAAAATGTCAAATTGCCTGCGAGCAACTAGAATTCCTGGGACACACTATCTCGCATGGATGCATGTTCCCAGATGCGCGTAATATTGAGAAGTTACAGCGGGCCCCACGACCCCAGACTAAAAAGGATGTAAGGTCATTTGTGTCTCTATGTGGCTTCTACCAGAGATATATTAAAGATTTTAATACCCTGAGTGCGCCATTGACCGCATTAACCAAGAATGGGAACCCGGACAAAGTAACCTGGACAGCGGAGTGCGAAAATGCCTACACGCTGCTGAAGGAGAAACTCACAGCTAGGCCAATTCTGCGACTGCCTGACTTAACTCTGAACTTTACGCTGCGAACAGATGCTAGCAATATAGGGATAGGAGCCACTCTCCTGCAGCCTAGTGATAGACCTTCTGCAACTCTATTCCCCATCGCATATGCTAGTAGGAAATTGAACCCTGCTGAACAGAACTACTCTACCATCGAACGAGAATGTCTGTCGCTAATATGGGCTGTGCAGAAGTTTCAACCATATTTATACGGGAAAAAGTTCACGGTGCAGTGTGATCACCAACCGTTGATATTTCTTGCAGCGTCGAAGAACCTTAATGCCCGGCTTATGAGATGGTCACTACTGTTGCAGCCATATTCATTTCACATAGAATACATACCTGGGAAGAACAACGTAGGGGCAGATTTTTTGAGCAGACATCCGGGCGCAACCGAGGAGATATGAGAAACTGGAAAAGAAGAGGAAGACAGGACAAGAGGAGTTGGACGGAACGTCAAACTTGAGGAGGGGCTTGTGTGACAACTTGTCCAATCTTCTCTTCATTTTTTTTATTATTTACGGACATCGTTTTTTTTTCTCATCCTCAATGCATGATCGCAAAGTCCCGGGAATTGTCACTGGCGGAAATTCTCCTAGCATTCAGTATTTTCTCCTCGCTATTTTTAGATACGACGTCATTGTTGACCAATGACCTCGGTAGCTAGGAACCTGTTTTAATTTAAGACTGCTTAAGCTGATAAAACCAGTTTAGGCCACTTAGGAAAACATCACGTGACTTTTAACATTATTGATTGGAGCGTCTAAAACGAGGCTAATGTCACATGATGCACGCTATGGATCACGTGTCCAAGCGGAAATGTCCCGCTAAAAGTGCGCCAAACACGGGCAATCTTCACTTGCCCGGAACCCTTGAGACAGCTAGGTCTAACCCAATTATCGGCGAATTCTCGCATTAAAAGCACTGAAGCCACGTGTCTAATTGCGGGTTAGCGTCCATCTTTGAGTAGGTAAGTGAAATCTCGCTAGAATATAATGTAATGAAATGTGTAGTACATTGCAAAATCGACGCAAGATTGGTATGTTTACTTTATTCATATTTTTGTTTTACGATCACATCCAGCCACATGTGATCGGGTATATTTTATGATCCCACGGGATATGTACATGTTCATAATAATGTGTAACGGGAATATATATATATATAGCTATTAATTTCCATATTATTTGATTATTTTCGACCCGACGTTTAGACTAACGGAAATTAATAGTAACGATAATGTTGACCGACCGTGACATATATTCATTATAAATTATATGACGAGGCGACCAGACATGAAGTGTGTGATAATGTTGTCAGACAATTCTAAAAACACGGATGTCCAATTATTTGTTAAATTCATCATAATGACATGACGATTAGGCTAGAGGCACAGAACTAGAATACTGTTGCCGACATTTCTATGATAAATTTGGTGGGTTTAACTGACATTTATAATAATTCATCGGGTTAAGCTGACGATAAATCAGTCTAAAGAATTATAATACTGCCACTGGGGCAGAGAAATATAATAAAGGACAGACAGGAGAAACTTGAATTCAAGATTAGACTCTAGACATATGATGTTAGAGACTAAAATCTGATATGACTGGCAGAGGGACGGCTTAGGGAAAGACTGCTTTCTAAAGCTAGAAAATTAATGAAGCCGTCGTATTTGTCTTCAGTCTATGGTGGAGCCTTGCACGACAGTCCCATCTCAGCGCAGAATACGGAGTCGAGCACAGAGAAGGCAAATCCGAACCATTCAAGACCTACCGGGGCAACGTCAGGAGACCGGAGAACTAACCACACTTCACTATCAGCCAGGGCTGAAAAGCTAAGTCCACGAAAAAGGAACCTCACTACATCAATGCCTAGTTTAGTCATCCATGATGAAAAACACTTGAATTGTGAGACACATAATACATACAGCAGACACTAATTCCATCGACAATACTATCATTCACCATCTATTCACTTTATTGCAATAAACCAATTGGGTGTATATACTGTACCCCACGCTTTGTTCCTTCCATTAGATGTTGAATATTGTCTATGTTTATCTTCCTTTATAAGGGAGGGGGGGGCTCGTAAAATATAATATAATTTAAAGAATAATAATAATAGATAACTGAGAAGGGGACGACGGTAGCGAGAGACCAAATATCTCCTTACAATCTTTTCCAGACCTGTCGAGTTAGGAGAATTTACCCTCTTCGTCACCCTTCGGAAGTGGGAAAACCCAGCAGGGATTCCTTGAGCCAAATCTTCCACATCAGATCTATTATTTCCTCTAAATAATTCTCTTATCCTTTAAACGCTACGTGACATCATGTTTGCTTGTCTTCTTTTGTCACTTTTGATACTTTTCCTACACACACACATATACATTCTTTCTGTCTCTTTATCTCCAGAACATCCAGAAAGAACTGGAATGTCTGTGCAGAAACCGCCAACCAAACTGGTACCCTCTTCCATACACCAAAGCTCCTCGTATCTACAAATTTTGCTTGAACGATCGACCCCCGGGAAACACAGAGAGTCACCTGTACAAAATTAACCTCCCAGAAAGGGACGACAGATTCTTACAGTCCAGTGTGTCGTATCCTTGGAACTATCTCACCTGGCAATACTACTGAGATCTTAGACTGCCAGGAAGAATCTGTGAACGGTTACCTGAACTTGGCCTGTTTATTTGAAACAGAATAACATCTTTTAATGAAAACTTACCAGATCTTATTGTGTTTAGTTCACAAGATACAGAATTATCAACAGCTTTTACTGAATAAACAGTTACCAGATTCTTTGTGCGTTCTAGAATTATCAACAGCTTTTACTGAAATATTACCAGATCTTAGTGTGTTTATATGGTTCAGAATTACCAATAGATTTTACTGAAGAAGATATCAGATCTAAGCGTGTTATCGGATATAGAATAACTAACAGAGCTCTTACTGAAATGTTACCAAATCTTAGTTGTGTATAGGACACATAATTACCAAGAGCTTTCATTTAATTGTTACAAATCTTAGAGTGTTAAAAGATATAGAAGGTACCAACAGCTTTTATTGAAATTACCTGGTATGCCTTTTTTCTATATAATATAGAATTACCGATAGCGTTTACAAAAATGTTACTAGATCTTAGTGTGTTAAAGGACATAGAATTACCAACAGCTTTCACTAAATTGCTACCAGACCTTAGTGTTAAAATATATAGAAATAACAACTTATACTGAAAACAAAAGTTAGCAGATCTCTTGTGTTTACAGGATATAGAGTTACTAATAGCTTTTACTGAAAACTTGCGAGATCTTCACGTTTATAGAAAACAGGATTACCAACAGCCTTAAGGGAAATGCTGCCAGATCTTGGCTTGTTTATAGAATATGTAGATCTTCCAACAAGTATAGGAATATCATCAGATCTTAGAGCGTTAGTGAGATACAAAATAAACAACTGTGAATACAATTTTACCATACCCTCTCCTTGTGGTGTTACGGATATTCCATTAATTATTCCCCCTGGAATTAATTTGGGTGTTGTACCTGTGGATGTTATTCATTCACCAAAAAAGCTTTCATGTTGTGGTAACAGTGTATTGCTGGTTATGTTTTAGAATCATATAACCGACATACCCTGTGTCTAGGTTGAACAGAGCGCGCCTCTCTAATACGAGGCAACATTTTCTTTGTTCTTTTTAAATACATCGTTTATGCTCCAGTCAAGAACAAATACATCTGCTAATGCCTGTTATTTTTTCGCGCACTGGTGTCGTAATAAAAAAATGACAGTGATCTTAACTATACTAGGTCTCTCATTTATGAGGCAGGGTAACCAGTTCCTTTCCTCGCAGCCTTTGCCTTCCCTAACAAAAGAGCAGAGTCAGATACACACATACAGCTGGGTAAACCAGAGCGTAACACAACCAGGCAAGTCCTCTAACCACGCTACAAATGTGTCTTTTCTATCATCATGTAGCATGTCCCTTGCTGAACGTCGCTCTCATCACAGCCAGCCTGAAAGACTCTCGATCTCTAGCCAGCCTTCCCGCCTCCTCCATTGTCGTATTCAAGGTGTCTTCAATATCCTGTGTCCACCGTCGTCTTGGTCGGCCCCTGCCTCGCCTTCCAGGTACCATACCTTCCATCACTGCTCTTTCTAAACCCCTATGACGTTTAATGTGGTCAAAGTATTTCCGTTTCCGGGACATGATATTGTTTATGAGCCAGTTTTCCTCGATGTTCAGGTCTTGTAGGATGTCTATATTTTTCTTCTTCTTGGTCCAAGATATTCTGAGAATTTTTCTGTAACACTTTGCTTCGAAAGATTCGATTTTTTTCTTTAATGTTTGTGTAATGGTGTCTTTTCCATACGTAAATAAAAACATTAGATGACCATCCGTGTGATTTTCAAACTGAAAACCAGGAACAAATTAACAGTATTGTAAATAAGTGAACTTAGCCTGGATAAAATATTGATGTCATAGTTATAATGTGTGTATGCATGCATATATATATATATATATATATATATATATATATATATATATATATATATATATATATATATATATATATATATATATATATATATATATATATATATATATATATATATATATATATATATATATATATATATATATATACGAGGGGGCTTCAAGTGAAAACCGTAAATTTGCGATATAAATTCGAAACACCGTGCCATTGTCATGTAAGTTGGCAGTATTGTTGCTAAGGACCTCAAGAGTGTCCTGCAGGTGGTATCACGGTGCAGACGAACCACATGACGTCACAGTAGGAGTTTAAAGATGGCCGCCCCACTAGTGACATGCACCAAAGAGGAGCAGCGTTCTGTTATCCGTTTTTTGAACAGCGAAGGGGTGAAACCTATAGAAATTCATCGGCGAATAAAGGTCTAGTACAGTGATGCGTCGCCAATAGGCGTGATGGGAAACAGTGGCAAAGAAAACCTATCTGCTGTTGCCCTAAGACGCCACTAGGCGTAATGGCCACTGACTGCTTTGACGGTCGGTGGCTAAGGACGGAAGAAGAAGAAGACAGTGATGCGTGCCTATCACTCCAGCAAGTGTACGAGTGGAGTAGCAAATTCCGAAACCGAAACCTCGATACTCGCGTTTACCACGGAATGCCTATCCCTGCGTCCCCCGCCCCGTCGCACAATAATGAGAAAATCATCTATTGTTTTCTGTTTCTTTACTTTCCGTCGTTAGTTAACCGGCAAGACTGTTCTGTCGTTGAAAAAGCTTAATTTGTTAAGAAAATGTCCTTACTCTACTATTTTTTAAACGACTTTCACGTTTTTTAATTACGTGCGTACCTTTAGAAAAAAATCCCGCAACCACTTCTTGGATGATTCCAACGACCGTGCTAAAAGGCCAATAGGAACAATAATGTGTTTGCTCTTGGTAAATGAACCAGCCAGTGGCGGTCGATTGTGCTAACACTTTTCACTTGCTCTTGGTAAGTGAACCAGCTAGTGGCGGTCGATTGTGCTAACACTTTTCACTTGCTCTTGGTAAGTGAACCAGCTAGTGGCGGTCGATTGTGCTAACACTTTTCACTTGCTCTTGGTAAGTGAACCAGCTAGTGGCGGTCGATTGTGCTAACACTTTTCACTTGCTCTTGGTAAGTGAACCAGCTAGTGGCGGTCGATTGTGCTAAAACTTTTCACTTGCTCTTGGTAAGTGAACCAGCTAGTGGCGGTCGAATGAATGAACACTTTTCGCCTGTTTTTGTTTGTACCAACTTGGCATGGAATTACAATGGACTCCACTTCCAGTACCAGTGCAGTCGCAGCAGTTCGTTTGCAGTAACCAGCTCCTGCTGAAGGTGCGTAGCAAGTTTTCAGAAGGTTTCACCTCTTGTAAAGCTGCAGCAGTAGGGACATTGTCTCCTGCTTCTGGGCTGAAGGTGCATAACAAGTCTTTAGAATGTTCCACCTTCGGCGTAACAGACATCATGGGCGTGTAGATATCCACCTGACATATGTTGACCATTCCTTTACTCGATTTGTTTCTTCCTTCATCATCTTTCTCTACCACTCAGATATTTTATTCTTAGTGCGCTTCTCCATGTCTCATCAGAACCAAAAATAAATTTGAATGAAAATACGAAAGACTTTTTTTTATAAATTTTTTGCACATTAAGTAGAATCAAACAGGTTAAACTATTACAAATTATTCAGTGTTCAGCATTTATTTACACTGCAGGAAACAATACTTATGGATTACGTGCGCTCGTTAGGGTGACAGGGTAGGAAAGTGTAAAAAAAAAACACCAAAAAGGCGCCACTTCTGGATATATATTTGGTCACGTCTTCTTTATATATATATATATATATATATATATATATATATATATATATATATATATATATATATATATATATATATATATATATATATATATATATATATATATATATATATATATATATATATATATATATATATATATATATATATGTATATATATATATATATGTATATATATATATATATATATATACAGTACTTTGCAAAAAAAATGGCAGTCATATTTTCGCAACGCAGCACCCTCATAGAAGCAAATAATAATAAAAACTGTATGTCCAGAGGAAGATTGGTATCTCCCCTATCTATTAAAAGTGGTTTCAGTACAATATAATGTTGCCTTCTCCAGCAAGGCAAGCCTGGATGCGGCGAGGCATACTTCCCACAAATGTTTGTAGGTAATTGAGAGTCAGACTGTCCCAGTATTTTTCAGCTACCTTCTTCAATTGTTCAACGTCTCTGAGTCCACTCTTTTTTAAATGATTCCGGAGTAGTGCCCAAACGTTTTCAATTGGGTTTTGATCGGGACTGTTGCTGGGCCACTTCAGCACTATCACATTCCTCTCTTGCAGCCATGCTTTGGGGGTATGAGCTGTATGATTTGGGTCATTGTCATGTTGAAATGTGCACCCATCGGGGTACATGACCTGCATAAATGGCAGAAGGTGTCCCTCTAGTATGTCGATGTACCTTTCTTTCGTGAGAATTCCTGTGGAAACACACAGTGGGGTGGCACCTCTTGCTGACACCCCTCCCCAAAGATGGAATTTCTAGGTATGTTTCGGTCGCTGGTACACAGGCGTTACAGAGCCTTTCGTCCAAATATTTATTTGAGCAGGATAAGACCAAAGAGAACATTCATCTGAAAAAATCACATTGTCCCATGACAAATTTTTGTGTTCGTGGCACCAGTTCAAGCGCATCTGTTTGTGAGTCTCTGTGAGCAATGATGACGAAATTACCCGCTTTTTTTGTGTAATTCATACTGTGTAGCTCCCGGTTGACAATAGCATTAGATACCTCTGGGCTTCCCAACTCGATCATGCGCTGCCGTATGTTTTCTACACTCTTCATTGGCCCAGCCCGAACGATTTGGGCGAGACACCGATGGTCCTTTGTGACCAAAATTCTTGGCCTCCCACTACCTTCTTTTCGCTCGATTCCATTATCTGCTTTTAATTTACTCACAACTCTGTAGACAGTCCGCTCAGGAATGTTCGAGGTTTTAGAAATGTTGGAACATGTTTGATTTCCTTCATTCCAAAGCTGTGAAATTAACATACACTTTGACTTTGTATCCATTTTCTGCCACTAGCATTAGAAATTGTCGTCTGCTCTTATATCAAGGGACGTTACTCTACGCTAATTTTTTTTTTTACTTTTGGTAGTGTTTGCTCACTTAAGTGGAGTGCAAATTTGGGGCAGAACATGCATATTTAATTAGATTTCAGCTTATTTAGCTGAGCAATATGACTGCCATTTTTTTGCAAAGTACTGTATATATATAAAGGATCCCGTTGAGGCGTTTTGGGAATATAAAGATTTCGTTCGTTCGTTCGTTCGTTCGTTGTAGCAACACGGGCAAGACACTCTGGAACTGCCACGTTTACTTTTGATAAATTATGAATCGCACACCTGTAATTCTGCTACAACTTTACGATTAATGCTCCGAACGAGCGAATTCTTTTTGGACAAATTATAGCAACTACAAGTAATTATGGCAGTGGAAAATTTTTTTGTTTTTGTTTTGTTGTAATCGATGAGGAATTCAGGAGTTTATCTGAAAATAATCACAACAGCCTCAAAATCCCACAAAAGCTACCAGCTGAAACGTGAACTCAAGAACGGACTGCCGAGAAAGAAGAGGTTAGATTTAAGTTGGGTATTAAGCTCGCTTAGATACTTCCTCTGCTTCGTTCGCCCTCAGACTTCTACATTAATGACTCTAATAAAGGCAGTATTCAGCTCAAGGATCCTGACATCTCTAAACAGTTTTTCGTTGAGAGAAGTGGGTTATTGCCACAAGGTTCACTGCTGTAAGTTGGGCAGGACTGGAGCAGATGTTCTGATGTCATGGGGCTGGTACCACAAGGGCAGAGATCTGTTGGAACAATCCTGATCTCTTCTCCACTTCTGAGAACTATATTATTTTTATCCAACATTCATCTTGCAACAACGGTGTTAGGCCCATATTTTGTTAACCATCAGCACACTAGGGTTGATATAGTCAGTATCACGCCAGCCGACATTAACCTTGTCAGAGTTGCTCTGGTACCCAATTAATGAGGCTGGGTGGACCCCAGAGCCGTTTGCGGTCTAAAAAAATCCCATCTTTCCTGGGGGATTGAACCATGGACCCCAGAGCTAGGAAGCCAGTGCACTAACCACCACGGCTCCCACATATATAAATATATAATGTCGTGCTGTTTCTATGTTCTTAATACAAATCCGCATGCCTTATTATTTTTTACTAAATTTTGGCAGAGTTTCTCTTTAGGTACTGGGGGGTAACGCCGTGGGGATATTTCATAATTTAATATTGTAATTATGACAGAAAAAGTGTTCCGATAAATTGTATACATGCCTTTCAAATCTCAGGGGCCATTATCTTGGGAGAGAGAAATTCAAGAGAAATCAAGGGACGTAACACAAATGTTAAAACTATTATTTTATGTTTGTAATTAATAACCATACGTTTGCATATTGTACAAGATAATTGAAAATGTTTAATTACACACTTTAAATTTAAGGGAAGATAGAAAAAATCCCAGTTTTATGTAGCACTTCCGTTTTTTTAACTATGTAGGCTAATTTTAATGGGACTGATTGTGCCACGCAAATTCTAATTGCATCGGAGCTGTATTGATATATATATATATATATATATATATATATATATATATATATATATATATGTGTGTGTGTGTGTGTGTTTGTGTGTGTGTGAATATTCCATGAATACTGATAGATATTCAACAGGGTGGAGAACTATAGAAGATCTTATATATATATATATATATATATATATATATATATATATATATATATATATATATATATATATATATATATGCACGCATACACACATTACAGCTATTACATCAATACTTTATCCAAGTTAATTCCATTTATTTACAATACTGTTAATTTGTTCCTGGTTTTCAGTTTGAAAATCACACGCATGGCCGTCTTATGTTTTTATTTACGCATGGAAAAGACACATTTGTAGTGTGGTTAGATGATTTGCCTGGTTGTGTTATGCTCTGGTTTACCCAGCTGTATGTGTGTACCCGACTCTGCTCTTGTGTTAGAGAAGGCAAAGAACTGGTTACCCTACCTCATAAATATGAGACCTAGTAATAGTGAGAGATGCTAGTTACCAATCTTCTGAGGTTAGTGTGGCCAGGTATCTGTGGACTTGTTGTTGTTGTTTAACTGGGGCTACTGAGCTTCTTGCTCTTTAGCAGCCAATACCAAGTTGAAGACGCCTTGGTATTATCTACATTGTAGATCTAGGCTTTTCCTGTGACTGCTCTGCCATTCCGAAATGAGCTGAGCTGAAGTCATGAGCTCCAGTTTCTCCAGCTTGGCTTGCATTTAAAACATCGTCACATCTGGTCCCAAGCTGTGCGTAATAAGAGCGTACCATACTGTGCATTCCCCGTCATCCAAAGGGGTTCTCCAATTATGCAGAGCTAAAATACTGTACTCTGGTTCTGGGCTCTCCGAAGGAATTGTCATGTCCTGCACAGAGCCACTTCTCAGCTTCCCCTGTCTATCACTGGGTCCACTGTGAGATCCTTCTGCATGCAGTCAGTGAAGTCAAAGGCAAAGAATTACGCCTGGGTTTCAAGTGACTTCTCCAAGCTTAGTGTGAAATGCTGGGTTCTCAACAAGTTTCACCACAGGGGGAATCTCTGGAAGTGTGTGGATGATTCCAAGAGTCAATGAGGATGTAATTAGCCTCACAGACATAGGTTCACTTCCACGTACATATAATGTGCATTGCTGGTGGTCATATAAGGATGACTCCAGATATGCCTCCATGCATATAAACTTGTTAAAATGTTTGCTTTCCTGTCAGTGGTGTACTAAAGGGGGTGTGGTCCGCCCCAGGTGACATCCAGGATGGGCGTGCCATCGGACACCACTGATAATATTGTTGCTATTAATGCTAAAATATACTTCCAAGTGTTTCTGAATTGAGAGAGGGAGTGCCAAAGGTAGGACCCGCTACAGGTGCCAAATACTTTAACTACGCCTCTGTTGCCTACTATTTTTCATTTCAGATGCTGTCAAAGTTTATCCGGGATCAACTTCGCATAAGAAATGATGTGAACAATTTTAAACTATATGGACTGAGGAAACATTTCATCTCACGCAATCATCCCTGCGGTAAACTCCACACTAATATAAGCTACAAAAGACACATGTATGAGTCGGAGCCAATCATTGATGCCAGACTGACTTTTTTCCGCAAAAGAAGCAACTACTACAGGTCAGTTAATGTGCCCAAAGACATCTTTAAGTGGACATTTTTTGTATACTAAATGTGAACATAAGCCACACACAAAAATTCAAAAATACTACAGACTTTCATAAATGGGTGCTTGCATAGAATTGGTGTGGTATGACAAGATCACTAACGTGGAACTGATGACAAGAACCAGTTGAACAAGAAATGAGAAGATGCTGGTGATGGGATAGGACACACGCTGAGGAAACCTGTTGATAGCAATACAGGGCAGTCCTTGTTATGGAAATCCCAGCGTAAGAGAGGTAGACAAAAGAACACATGGAGAAGAGAACTGGAGAGAGACATGAAAGAGATGAACAGACATGGAAAGACCTTTGATGGTACGGGACAGGATGACTTGGAATAAATTGGTTGAAGGCTTATGCTCCTTGGGGAGCTGAAAGATGAAAAGTCACACAAATACAAATATTGATACAGGAGTGACAGAAAGTAAAAATAAAGGTCTCGGTCTAAATTGCAAGATGACAGAAGTAATGGCTATCTTAAAGAAATAAAACTCTGCAAAGTTCTATATCACAGTAAATGGCACGGTTTTAAAAGAATAGACATATACATGTGTGCTCTAATAAGAGTGTCGGCTGACGAACTGGTTAGAGCACATGCTTCTTGAGGCAAAGTTACGCGGTTCAAAGTTGGTAGTCTCACTCTTTTTTACCCAGCTGAAATACTCTGCTCTTGGGTTAAGGAAGGCAAGGTTGAGAGGAAGAGAACCAGTCACGCCCAACTCATAAAGCTGGACCTATTACAGTATAGTCTCTAACCCTTCCATCCCCTGTGGCATTTTCTGTTATGGAACTATCTTTAACTTTTATTCATTCTGTGTGTGCACTCGCTTGTGAGTGAGCATCTGAATGGTTAAAGCACTAGCATGACCAAGTTCAACAGAAGGTTGCATCATGCTCGTCTACACAGCTGTAAAATGGGTACCCGAGTCTGCTCGAGTTGAGGAAGGCAAAGGCAGTGACATGGTCACTCTCAACTGATAAAGCTGTGACGTTTCTGATATTAGCTGGCTGTCACGTTCTCATTTGCTGTCATTGACAGTTTATAAATGTGCAGTACCAGCGACTCATCAACTGTATTCATTTAGCGGGTATGAAGTTCTAAATCTGTTTTCCTCCTCTTTTCTGTTTAAGAAAGCATGGAAGCCTAGCTGACAGACTAGCCTCGAGAACACCCAAAGTGGGGATACTGGATACGGATAAGGGAGAGATACTACAGACAATAAACGATAGCCTGGAGAAAGGACACTGCAGTCGATGAATCAATATAATTCTAACTGCTGGAATTTGGCATCAAACATAAGACCAGCAGGGATCGAACGAACGAACTTTATTTTCAAAGGGTTAAGAATTGGTCACTCTGTCTTATCTTGCATACTATACCCTTTCATTGACACATGTTACTTAAAGCATTAAATTAAAGGCATACAACATTATAAAGGTTATATAACAGCATACAACGACATTACCCAATCATAATCAAAATAAAGTATTTGTTTTTTTTTAAACAAAGAAGAACATAATGAAAATAAGAAAAAAAATGCAAAAAAAAAAAAACAAACAAACAAACAAATCCAGAACATCTATACAGTAAAGCAGACAATAATTTGAGTATGATCACATTAGGGTAGTATAGAATCAGAACTTCTGAAATATTTGGACAGTCTGCTATTGAGTGAGTAGGAACTCTGTGTTTTTCTTTGCCCTCTGTGACGATTGCTCCAGATCTAGATAAAATCCCGCGGACGAGCGACCATTCTGTCGTACCTTTTTTAGATAGGTAGAGATTTATTTGGTCCCGTCTGAGTAGAGTAGAAGGTGGAGGTGTATGAGAAAGAAATGTGTTAGAATAGATTCCACGAGTGAATAGATTAAGATGAAGATCTGTCTCTGAAATGAGTGGTTTCTCTAGTCCAGCCTATCTATACGACTATCTTTTGGTATCAGACAATCTGTCAAACCTCCCTATAAGTATAATTATAAGTTTACTACGCACACACATACACAATTATGTGACAACAAGACACACAAACGTGAAAAAACTATGGTAAATGGATATGGGTGACTAACACACTAAGTTACGTTTTGTTTAGTTTATTATCACTTAAACTTTACATCACACACACACACACACACACACACACACACATATATATATATATATATATATATATATATATATATATATATATATATATATATATATATATATATATATATAAAATCATGTGTACAGACATAGGAAAATAACCCAATAAGTGCCCTCTCCCCTTGTTGAGAAAAGATCCCAAAAGAAGTTAATAACCCAAAAGGTCAAAGATTAACACTAGGGTATAGAATAGACAGTAAAGAAAAGAACAAGTTCCCACTAAAATGCTATCCAGTAAAAAAATAAACAATAGTTAAAAACAGAAGTTTGCAGGTACAATGTTTCCTGTAACAAAAGAAAATATTTCACTCTCTCTTTCTCTGTTATACGTGGCCACTCATTCGCTCCTTACCTAATCTGGTGAAACAATCTTTCGGAAGAATAATCCCTGAATGTGCATATAAAGTCCAGTAGTTGGTATCATCCGAATCGGGCCCCAGTCCCTCCAATAATAATTAAATTTTACACGGGGAACACCTAAATTGGTGGTAGATTTCTGGATACACAATTGTCACCTAGAATAGTTAATGCCGGAACTCTCCGAGATATGGCATTCCCAGTAAACAGCAGGAAAACATATGATTGCTAAAACTGTTAATTATGATGATGATGATACCCTATCGGCTTGCTCTGGTGTGAGTGCCGATTATGAAACAGCGTATTCTCCTGGATAAAATCCACTTGGGGAAACGACTGTCAGATGTCGGGAAAAATGTTATGTATATTGCCACAGCGGGCTGATAAAATTGAATGGAAAAATCTGTGTATTTTGTAAGTCCTGTTACTCAAATTTACAGTTAAAAAATGTTAGTGTGTCGCCTTGGCAATTCCTGTTCACACCGGTATGGGGACGAACGCCAAGGAAAACGACAACTATTATTCCTTCAGTAACTGAGGAAAGGACCGCAATAGAAAACCGCTGGCCGCTGGTTTTTGATCAAGCACTGTATTAGGAAGAAACCAAAACATTTAACCAAAATGACAATATCCTATGCTATCAAGCGTAGTATGATCTCTTATCTTCTCCGTCATTTAATTAAATTAAAAGGCCTACGGTATCTTAGCCTATACTATCGCGCATCGCTTAACGAGTACGGGTTTGGTAAAGGCATGAAGCCTTTTCCCCCCACTCCGACCCGGTAAAACACTCAGCGCACAATGTCAGTTATAATTTAATTATGACTACGCTCCCTTAACGAATATTGCCTGTCATTACTAGCTAGTTGATTGTCGGCGTCTATCATTTTTTACACATGATATTAAATGCTAGTCATTATATAATTACACACAATGAAATATAATGCGCATTCTACTCTGCCACTTTATCCGTCACTCGTAGCATTTTACTTAGTCAGCTAAACCGTATCTTCTGGTGTAAAAAAATGGTTGATGGATTTTTACATTAAGCTGAACAACTGGTAAGAAAATATCTATGCGTTTGCTATTTCGCTAGTCTTAACGCTAGGGACTCACAGTGAATAAAATGGTAAAACTTTAACACATTTAACACTTAAGCACAACTTATATTATTACCAGAAAAACAGAATAATCCCCACGAAGGCTATTAACGCACTATTTCACATAGGTTCTAGCGTACGCGTTTCTTCTTCTTCTTCCATCCTTATGTGACAGGGAATGCGTCATTTTAGGAACTTTCCTTTATAACAAATACAGACCATAGCTTAGTGGATAGAAGTTAGTTAAAATTTAATCATAAAGTTATAATAGGAACAGACCATAAGGTAAAGGCTAGCGTGGATTACCCTTTTTATCCAATCCCGAGACGAATGGGAAGGGGCAGAAGCAACGCTGACCTAGATTTTGAGCTGAAGGAAAGCGTGTCAAGTTCCAGCCAAGTCAGTTGCAGATATGGAAGCCTAAGAGATAGACGCGTATTTCTTATGCTGCAGATTTTTGAGGATTTTTCAAACTTTTACTAAAGGAAGTCTTTCCCCAGTTTTAGTGTGAATTGTGCATTTTATGCTCACAAGGAAAGGCAGTAAGTAGAGTGCTGTTAAAATACCTAAAACATTTTTCATGTCGCAAGGAAATAGTTTTTGCCTCCCGCAGCACCCTGTAAAATGGCTGCAAGTTATACTTTGAGTCAAGATATAGACTTTGGATTGCTAAGTAGAACCACTAACAGTTTGGTAGAACATGAAGCTCTTCAGGAAATGAGAGAATGGTTTAATCCTCTGAGTAACTGCTAGTATGCAATTACCGCTAGCTAATATTTTGAAGGATCAAGTGGCTAAGAGTTGAATTCAGGGTAATTCACTTGAGACGAACTTCCCCATGCTATGTTAATGGAAGCAATGTGCATTTGTGGATGAACGAAATATGCATACTATAAATCTTTATGCCATAATGTATATACGTTATGTTGAAATTAAATATCACGTTGAGACCAAAACAAAAGGATATTGACTATTAAATACTTCGCCACACACAATATTGAAAGAAAGGAAGAAATGGCTGCATGAGAAAACTTATCATGTCATAATTATCTGCTCTAACTCAATACAACACCTTAGAGGATAGTCCCCGAACCTGGTTAAATCCCGTAAGACTGTAAGGGAGAAATTACTAACTCTAGCGGTTAAGCTAGTATCTAGATCTAACACTCTCTGCAATTAAACAGCAACCCCCAATTCCCTACCCGGCCACACATCTTTTTATATGTTGCCTAGTGACCAGTCCTCTATAAAAGAGCAGAAGCGAAGATGAATCAATTAATGGAAGATTTCCAGCAACTTGGGGTAGAACAGCAGCAGCAACAGGAAAACAGATTCGCTCAAGCACAACCACTGCAGCCCCAGGACAGACAAAATATGGAAGGACCAACAATAATAGCGCTACGGCAAATTACTGAAACCCTACAGAAAAATGACAACTACGCGAAATTCACTCAGGTTAGATCCATTGTTCAGCCGTTCGATGGAGACAAGAAAAAATTCAGAAGATGGTTGTCCGACATGGAAAAATTTGCGGCACTAGCGGAGGCAACAACGGATGAAGAGAAAAAGAAAATCGCTCTGTTAGGTTCTGATTCGTACGTGACTGATTTTTTTAAGAAGGAGGTCCCAGCAGTACCCCACAGAAACCTACGAGTCCCTAAAAAAAGAGCTCACCCAGAGATATGGGGAAATCATAGACAAAATGCATGCTTGGTCAGTCCTTAGAAGCATGAAACAGGAAAGAGATGAATCGGTACAACTTTTTGGAGATAGATTCCTCAATATGGCAGAAGAGGCGTTTTGCGGAGAAATCCCTACCACACCTGATGTAGAAATACAGTTAGTGGGGATATTTGCCGATGGCCTTAGAGCGGAAAATATCAGAAGGCATCTCATTAGAAAAGACACCAAGACTATTGCTGAAACAATCCAAGCAGCAATACAGGAGGAAAATCTTCACCGAAGGTTCCAACAAAGAGTAGGTAGGGAACCCCGACCAGAATATAGGGACTATAATGAGCATGAGCCTATGGAAGTTGACCATGCCAGGAGGCAATGGACTCGCCCACGACAACGAGATGATAGGCCTCGCAATTATAGACCCCTCACACAGAGGCAAAACGACGTCAATAATGTCAATCCAAACGGATGCTTCATATGCGGTAGGCTCGGACATGGTTACAAGTCTTGTAGAGCAAATTACAATAATGCACCATTCAGAAGAGGAGGTTACCAACCACAACAACCCGCACCACCCCCACGTGATTACACCAGAAATCAGTATACCAGAGGCACACCTCAACCCCTCATGCGTCAGGGAAACGGCCGCGCCACTCACTAAACAGGACCGTTAGTGAGGGCAACAATCACAGAAAATGGTCCAAAACAAAAGAAACAACACAGAACAGAAATTGTCAAGTGGGCCCATCCAGAAAAATACATTATGAAGAAATGCTGCATGATGGAACTAAAATACATCCGGACCCCAGTTCCTGCATCATGGCTATACAGGGCCAACAATATAGAGCACTGGTAGATACAGGAGCATCCATCAGCCTTATTAGGTTCCAGCTGTTCAAGAAGATCCAACACTTAGTACGATTTCAACCGTCCAAAACACACCTAGCTTCAGTCACGGGACAGAGACTAAATTCAGTTGGGACAGCATGGCTAAAATTTTCCTTAGGCGAAACAAATTTTGAACACCCATTTGTCATTACTAAAGGAATGTCTAGAAATCTTATCCTAGGGAGGGATTTTTTTAACAAACACAAAGTTCGAATATACTATGACCTCCAGAAAATCAAAGTCAACAATACATACATAGATCTCCAGGACGATATCCACATAGCGTCTTTGGTAAGGCTTACAGCTCCCATAACGGTGGCTCCAAACTCCCTGGTCATAGCAAAAGGCAGAGTAAAAAAATTCTGAGTACATAACACCAGGGCAATCAATCCAAATACAGCCCCTAGCAGAAGAAAGCATTATTGATGACCCATTGTTGCAAATTACAGAGGGAATCGCTGAAGTCTCGAAGGCTAGAGATTTCCCCATCATGATATTGAATATGTCAGGAAAAACTACCACTATAAATAGAGGCACAATTGTAGCACAAGTGGATACGTCAACGTTAAGACAAACCAAAACCAATAGAGACCATTCACAAATTGTCTCAACCACTCCCACTGGACATAATGCACGAAATCGCAGTACAAATAACCATAGTACACGGAAAGTAAACAGTTATAAGGCTTATGCAGAAAAAGACAGCAATATCAGTCACAGTTATGTTACACCACAGCATACCCTACCCAGATGGCAGAAACGAACCAGTCCATACATAAGAAGAGTAAGGCCACAGTATGAAAATGACTATAATTACTCATTCTTGCGCCCCAGCACACCACGAGAAAAGATGAAGTGCTGTATATCACAGAGTAACAGAGAAACAGAGATTGTCTTGCCAGGAGGATATCCGAAGCGACAAGACAGAGATACATGCCCCATGGAGTATCAATATAACTCAAAAACAGGTGGATATGATAAAGTCCCAAAACCAATTGAATGTTCCGAAGAAAAGGAAGAATTCTTATACGACTCCACCACAGGAGGATACTATAGCAGCAAAGTTGGAAATAGAAAGAATGAAAAATTTTCGCCCAGGGAAAGAAGACAGCCCTATAGCACAAACGGAAGAAATACAGTAACGTACGCGGATAAGCGCAGTTACGGCAGAAATAATCAGAAAAAATGGCACAACAACGACTACCCCAGAAATATAATAAGAAATGAATATACAGTAAATGCAGTGACAAATGAAAATGCACACAGCAGATGGCAGAGGAGACAATACCAAGCACAGCCCAACGAATGGCAAAGAAATATACAAAAGAAGGTCACATACCAGGAGCAGAGATTTTCACAAGATGCAAGAAAAATGCCCCAATACTATGGGAAGGAAACGGAGGCAGCAAGACAGACCAGAAATATAGTGGCAGATCATAAACACAGAGAGAGAATAGCTCAGTTACTTGCAACCCTGAATGCCACAGAAGATAATGAGCCACGTTTGAAAACGTTTGTAGAAAAGCACCAAGATGTATTCGCACTAAACGACATGGAATTGGGCAGAACTAACACTGTCACAATGGACATTCAAACAACTACCGAGGAGCCAATACATATGAAACCCTATCATACACCCTTGAAAAACAGAGAACTAGTGGAAAGGTCTATAAATGAAATGCTACAGGCAGGAATCATCGAAAGATCCCGCTCCCAATGGTCCTCACCCATAGTGATCGTAACAAAGAAAGATGGCTCCAGTCGCTTTTGCTGCGACTACCGTGCCCTTAACAAAATCACAAAAGTCATTTCCTACCCCCTCCCCAGGATAGACGATCTACTTGCGACGTTAGGAAAGTCTACATACTTTACCACACTTGATGCAAGGTCAGGCTTTTGGTGCATCCCCATGACACCTGAGGCAAAACAGAAATCCACATTCTGTTCGCATATCGGAAGTTTTTTTTGGAATGTTATGCCATTTGGTCTAAAAGGATCGCCAGCAACATATATGTCACTCATGGATGAAGTGTTAAAGGGTCTACATCCATTTGCCCTGGCATACATAGACGATATCCTGATACATACCGCAGGCACGATGGAAGACCACCTCCGCAAGGTTGAAACAGTGTTTGATAGACTCAGGCATCACCAAATAAAGTTAAAACTGTCGAAGTGTGAGTTTCTAAAGACAGAAACAAAATATTTAGGCTTTGTCATCAATAGACATGGCATCAGACCTGATGAAGATAAAGTCAAAGCCATAAGAGAAATGCCTAGCCCCAAGACGGTGAGACAAACACGCTCATTTATTGGTACAGTGGGTTACTATAGGCGCCACATCATCAATTTCTCCAGAGCAGCAGAGCCTTTGATAGCCCTTACCCGCAAGTATGCACGCTTCAAATGGACAGAAGACTGCCAGAGATCTTTTGAGTATCTTAAAAATGCCCTAACCACCATCCCACTGCTTGGACATCCAGACATTTCTCAGCCCATGATACTATACGCCGATGCCTCGGATAACGCAATTGGTGCATGTTTGGTCCAACCAGTACTAGAAGATGAAACACCCATCCTACCAAACATTCCAAATGAGAAACCCATTGCATTCCTATCCCACGCATTGTCAAAGTCACAAAAACGGTGGACCACCACTGAGAAAGAAGCATACGCCATACACTATGCAGTACAAAAGTTTGACTTTTATGTCAGGGGAACTAAACTCATTATAAGAACTGATCATCAACCCCTGGTTAACTGGCTCACCAAAACACAAGAACAGCCAAAGAAGTTACAGACATGGGCAATGAATTTGCAGTCCTACGACACCACTATCGAACATATCCCAGGCGAAATGAACACCTGTGCAGACCTCTTATCCAGGATTAAATATGATGATGAAACTGAAGTGAAAACAAATAGAGTCAAAAAATGATGGCACATCCTCAGAGATTGACGATAATGCAAAAGAAATTAATGAAATTACTTCATCAAGTCGAAGAAGTACCTCAGATTCTGCCACTCAAGTAGAAGAAGAAAGTCAAGATATGTTTGACATGAGAGTAGAACAAGCGAAAGATGCAGAAATTGTTAAGCTGCTCACATACGTGAAGGAAAACCCAACAAAAAGTAAAGATTTTACAGTACACCCAACGGATGGAGCTCTATACTATATTGATAGTAAACAAGAAGGGACACTAAGAAAAGTCATTCCAGCACATCTAATCCCAGAAGTACTACTACAGTTTCATGATAACAACGGGCACATGGGAAGAGACAAAACAATTGATGTTATAAAGAAAAGGTATTATTGGCAAACCTTCTACAAAGACATTACAGAGTACGTGGCCACTTGCAAAACATGTAAATTGCGGAACATGAAGCCACATTTAATTCCCCTTCAAGAAATGCAACCTTCCCATTACCCCATGCAAACAGTAAGCATTGACTTATCAGGTCCTTACCCACTCACCCAATCAGGCAACAAATACCTCCTGCACATAGTTGACCAATACTCTGTTTGGCCAGAAAGTTACCCACTCAGTGATGCCACATCGCAGTCCATCACGCAAATTTTTTTACAAGAATTCATTCCCAGGCATGGCTGTCCAAAACGAATCATTTCAGACAATGGTAAACAGTTTATCGGTAACCCATTTAAAGCCACCTTACACCAGCTGAATATTGAGCATACTACAACCACTTATTATTGCCCAAATGCAAATGGCAGAAATGAACGCATGCACGCCACCCTACATGATATTATTAGCAAATATATCAAGGGGAACCACCAATACTGGGACCTATACATTAACCAAGCTCTTGAAGCCATCCGAGTAAACGTGAACGATACCACAGGAATGTCACCCTTTTTCATGCTATACGGAAGAGAACCAAACTTTCCGTTAGACAACCTACTTCGCCCACAAAGAAAATACATGGGAGAAGACCCCATAGAAATAATCCTTCAAGAAAAGTATAAAGCTCACCAGATTGCACAACGAAATACGCAGAAGGCATTTCACAAGAAACAGAAACAACATGATAAATCAGCCAAGCTACCAACTTACAAAATAGGAGACAGAGTATACTACAAGAAACATGTACGCAGTTCAAAATTCGATGACCGATGGTTGGATGGCTACACAATCATGAAACAAACTACGCCTGTAAACTTCATTATCTGGAATGAAGAGAAACACCACCAAACAAAAGCTCACGTAAAACAACTCAAAATTGATAATCACCGACCCATTCCGCCTCTGACGACAAATACAAGACCAGTCAGAAAGGCCACCCTAAATTATAATCCATCCAGTACAGATCCGTCTGACATATCAGAGTCAGAGACGACAGACTCTGAATTTTACCAAGACGACCACATACCCAGACCACCTACAGATGAAATACAGCGAGCAAGACAACAAAGGAATTCATCAGAAAGTGAAGGGGACATCCCACCACTTGAATTACGTAATAGACTACAAGACAGAGACCAGCGCATTGGAAATGAAGAAATCATGCCACAGACGTCACACGATGACAACAACAAAGCAACTTATATTCACACTCAAACTTACTCCCGCGGTGATAGATCGTCAGCTGATACCTAACACACCCCCAATTCAGGCAGCTCTAGTTTTAACACTAGTGAAAACCAAACACTGCTATACCACAAGAACAAGATTGGTCGTTCAGAACAATCAGATCCTGAAGAAACTATACCCAAGCAGATTGTTGAACCATATACCAGCAATCTTTATGGAGACGAAACAGAACAAGACATGAGAGAAGACATTGTCGGCCCCGGCACAACTTTGTCAGACCCCAACGAACAAAATGACAGAGAAATGATAGAACTATATGAACAAGAGACAGACATTGATACAGCCAGTTCGATTGAAACCAGTGATGCGGATAGCACATTATTTATACCAGTCAGCTCCAGGGTCAAACGCGCCTATACAGCAGGGTCAGACGACTCACCTCCTGTCGTTAAATGCATGAAATTGCCACAAAATGAAATCAGACGAAAAATATTGAAGAAACGCTATCGTGTTTCAAAGCCCAGCCGAGAAGTGTTAGCCTCATCTCAACTAGTCAAAAACAACAGTGTGCAAATTACTGCGCCCACTGTAAACGGTGTTAACGTACAGCACAACAAGGTCAGAAGAAAAAATCAAGGCGAAACATATACCTGCCTCAAAACTAACAGATGTTCCAGCCATACAAACCCTAACCACAGTGAAACCATCACCGCAATCAAAAGATGTTACGCCATCACCGCATTCCTCGTTGTCTTTAGCGCCCCACCACTCGACCAATGTTGTAACGGCAATCACCACTGCTACTCAGTATGATGCTCGCCTAACCAGTCGAGACATTGCAAAGTTAGAGATGGCAGCACAACTAAAGGACTTATTACTGAAACTTTGATAAAACACGCCCAGGTGTTTTATGTGTTCGCCACTCCGAACACGGTCTACGCTGAAGTGCACTTACTTTTTTTAACAATGTACTAACTTTCCCATGTACTCTATTTTCAGTTTTTGACAGTTCAAATGACTTGCTTCCAGACTAAGATGTCAAAGACTCACCGAGAAAGTTATTTTTTTCCAGCCTTAAAATACTGATGCCCAGAGAATATACAAGACCAGCACACGGAGGATTTTCATTAGATAGTACAGTTTTGTAAAATAAAAATGACAAAACAATTGATAACACACGGTGTTACGAGTTTACAGACATTATTTAGTTACAGACATTTTCTTAATATTTAGAATGTTACACAACCTTACCTATAACACATGTGTCACACTATGCTGTTGTAACATTGATCTCTACTTTTGAAACTGATCATATTCCACGCTCCATTCACCAGACTTCTTGTCCTTGCAGCCCCAGAGTTCTGTAATTTCGCATCTTAGTGCATTTTCATGCAGACACTTTACACCAGTAGTTTTTTTCTTACCTCATACTAATATTTCTGTGATCTCAAATATGCTAAACTCCTTGATATCTATCACCTTGATCAATCATACTGTTCCTACTATGACATCTGTTAACAGCATATAATTCATACCCAAAACTAGTATTGCATGTTATGCTATCTTTCTCCACAGGATTATTTATTTTTCCAATGTACATTATTATTTTAGACCCAGATGTATATTAGTACTGTCAAGATTTTAAAACATTCTCCAAGATTCCATATCCCAACCTTGACTCTCTATAGTAAGATTTTCTTCACTCCACTGTTACAACATCTTTAACTTACTATTTTTCCTTTCCACTATATTGAGACGACATTCTAGACTTGTGATCTTTTCAATCCCAATCATATTCATTCCTTGGAATTACAATCATGTTGTAATCAGGAGATCCTTGATGTACCCTTTCCTCGCCACTTATTGACAACAGACACTGCTACAATATTCATTCTGTTCTAACCTAAACTATTACTTGCAGCCTTATTGGTTGGGATTTACTATTAGGAATATTGATAGTATCTCTAGTGTTTAGTGAATTGATTTTTATCATTCTTTCGTACTTGTGATACAAACAGAAAAGAAATCACAAGAAAAGAAAAGAAATCACATGAAAAATGGAAAAGAGAAATGGAAAAAAGAAATGAAAAAGAAAAAAATGAAAAGAGACAAAACATAACAGAAAAATGAGAAGAGAAAAACAATTGGAATGTTTTTATAAGATGTATTATATGTTTATATGCCACCCTCACACATTTTGATGATGATAAGCCAATATTGTAAACATTGACTGCCCTGAGGTTAGCAGTCGACATAAAAGAAAAGAAAAAGAGAAAATAAATCACCATTTCAGAGTGAGAAATTAGTTTTTACTCCTACTGCCCCTTACCAGTCATACACCCACCAGCATGATCTCTGATACTCCAGCAGTATTTTGTTGATACTGCCTATGACAAGTACCCCAATGACATTTGCGCATGCTGATTTTTTGCAAATGAAAAATCCTTTGAGAGCATTAGTATATGCTAACCCCAGAGTGAACACATTACACCTATTTGTTGATGATGCCTTTGCCCATGTTAAAGAAATAGCATTTGCACATGCTGACTTAGCAAATGAAATACCCCTCTACAGCATTTGTATATGCTGAACCCACATTGAACGCCCATTACCGGATGATAGCCACTGATGGCACATGAGAGAATGAAGCAACTGTTTAATGATGATGAAGATGCCATTTTATATTATGGTGAAATTTTATGTTGACACAACTAATGTTTTTGCTGTGCGGTTTATGCACTTATGCTCACATTAGAATAAGATAATGAATAATTTGAGGCTGTTATGAAATAACAGAGAAAAAAAATAATTGAAATTTTTGGGTTCTATGGACATAGAACATATCGGAGGAATAAAATTGCCACATATGAGAACCATAAATGTATGGATCATTATGCGACAGGAGAAACAAATAGATTATGATAATCCTATGGAACCAAAAGTGTTAAGGACACAATGGAGATATAATGGAGAAAAAAATAAAAATAATGACTGAATAATTACTACGCCCAGAGGTAGGAGAAATAGAGGTACATCCGCATTTTCGGAGAAGATATCTCTTTGATTTTTGCTTATTGCCTTTGTAATATGAACATTGTTGTATAACAAATGACTATTCCTTATCACGAATTACAGAATGTTGTAAGATAGTTGAAATAAATTGACAATGTACTATACTCATAACATACCCAGAATTACAGGAGAGAAAAAAAAAATACATGATTGATGAAATTGGACGTACTGAGATTTGCTCACCCCGAGGATATTGAAAAAAAAAATAATAATGTTATCCCAAGGACAGACATGTCACAGATATATCATGGAGATATTATGACATAAGAAAAGAATACCTAGATTGGAAATGCAACAAACTTTGTCAAGGACATCATGAAATAGACCCCCGCCCCACACTTAAGATAACTGACGGACGAGATTTTTTGAATTATGAGTACCATAAGTCACCCATCTGGTTGTAGTCAGCGGATGTTACAGGCACCACATAACTCTGACTAACCTTTGACCTGCGAAGGCAGAGTTGGTGTCGAAATTTTGCACATATATAAAGAAGAAAAAAAAAGACATGTTTTTGTTCATGCTTTGGTAAAGTCTAGACATTTGTGTTAATGGTTCCATAAATGATTAGTTGAGATATTGTTGATAAATATTCGCAGATATAGTACATGGACAATTAATAAGGATGTATTTCCAGCACAGAATAAGAGGAATAGGAAGGATCCACCTTGTAAATATTGGAGCACCATGAGCGATGAATTGGACTTATAGAGAAAATGGAAATGGTACACTGTATGCAAGGATAACCAGAAATAAAATGGATAAATAGTAGTCAGAGTACCAGGAACTTTGTCGTATAAGGATATTGTAGATTCCTCACGATCAGTTGAATATTTTTTCTTCCCTTCTATGTCACATTTTTTGAGTGATGACCCCAAAATTTTTTTTTCATCTCATATTGTCAAAAGTGCTTACATCTCAGTTGATTGTTCCATAAATCATTGTTTGATGTGTTTTTGATAAATGTATTGCTAGATAAGGTACATAGGGAGTTACTAAGGATGAATTCTCAAGATAACAGGAGGACTAGAATGGATACAATGATATTGGAACACCATAAATGATACATTGGTGTTATGAAAAAAAAAAGGAGACAAATATAAACTGTATACAAGGATGCCCTGAGAGTGACAACATGGATACATATTGTCAAGAGTATAAGCAGTTGTCTTAACAGGGAAAATAAAGTAATACGGAACCCAACGTGGAAAATTCATGATTTGAAACTATATTTTCCTTTTCCCTTATATTTCATAATATGATAGTAACATATTCGTCTGTTGGTTGCTGATAAATTTGATGTTTGAAAATTGATGTATGGTAAGTCAAAGAAGATCTTTGAAAAAAAATATATATAAAATAATATTTCTAGGAAAGAGTTCACAAAAAAATACTGTGTTACAGAAAAGAAGGAATGATTAGAAATAACTGACTAATGGACAGGATCACCACCAGACGTACGGATATTGGAGACAAACATCACATATTTTTGAAAAAAAAAAAAAGAAAAAAGGAATGTAATATAGAACATTCTTTACAGTGATGGACCTGGAACGAATTTATACACTTACCATTTGGAAAATGTCAATAACAAGGAAACATACAAATAAATAAATAAGGATAAGTCATGAGGTTTTAATGCTTTTATTGTGAAAAATGATTACTTATAAAAATGATGCTGGTTATATTATCGTCTGATAAAATATGCATATTATGTCTAGAGATGTTTTCTACATGTAATAATGAGCAAGTGGCTCATTCACTAGAAAAAAAAGAAGAAAATGATGAGTACCCATGAAAACATTGGCTATTCTATGAAAGAGGATTACCATTACCATAGGAATTGGAGATTTTGGAAATTTCTTGGAATATTGCAGAGTACTTGGAAAATAGAATAAATAATGAACGCCAGGAAGAAAAAAAGATTTTTTTAAGTCTTGCAGACTTATATATGGAGCAAATAACAGGAACAGAAAAGAGATAACACCCCCCACCATATCTAAGAGAATGTAATCAACTATATTTTTGAATGAAATGTAATAGATTATGATAATGCAGCCAAGTTCCGCAAATAAGATATTTTATTGTTCATTTCCCAGTGTTGCCACTCGTCACATTTTTTTAGTGATGACCTTATGATGGTTTTGAAGATTTGGTTGGCAAGTGTTGCCAATTTGTAAATTTGGTTGAAATATGTATTGATGTGAAAGATAGTTTGCAAATTTTTGGAGATGATGTCCATCTATAAGGCCCCTTTATAGACAACAGTCCCATATAGACATAGGAGCTCAGATGTAGGAATTTTGTTAAATTTTTGAAATATTTTTAGACTTAGAAAATTTTTGAACTTGACAATTATTTTTTTTGGGAAAATATTTTTGGACTTAGAAAATTTTTTGGGATAAATTTTTGTTATTGATAGTACTCAAATGTCTCCCTACGGGATACATTTGCGGAGCCCCGGGATCTATATGTGACAGGGAATGCGTCATTTTAGGACCTTTCCTTTATAACAAATACAGACCATAGCTTAGTGGATAGAAGTTAGTTAAAATTTAATCATAAAGTTATAATAGGAACAGACCATAAGGTAAAGGCTAGCGTGGATTACCCTTTTTATCCAATCCCGAGACGAATGGGAAGGGGCAGAAGCAACGCTGACCTAGATTTTGAGCTGAAGGAAAGCGTGTCAAGTCCCAGCCAAGTCAGTTGCAGATATGGAAGCCTAAGAGATAGACGCGTATTTCTTATGCTGCAGATTTTTGAGGATTTTTCAAACTTTTACTAAAGGAAGTCTTTCCCCAGTTTTAGTGTGAATTGTGCATTTTATTCTCACAAGGAAAGGCAGTAAGTAGAGTGCTGTTAAAATACCTAAAACATTTTTCATGTCGCAAGGAAATAGTTTTTGCCTCCCGCAGCACCCTGTAAAATGGCTGCAAGTTATACTTTGAGTCAAGATATAGACTTTGGATTGCTAAGTAGAACCACTAACAGTTTGGTAGAACATGAAGCTCTTCAGGAAATGAGAGAATGGTTTAATCCTCTGAGTAACTGCTAGTATGCAATTACCGCTAGCTAATATTTTGAAGGATCAAGTGGCTAAGAGTTGAATTCAGGGTAATTTACTTGATACAAACTTCCCCATGCTATGTTAATGGAAGCAATGTGCATTTGTGGATGAACGAAATATGCATACTATAAATCTTTATGCCATAATGTATATACGTTATGTTGAAATTAAATATCACGTTGAGACCAAAACAAAAGGATATTGACTATTAAATACTTCGCCACACACAATATTGAAAGAAAGGAAGAAATGGCTGTATGAGAAAACTTATCATGTCATAATTATCTGCTCTAACTCAATACAACACCTTAGAGGATAGTCCCCGAACCTGGTTAAATCCCGTAAGACTGTAAGGGAGAAATTACGAACTCTAGCGGTTAAGCTAGTATCTAGATCTAACACTCTCTGCAATTAAACAGCAACCCCCAATTCCCTACCCGGCCACACTTAGCCATCGACCGTCAAAGCAGACAATGGCCAATCACGCCTAGTGGCGTCTTAAGGGCAACAACAAATTGATGTTATTTGCCGTTGTTTCCCATCACGCCTAGTGGCGTCTTTAGGGCAACCACAACTTAATCTTTATTTGTTGTTGTTTCCGTAACGCATACGCGTTTAGATTATCCAAAATTTTCTGAGAGACTTGATAATTGACTTGGAGAGAACGCAGTATATACACAGATTTTGTGCATTATCTCTACAAGATGTGACAATTCACACCTTGGACGTATCAGGGAAAATCAACGAGCTTGGCTTCCGAGATAAAGGATTCTACAGTTCGCTCACTCGCGATGCCGAACGACATCAGAAGACATGCCGTGCGAACTGGCCTTCTTAGATTTCCTCCCCCTGCCGTAGATCAAATACTTAAGTCTCCTGAAAATGTCGGACATCAAAGGTGGTCGGGAAGTATTATCGCCCTTGAATTTGCTACCGAGTCTGGTCTTTTTTCCCACGTGCTTTCTGTCACTATCCGATGATTGACAGATCAGCTCGCGTGAGAACTCAGGTAAACAGACCGGTTCGCTTTCCTGTTTTTTGGCATGTTGCGAAAATAGGTAAACTCATTAGCCCAAAAAGACAGGAAAAATAGGCGTGGCTTCAAAAGTGAGTCAACAGACAGCGAATTGCATGGTTTTGCCTTCGCAAAGTGTAAACACTAACTGAGGAAGCGAAGATGGTCGGATTTCTGTAGGATTACTGAGGCTATATTTAAATACGTCACCCTCTCCCTTACTCAAGAGCAGAATCAGATAGAACGAACGAACTTTATCTTCAAATCGTTTAGAATTGGGCACACAAGTCTGTCTTGATGGATGTATGAGAGGATGGGTCAGGTGTGTACACAACTAACTAGCATGTTACAGGAATAATCAGCATTCATACCCTTCATCTGCTGAGGGCCATAGAGCACCTACGTGTTTGCCCAGAATGCAATGATGTCAATTCTTAACCACAATAAGGAGCATGAGAGCACCGAAGCAACTAGTCTCTTGCATGAATCATACACAGGAGATTTCTGTAGCAATTTTTTAGGTTGCTAGCCTCAAACACAAACTGAAAACCAGCTATATTTTATTTTGCTCCCCACCAAAAAATTGCTATAATCGAGGTAGCTGCTTTTACTATAAAACCTGCAACATACAAATTTTAGACCTGAACAATTCAGACATTTTGTAGACACTTCAAAAATTTTCTTATGAATAGATATAGGCCAAATTACACAAAAGACAAGGCCCTTTATACTTGTGTCTAGTACATCATAGCAGAATAAGAATAATACAGAATAGCACTTGTTAGTTTCAGTAATGAATGTGTCAATCATCATCATCATCATCTCAGCCCGTAACATATATAAATAAATAAGGAAACACGAGGCCTGTGGATCAAATACAGACCTTGTAAATTGGTAAACTGTTTGCAAATGTCATTTGTTTTGTCTAGTTATTTTTCTCATTTCAGGACTTTATTTGGGTCAGGTTACTCATTTTAAATTCACTTGTAACAATTAATTGCAGATGGCATTATTTTTGGTGTGGTCCAATTTGGCCTGTTAACTTTGGTTGTCTTTTTTAATTCACTCGATAGACAAATAGCTATTAATGCCAGATGGCATTTTATTTTGTGTAATCCACTTCAGACATTTAGCTGTTGTCTTTTGTTTTTCAGTGGCTGGTCAATGGCAGACTGGTGGGATGAGAAACTTAGGGCAGAAGAAAAAGAGCTCAGAGAAAAACAAAAGCTAGGTGAAGATGAGAACAAGTTGGTAGTCATCGGAAACTCTCAACAACAACGGCTGCAAGAGGCAGCCAAGAGAGAGATCTCCTACAATGAAGTTATGCCAAAGTGGCCAAAGAAAATCTATAGAAAACCAGTAAAATGCCCCCCTGAGATGCCACTTCTGGAAGAGACGAACTGTGTGTCTGAACGCATAGTAGGACATCTTAATATGACACCTGTGACATTCAAGTGTAAAGCTTCTGAGATCATCCCACAAGTGAAAGAAAAGAAACCAAAGCCGACTGAGCGCCCAAAACCATACCTCCCCATTATTCTGCACTGGAAGAAGATGGACAACACAACAGGTTACCCGCAGCTCAAAGTGAGCGCTGGTATGTTCAAATGTGGTTATTACACAGGATAAGGTGTCGCAGTACCATCTGTCTAACACAGTGATTATCCAAATAAAAATGTTGAGATGGCTTTGCAGTGTTATTTTTGCTTTCTAATTAAAAGTGGATGCTGGTATGTTAAGCACCTATCTGTGAATGCCAGCTGTACCATGAACTCATACAAATTTTTGTGATTGATGTTAAAACAACAATGTTGAGCAAGACAATCAAACTTAATATTTCTATAATTTGAGATAATTGAAATTGCAAGGTCTGTCAAGGATTTCTGCAATGGTGAAATATAAAATGTAAACCAGATCAAGACTGGTGAACAGTTAGGTAAATCATGTATGTTTGAAGATGCTATCACCTATGTGTTACTTGGGCCCGAAAGGGGAGTAAAGAATAGTAACACTGTAACCTACCATACATGTCACAAAAGAAAAGCAATGAAGGAGGGCGCCGATTACTTCATCCTGCAAACATTTTTAAACCACAAAAACTTCTAAAATACAACACGGACAGGTCAACGAAAAGAGAACCAGAGACAGACATTGCAGGAATGAAGAACACATAGAAAGACATGGCAGGAGTGAGGAACACAAAGAAAGACATGGTAGGAATGAAGAACACATAGAAAGACATGGCAGGAATGAAGAACACATAGAAAGACATGGCAGGAATGAGGAACACATAGAAAGACTCTGCACTGAAGGCATAGAATAGCATGATTTGGCATAACGTTGTTGTAGGCCTATTGTCTTTGGGGAGCTGAAGATGCTAAACCTGCACTGTTAAATTACTTAAAGGTTAGGTTAATTATGCATGTTTAAAGATGCTATGACAGCAATGTTAATTTATAAGAACATGGGGATTTAATAATCAATCTACAACATACTGATTGTCCTGTGTAGTTACTGCAAGCCTCTTAGGGACATAAAAAGGATATGGGTACTGCTCCCTCAGGCATGCCATAAGAGGCAGCTAGTATGAGGTTGTGAATGGGGTGACAAACTCATATAAAACAAATTACTACAGAAACCACTGCTGCAAGAGCACATGAATCTATTGGTGCAGATTTCTTGCAATGGCCGCTCATGCTCCACAGGGAGCGAAATGATGACCAATTTGACATATCAAAGTAAGTAAGTCTCCACTTCCATGTATTTTAGATCTATCTACAAGATCCTTCTATGCCAATCTGACAGATAAATATCTGGAATGGAAATCTTGTTTTAAATGAAGATAAAGGAACTGGAGACCGATACGAAGGGGATCAGGAAGACATGGAAAGACCTTGGCATACGTTTGCTGAAGGCCTATGCTCCTTTGGAGCCGCAGTAGCAGTGGTTAGTGCACTGGCTTCCTAGCTCAGTGGTCCATGGTTCGATCCCCAGTTGAGGTGGGATGTTTTAGACGGCAAACGGCTCCGGGGTCGACCCAGCCTCATGAATTGGGTACCAGAGCAACTCTGGGAAGGTTAAGGTGGCTGACGTGATGCTGACCACATCACCCCTAGTGTGCAGATGGTCAAGAAAATATGCCTCAATGGGCGTGACAAGAAAATATGGGTCTAACACCATATTCCCAATATGCCTCAATGGGCGTGACAAGAAAATATGGGTCTAACACCATATTCCCAATATGCCTCAATGGGCGTGACAAGAAAATATGGGTCTAACACCATATTCCCAATATGCCTCAATGGGCGTGACAAGAAAATATGGGTCTAACACCATATTCCCAATATGCCTCAATGGGCGTGACAAGAAAATATGGGTCTAACACCATATTCCCAATATGCCTCAATGGGCGTGACAAGAAAATATGGGTCTAACACCATATTCCCAATATGCCTCAATGGGCGTTTAACGGGATCCTTTAACTTTTTTTTACCTATGCTCCTTTGGGAGTTGAAATGTGAAGAAGTAGCGAATATGATGATGTGACATTAACTTTGTCGCACGACACATTTGAAAAATTGTTCTCGCAAAATGTCACATTAATTAAAAAGGTTCATGAAAATCTCTTTTAAGGTTTATAAACTCACCATCTATTCATCTCGTCACATTACTAGCACCAAATTTCAGCAAGAAATGGCTTTTTTTCTATGGCTCAACAGATCAATCCTTAGGTGAACTTGGGGCACAGGTCAGAAAATACAAATCTCCCAATGTTACTTTCTATGTACAAGGGTTGCTCAGAAAGTAATGCCCCCCCCCCCCCCCCCCCCCCCCCCCCCCTCCCCCCCCAGAATAAAGATAGCAAAGCAAAAATTTACATGTAGCAACACTGATGTTTCTTGCGTACATGTGTGTAACTGCACGGTCGTCCGACAGATAGCACCGCTGTAGTAGTCTGTGTATGACACGCGTTACAAACAACGAGCTGTAATTGGATTCTTGGTGGCGGAGAAAGAAAGTGTGGGGAACGTTCACAAATTTTTGTGTGCTGTGTATAGAAGTTGTGCAGTCAATAGGAGCACTGTTGGACGCTGTGATCAGAGTTAAGGCTTCAGGAAGTGGAGAGACGGAGCTGCATGATCAGTTGCGGTCTGGGCATCCTGCCACAGCCCAGAAATGTTGCAGGAGGCAATCGCCAAATTTGGTTGGACTGTGCTCCCCCATATAGTCCTTATCTGGCACCCTCCGATTTTCATCTTCTTGGGCCATTGAAGGATGCACTGCGCGGGACAAGGTTTGAAGATGACGAGAGCGTGATTCGTGCAGTGTGGACATGGCTACATGAACAGGAAACAAGCTGGTACAGGGAAGGCATGCATGCTCTTGTTTCGCGCTGGTGTAAGGCCATAGAAGTGGACAGAGATTATGTGGAAAAATAGCATGTGTTAAGGATACGTCCAGTTATGCTGTGCATGAATTTCATACATTGTGAATAGTTTCCGAGAAAAAAAAAAGTGGTGCATTACTTTCTGAGCAACCCTCGTATATATGCTTTATTTGTCCATACTGCCTCTTCTCCACTTTTTCCTGTTGTGGGGCAGATTGAACAGCCACTGCCAACTCGCAAGGTCTGCTGTAGTGTGGTAATAATTCTATATCACACACATGGCAGACCTATGTGCTAACAAAACATTAACTGTTCAAAGTGGCCACACATCCAATGGAAGGAGAGTGCAGGATCATTCCAGACAGTTTCAACAAAAAAGTATACTTAGCACCAGTAAATGAGTCTGTGACAACATGTGCACTCAAAAAAATAACACAACAAAACGTTTAAATAATAAGATTTTATTTAATTCAGACATGTATACCTAACTATATATAATACAAACACATAGAAGTTAGCTTAATGGGAGTTGTCTCCTGTGCAAATGATTTAAAACCCTATTTCAAATAATTTAAATAGGTGAACATCATAGAGGGGGAAAAAAAAAGAAGAAATGAATATATTTAATACCAGTAAACTTTTTGTGGGCTTTCCAAAATTCTTATGTCTATATGTACAATATAGGTGAATATCATAATATACAAAACATTACAACATGAGTGTGACACATATGGGACACAAAATTTAACGAGGAACATAACTGACTAAAAGCAATGAGCCCAAGAGACAATGATCACCCGGACAAGGGCATGGCAGAGAAGCACAACTTGAAAACGAATGGAGTTTTACTACCTGAAAATAGAATATTAATAATAATTATTATATACACATGCACAACTTAAAAATGAATGGTGTTTTACATGAATATAGAATATTAATAATTATTAATGTCTTCAATAAGTGTACTAACGCTAAAACAGCTCCACAGTCAGAATACAATGGCAAGTATATGGAACAACAAACACTGCATATGTTGTTCTTCATGCACTAAAAATGTCCACACATAGATACTATTGCAACAAACAATGCATACACTGAGTTATTTTGTTCAGAAACCAACAAAAAATTTGAATAGTACTTGAAACAAACTTACTTTAAAGATCTAACTTAAGTAATGAATATTTATGACAAATTTGACACATTACTAGGCTTCTAGGAACAAAAAAAAAGGTGTGTGATATGTGTGTGAGTGCTTGTGACCCAACAAAGCAATCAATGATACGGCAGAATATTTCTCCACTGGGAAGTCTATAATATCAGCATTCGGTGCTTAAATTTATGTAAATGCCTGGGAGAACACATTTACAAGATATTACAAATATATTCTATAACATCGGTGTATTCTGAAAAATAATTTTGTTCCCAATGAATAAAATGTGATGGCCATGTTTATGCATATTTAGTCTGTCCTTCAAAGTTGTCACAGCGCTTGCCTCTCACAGCAAAGTTACAGAGTTCAAAGTCTGGTAGAGCCAGGCTTCAGTCTACCCAGCTGTAAATAGGTATCTGGCTCTACTCTTGAGTTAGGACAGGCAGGGAACTGGTCACCCCACCTCATTATAAAAAAAAAGGCTGGACCTAGTATAGTGAAATCTCTAACACTTCATTCGTCTGTAGCAGTATCAACTTTGGCACTACCTTTAGCTTGTTTTTTTTTCTGTCTTAAAATAA
The DNA here is from genome assembly GCA_024509875.1 of Oreohelix idahoensis. Classification (NCBI taxonomy): domain Eukaryota; kingdom Metazoa; phylum Mollusca; class Gastropoda; order Stylommatophora; family Oreohelicidae; genus Oreohelix; species Oreohelix idahoensis. Next base: position 65,934 of record JAMPIV010008542.1, on the reverse strand, counting down.
ATCCTGTTAGGACCATATTTATCAATCAACATATGGGTGTCAAATACCACCAAATACGTCTGACTCATTACTTACTTAGTTGTTCCTCTTCTACCGTAAGGTGTAGAGCTTTGGAAGAGAGAGCGCCATACTATCCTATCGGCTGTCTTCCTCCTGGCCTGGTTCCATTCTAGTCCTTGGTCCTTCAAAGATTGTCTAATGTTGTCTTCCCAGTGGACTCTGGGTCGTCCTGGAGGTCTGGATCCCTGGCTCTTAGTTTCCCATGCTTGTCGTGGTAGCCGATCTTCTCCCATTCTGCAGACATGGTCAAACCATCTTAGTTGGGACTCTTCTACTTTTTGTCTGCAGGGGTTGAGTTTTTAGGCCTTGACGTCTGGTTGCGGACCATGTCTCTTCTTGTTACTTCAACCACCTTCCTCAGATACTGCAATTCTGAGGTTTGGATCTGGCTTTTGTGGGTTGTAGTCATTGTCCATGACTCGCATCCATACATCAAGACTGGGACATAGGTGGAGTGGTATACAGCCATCTCCGTTTTCTTACCAACTTCTCTTTTGCTGAGGAATCCTCGATTTATGGCCTGAAAAGTCTCCCAGCTGCTGCTCTTCGGGTAGTCAACTCTTCTTTGATGCCTCCCTTCTGGTCTATGACAGCTCCGAGGTATTTAAAGTGTTTGACCTGCTCCAGGACCTGTTCTCCCAGCTTAATCTGATGCTTTCTTTCCTCTCATGATATCATCATGGTTTTTGTTTTAGAGCTGCTTATGACCATCCTCTCTTCTCCAGCTCTTCCTTCCAGACTTGCAGGTTGGATTGAAGATGTGCCTCTGATTTAGCAATTAGGGCAACATCATCAGCAAATGCCAGCTCTGAAATACAGACCTGTCTCATCTTCCAGTACCCCACTGAATACTTTCTTGTCCTCTCCTTACACGCCTTGATGACATCGTTCATGAGGAGTATGAAAAGATAAGGTGACAGGATATCACCTTGTCTTACACCAGTGGTGATCCTGAACTCTTCTGACTTATGGTTTGCCATCCTCACATAATTTCTGCTTCTTCTTCTTCTTGTGATCGCATCTTTGATGATTACACCGTCAGACGAGTTCTCATGATGAATTCGACTGTTGTTTGAAGTTCCTCTTTAACTCCATATAGCTTTGAGTTTAGTGTGAGTCATTGGGCCAGTATATCTTTCTTAACTGGTCATACAGAGGACAGTCCTGTAGAACATGCTCAGCAGTTTGTTCGTTTAATCCACATGTGCACAGTGGTGAAGCAGACAATCGTAACATAATTTCTGCAAGAATTGTAAAAGCTCTGTATAGCATGAATCAGAAGAGCTGGAATGTTCTTCCTTGCCAAACAGTCAAAGTTTGCTCCAGGGGACCTTGTCAAATGCCTTTTCCAGATCTAAGAAACAAAGATGGATCTCGCTCTTATACTCAAGGGCCTTTTCACTCAGCTGAGTGTGAAGATTAGGTCCAAAGTACTTCGGTTTGCTTGGAAGCCACGCTGGACCTCATCCATTTGTGGCTCAGCTAGGCATCTGACTCTGCCCCAGGACTCTAGAGTAGATTTTACCAGGGACACTGAGAAGGAATATGCCTCTATGTTTTCCAGATTGTTGGTTGTCTCCCTTTTTGAAAATCGGTGTTATGATCTCCCAATCCTTTAGTATGGTCTTGTTGCACCAAGCTGCCTGTAGGACCCTCAGGAGTAATAGGTCGCCTGATGCTCCCATGTACTTAACCATTTCTGGTGTTATACCATCATGCCCTGCTGCTTTGCCCATCTTGATTTTCTCCAGTGCTGCCCTCAGTTCTTCCATCTTTATGTCATCTTCACCACCTTTGGTTTCCTCTTCTGTGCTAGTGGTTATCATTTCTGATGCTTGACCTTGCTCACCGTCAAGGAGTTCTGAGAAATATTCTTTCCATTACTTCCGTTGGGGCAGTAAGCAATTTGTCTTGCTTGTCCTTTATAAATTTAAGAGGGTACTGTTTATCCTTCCTCAAGTTCTTTAGGGTCTTGTAAAACAATTTCTAGTTTTCTTGAGCATCTTTTTCTAGTTCTTCTTCCCAGGACTTCTGTTTTGCTGCTAGCATCTTGTTCTTTGCTTCTGTTCTGAGCATCAGATATTCTTTATATTTCTCTGTTTTTCCTCCTATGTTTTTTTAGCTCCATGCCTTTTTCTTTTCTCTTAAACTTCCTCTGTCTACCAAGGTGTCCTCTTTCTTTTGTTCCCAAGTCGGACTTCACCACATGCTTCTGCTGCAGCTGTCTTTATGATGTCCTTGAATTTAAGCCAGAGGGTTTCCAGGTCATCATGTTGTTGATCTGTTTTTCTCACTGCTGTAGCAAAAAGCCCCTGATATCTGGTCTTAACTTCTGGCTCTCTCCGCTTGTAGGTCTTAATGCTCATTTCTCCTAGTCGTTTACTTAGCTTCTTGCATCTTTCTTCTTCTTTGATCCTTAGCTGCCGACCGTCAAAGCAGTCAGTGGCCATCACGCCTGGTGGCGTCTTGTAGGGCAACAACAAATTGATTCCATTTTGCTCGGTCGCTGGCCATCCTTCGTACAGTGCCCCAACTCTGGTTCATTCTTTGCATCTCTGCCTCCACAGTCCTCCTGCAAGTTGTTTTTGTTCGGCCTCTTTCGTTTTCCTTCATGGGTCCATAGCATAGCTGTTCTTGTGATAGCATCGGGGTCTATTCTGAGGATATGGCCAACCCAGCTCCAGCGTCTGCCAGCTATGATGGTATGCATGACCTCTTGCTTGCTCCGAGTAAGCAGATCTTGGTTGGTGATGGTATTCGGCCAAAAGATTAGGAGAATTGTTCTTAGGCATGTTGTGTGAAAAGAGGACAATTTCGACATATCCTTCTCTGTTACTCTCCAGCATTCCGCACCATAGAGAAGCACAGAAAGCACACTGCTCTGATATAATCTTAATTTTGTGCTTGTGCTGTACTGAGAGGACTTCCAGATGTTGTTTAGACTAAAAAAGGCTGTTCATGCATTGTTCATTCTGTTGTTGATGTCTTTGCTTGCTCCGCCGTCTGGTGTTACTATTCATCCTTGGTATGTGAAGGTGTCTGTCTGTTCCAGTTGCCGATTCCTTATTGATATGGGCTCAGGGTTGCTCACATTGAGCGTCATGACCTGTCTTCTTTAGATTGATGTTCAAACCCACCTGCTGGCTATACTTATTAAGTCTATCCGTTTTTTCCTGCATGTGTTGATGTGAATGTGCTAGTAGTGCAATGTCATCTGCATACTCCAGATCTTCCAATGTAGAAAATGTAGTCCATCTTATCCCTCTTAAACTGCCCTCTGTTGTCTGGTACATCACCCAGTCGATGACTGTTAAAAATATAAAGTGGTTGATAAGGGGCATCCCTGTCTTCACCTCAAAGGTTAGGTTGCTCTGCCCAATGCTACACGTAAAGTTGGCATAGAGGCTTCTTATGATTGACACTATGCAGCTTGGAATTCCATAAGCCCTCAGTATTTTCCATAAACTATCCCTATGTATACTGTCAAAAGCCTTTTCAAAATCAACTAAATTAATGTACAGCTGTCTTTGCCATTCTGAACACTGCTCTATAATGTTACTGAGGGTAAATATATGATCCACACAACTTCTGCTCTTTCTAAATCCTGCTTGTTCTTTCCTCAGTTTGTGGTCTACTGCTTTAGCTTCTTGCCTGTCGTTAGGCTATTCCTAGGCCGAGCAACTCTATCAATTGTTCTTTTAACTGTTAGCAGGTAGTGATCACTTCCAATCTCTGGCCCCCTCCAGACTCTAGCATCCCGGACACACTTGAATGAGCTCTTACTAACTATGGCATAGTCGATCACTGATTTCTCATTCTTTGTTGGTTCACATCTAGTGTATGCATGTATGCGCTTATGGGGGAACTTTGTATTTGTAATGATCAGATTTTGCTCAGGAGTCACTTTTCATTGTCATTAAGAGTATCTTCTCCATATCTTCCTATAACTCTACCCCATTTAGCACGGTCATTTCCAACTCTGGCATTGAAATCTCAGAGCACAATAATCTCATCTAGGCAGTCATCCACTGTCCTTTGAAGCAGCTCGAAGAATTCCTCCTTGACCTCTGCTCACATCTTCATTTGGCCTATACACAATGACAAGGTTGACTATGGTTTCTCCTTTTAGTTTTAGGACGATAATGCGTTCAGAGACAAAGTTCTATCCCTTGATACTATCCTTTTGGTTTTTTGCCACAATACAACCCACGCCCCTTTAGATGTGGTGACACCACTGTAGAGCAGCGTGTCGCCATCGAGATCCATAACTCTTTGTCCCTTTTTCTTCATTTCCGTTAAAGCCAGGATTTCTAGTTTTGCTTTCCTCATCTCTTCCACTAGATCCTCTTCCTTTCCATTTATACTCCTTGTATTCCAAGTTCCATAAGTCGTAGTCCGTTCCAGTTCGTCGCATTTAGAATCAGTCCGGTTTTCTCTCTTGCATTTCTTGTAATCGTGTTTTAAATCAAACAAGTGATTGGCCTGTTGTGCCTTTGCATGATGGAGAGGGCTGCCTCCTCACGGCCTACATGCAGGCCACCCTCCTCCTTATTTAGCCGGGCTTGGGACAGGCCTAGGCTCATAACATAATTATAAACAAAAAGGTGCACCTACACATACAAATCAGTGTTGTTGAGTCGGTACACTCCTGAAATTTTAGAAGTCTGACTCCTGCTTTTTACTTGTCATATGGCATAACATTCTGAGTCAAGAGTACTGACATTTTTTACTGATTCCAACTCCACAACTTTTGACTCCATAGCCCTGATAAAAACCAGACCTTTTTTAAACTAAGTATGTTATGATCAACTGATGTAATCCTTTTATATTTCCAGGCTTGAAACCAGAATTTCTTATGATAACCATGATGACCCTAAATATTTAAAAAAATAAATAGCCCTTCACCTTCAGCCATACCTGCACTGTTGACAGGTGTGTGGTTAACCATGATCAAAGCTTCAGTGGCATCTGCCTTGCTCTCAAATTCCAGAAGCCCTGTGCTACTGCGTTCAGCTAAACAAAATTATAAATTAAACAACTGTTAACCACAAACAAATTTCATGTGATCAGAGAACAGAAATAAATTAATGTAACCCATTATTAAGAAAAGGACTACTACACCCTCAAGCAAGTTGTACAAGATGACAAATATGAGGATGTGATTGGGGCTGGCAACTTGATCATGTAAAATAAATTGCCACAGAAACTAACGCTTTAAGATCATGTTGCCCTGTGTAGTCTGAGGAGATGGAAACAACAGGACTACTGCTCCATCAGAGGCAACTAAGGTTGTGAATGGACTGGCAACATCATCATGCTCCATCAGACAACTAAGGTTGTGAATGGACTGGCAACATCATCATGCTCCATCAAACAACTAAGGTTGTGAATGGACTGGCAACATCATCATGAAAAACATACTGCTACAGAAATCGCCGCTGCAACTGCACACGGACGCTTTGCTACAGGCTTGATGCAAGGGGACCAGCTGCATAAGGAAATGATGATAACAGTATTATTACATACTGTTTATAATTATTTCATTATATTTTAATTTTAAATGTATACTCTTAATACTTTGAGTACCATGGGCGCCTTTTGGCGACAGACTCTATTTTTCATAGAGTACCAATGTCGCCTTCTGGCGTAAATATAGCATTAGCATAAAAAATGATCACGGCAGCCGTCTGAAGATACACAAGTCAAGGGAAGTAGCTCAATTTTATTGAGGAATGGTCAATGGTGGCTCGGAAATTTTCTCACGTGTTGTGATTTATATTTGAGTTGAATTTTGTTTTAAAATGACTGAAACTGGTGAATGTTGTAATGATTCAGATTCTGGCTCTCAGCTGACCTTGGAAAGTGACAACAGGGTCTAGTTTTGATGCAGGGCAGCCTGAAACTAGTGAAACTGATAGCGACAGCCATAGATCTATCATTCATCAAGTTGCCAGAGGTGGTGGTGGTGATTTTAGGGGTCGTAGCGTGAATCAGGGGTGTAGAAAAAGACCTACTACTAGGAGGGGGCATGGCAGAGAAGCAGCTGATGAGTTTCAGTGGGACTTGTATGAATTTGATGACCCCTATGTGAGTGACTGGCTGCCTGAATTTTCACCCATTGGGATTCTAACACAGCCAGCTAAAGCAAGTTGACAAGTATGTATTTTTTCATTTCTCTTTGCATAAAATCATGTCGGTACCTCATGAATATTTTTCCTCATTACAGACCCTGGAATTTTGTGTCCATTTAAATAGCTTTTAAACAGCTTCTTCTTCTTCTGCGTTCGGTTTGTAGTCATGCTAAATCTGCAGGCCTGTCACCAGGACGAAGTCCACAGTCTTTACCAGGTCGGCGGGGCAGCCCCATAGCTTCTGCTGGAGCTCAGCACCCTTTGGCCAGGTCGCACTTCGCGATTCATCATGGGTTGGACAGTTCTGGAGAATGTGTTCTGGGGTCTGGATTCCAGTTCCACATGTGCATTCATTCGTGTGGGATATCCTGAGGCAATAGAGATGTCCAAGTAATCTGCAGTGACCAGTTCTCAGGCGGAAAATTGTGGTCTGTTGGTATCTGTTCAGATGGTGGATTGGGTCATCTCTGCTGTATATATCCCCTTCCTCCTTCCACTGATTTTTTTTAAACAGCAATATCATTCAAGAGCATGTTCTACTTGCTTTATTTAGAAAGAATATTCACTTACACTAATTCTGGGAAAGTCCGATGAGTTTTGAGTTGATTATAATATTATTTATACATTTATCAATAGCGCAAGCTTATTTTTATCTACTGCCTCATTAATATTCAAAATGGCTACCATGATCACATGACGTGAACAAAAAAAAACAAGATCAGCCCGTGACACTTTATCCACTTCCAATATCCTCCTGAAAGTCAATCTGTTGACTCATTCGATCTGTGATTTTTTAAATTCCATCACCCCAAATAGGAAACGTTTCCTTAAAACCCTTGGTACTTGAAGGTAATTGCCACCTAGGAGCTTTGGTACTCAAAGTGTTAACTAGTATTCTAATTTGGCACACAACATTCAAATATAAGTCAAATTTACCTCATGAAATATTTAAGTTCATAACTACAACAAAACAGATCACGAGCATTGACTACATCAGCATTGATGGGCAAAAATGGGCTCCCTCAGGCATACCATAAGATGTGACTAATATCAGATTGTGCAAGGGATTAACAACCTCACCATGTAAACATAAAAACACTTACAGAAACCACCAATACAAGAACATATGGAATGCACTGATGTAGGCTTTCAACCGTAGTTTTTTTTCCCCCATGCTCATTTAGTAGCATAACTAGAGAATGAATTAATATGATGTCAAATACACTCTAAGCTTAGCTCTTTACTGACTGGATGCACCATGGAGAAAAAGAACACCCAGTGGTAGAAAAAAATCCAGAGAACTAAAGTCACCAACAAATACTATTTATTACTGATGTGGAATTGTGTTATGAACATTTGTTTTGGTATCTACCCACTCCACTGCTGTCACAAATAAAACTCTGCCAACCGTTACCATCAGTACTCTATACACTTTAATATTACAAATCTACTGGGTAAATGGACAATTTGCACAACAAATATGGCCGAATTTATACAAACTCACTTTTAGATGGGAACTGCTTCATTTTGAGTGGTCGCTTCCCAACGCTGTTGTCAAATAACTGAAAATAAAGAATTCTGCACATTATACAGATCTAAATGAGGTCAAAATGAGTTGTTAATTAACAAGGAAACAAAAAATCACATTAATAAAATGTCTGAATGAAATGGTTATAACTTATCATAGTAGAATGGGGGGGGGGAAAAAAAAACACAAATAGTAATACGTCTTACAAGGAGAAAGGACAGGAAAAACCTACGTTGCGGCCACAAGGCCTTCGTCAGGGACAGACAAACAAGACAGGAGGGAAAGAAAGAAAATGAGAATTAAGTAGAGAACATGAAACTATAAAAATAAGAGAAAAATAACTCCCTTGTGTCCAGTCACAGAAGCAAGATGGCTGCCACTAAACCGGAAGTCGAAAGTACATTAAAAACAAAAAATAAGAAATAATGAAAATAAGGACCGGGAAAAGAGTGAGGAAAAAAAAAATAAATAATAATAATAATATATAAAGTGAGGGAAAAGCGATTTAGAAAAAAAAAAAAAAATAAATAGATATAAATAAAAAATAATAAAAATAAATAAATAAAATTAAAAAAAAAAAAAAATTATATATATATATATATAAAATAAAAAATTTTTAAAAATAAAACAAATTAAAAAAAAAAAAAATGGGTGATCACATCAAAGTAGACAGTCATAATACAATAGGGACTAGATAGAGAAAGGCGTCTCAGACAAAAGAATGTTGGGTATTCAAGCCGTGTGGTTTAAGGCAACCCATAAGATGGATGAGGCGTTGTTCCTGGCGAAACCGACTGTTGGCGTCCGAGGAACAGGATCTGATAGCTGTCACCTGGATGTCAGTGGCACCGTGGTGGTCCGGGCCATTGAAGTGGATGGCCACAGGTGTGGATTTAAACTGAGAGATGTCGTAGAGGTGTCTGCAGAATTGGCCGCCCAGTCGTGTGCCTGTTTGGCCGATGTAAGTAATGGTGCAACGTTTGCATATAATAGCATAGAGGGACCTCCTAGTCCACAGCCGTTTGAAAACCATCAACGATGGCCACTTTGGGACCAAGCCATGTAACCGAACACGATGTAAGACATGTCAGTATGTTATCGAAACACGTTCAGTCTCGTTCCCTAACGCCAAGTTCACCATCACACATGGCTTCACATGTGAGTCACGCAACGTCATCTATGCTATTATATGCAAACGTTGCACCATTACTTACATCGGCCAAACGGGCACACGACTGGGCGACCGATTCTGCAGACACCTCTACGACATCTCTCAGTTTAAATCCACACCTGTGGCCATCCACTTCAATGGCCCGGACCACCACGGTGCCACTGACATCCAGGTGACAGCTATCAGATCCTGTTCCTCGGACGCCAACAGTCGGTTTCGCCAGGAACAACGCCTCATCCATCTTATGGGTTGCCTTAAACCGCACGGCTTGAATACCCAACATTCTTTTGTCTGAGACGCCTTTCTCTATCTAGTCCCTATTGTATTATGACTGTCTACTTTGATGTGATCACCCTTTTTTTTTTTTTAATTTGTTTTATTTTTTAAAAAATTTTATTTTATATATATATATATATAATTTTTTTTTTAAATTTTATTTATTTATTTTTATTTATATCTATTAATTTTTTTATTTATTTATTTTTTCTAAATCGCTTTTCCCTCACTTTATATATTATTATTATTTTTTTTTTCCTCACTCTTTTCCGGTCCTTATTTTCATTATTTCTTATTTTTAATGTACTTTCGACTTCTGTTTTCTGGTTTAGTGGCAGCCATCTTGCTTCTGTGACTGGACATGTGACTGGACACAAGGGAGTTATTTTTCTCTTATTTTTATAGTTTCATGTTCTCTACTTAATTCTCATTTTCTTTCTTTCCCTCCTGTCTTGTTTGTCTGTCCCTGACGAAGGCCTTGTGGCCGCAACGTAGGTTTTTCCTGTCCTTTCTCCTTGTAAGACGTATTACTATTTGTGTTTTTTTTTTTCCCCCATTCTACTGTTTTACTCCCGTCTTACGGCAGTTCTCCTCATATACTTATAACTTATCATACCGTTTTTACTCGTAGTACTCACAGCCGATTAATAAGCCACTCTTCCCAATTTCAAAAAAATTGTCTTTTTAAAATGACAGATTTTCACTCTTTATTCAACTGAACATACATAATACACATAAAAAAAACAAAGATAATGTGTAATTAACAGATATACACAAGCACACCACCGTCATGCTTGTAAGTTCATTCATGTCTAAAGCAATGCAGAATACTTTCAACATTATTTGCAAATCTTATGATTTTTAGAAACTAAGTTCGAAGTCCTTCAGCCTGGTATCTACTAAAGTAAAGAAATCTAAAATAGTTTTGAAACATAATGATTTTAGCTTTCCACTCATATCTGGTGCCTGCAGTTCAAAAGCAGAAAGAGCTTTACTAAAATTAAATATAGTAATCAAATATGGCTGTTTCCAATGCAACCAATAGAAGGCTACCACCAACTCTTTATATGGCATAAATATTATTGCTGTGCCTTATCTAATATGGGAGCCGCGGTAGCATAGTGGTTAGTGCACTGGCTTCCTAGCGCAGTGGTCTGTGGTTCGATCCCCAGATGAGGCGGGAATTTTTTAGGCCACAAACGGCTCCTGGGTCGACCCAGCCCCAAATGGGTACCAGAGCAACTCTGGGAAGGTTAAGGCGGCCGGCGTGATGCCGACCACATCACCCCTAGTGTGCCGACGGTCAAGATAATATGGGCCTAACACCATATTCCCAATATGCCTTAATGGGCGTGTAACGGGTTCCTTATCTAATTGAAACCCTGCAACTATTTATGAAAACAACATTTCACTACCTCCTTCCCTTAATTCCACGTGGATGTTTCAATGAACTACTTACTTCAAAGATTTCCTCCTCAACAATTCCTGGTGGAGCATTGAAAAAGTGCAGCACCTTGGACGGACTCTGAACGCGATTCTTCTGAGCTGCTTCAGGGTTGCTAAAGCGGTTGTTGCGGTTGCCCATAAAATCCTTGTATGATGATGTCCCATCTGGGAGCTCATGTGGATTTGGAACCTCTTGCAGAAAAGCCTGCTTTGACACACTGTGACAGAAAAAGAGCAGAAAGTGCTGATAAATGTAACCTGTAATGCTGCTTGCAATAAAATGCTTAATTTGCTTCACATCAAGTTTTCAAAGCTACATGCAGTCTACCTTCTAACAACTGTTAAAAGAGAACACAAAGGTTTAAAAGTAACTGTTAAAAGAGAACACAAAGGTTTAAAAGTAATCTCCTACCCCAGCTGTAGCTTGTTGCCAAAGAAAAATGCATTGTTCAGATTGGCAATGGCTCTTTCCACCGCTAATGGATCTCCAAGCTGAATCATGGCAGAACCTTCTTTGCTCTTCAGGAACTTGATCTGCAAAATGTAACAAAGGGTGAAAAAACAATTTTTGAAGGTTTAGTTAAGATAACTCGTAAGATGGACTAAACATAAAAGAAATATTCAAAACACAAAAAAAGTTGAAGTACTTGTTTATACAAATAGAGTGCCCCTGCAGCAATAAAATCTTCACACCGGATTTATAAGACGGTCAAGTGTTTAAACAGAATCACTTTTGAAACTTGTGAGGCCCCATGGTGTCTCCCTGAAGTTCAGTAATCTTAACATGAAAAAAGAAGACATGAAATGCAGAAATCTTCATGCAGAACCACTTGTCATTAATTTTCTTTGTACTGGTTACAGACATGATTATGAAAACATCAACCACAAGAAATAGAATTCAGAAAACAACCTTTGCAACTCACAATGAATTATGACCCAAAAAAAAAATAACCAGGGATCCAGACCCCCCAGAGTCCGCTGGGAGGACAACATTAGACAATCTTTGAAGGACCGAGGTCTAGAATGGAACCAGGCCAGGAGGAAGACAGCCGATAGGATAGTCTGGCGCTCTCTCTTCCAAACCGCTACACCTCACGGTAGAAGGGGAACGACTAAGTAAGTCAGTTAAAAAAGAATACAAAATAAAACATGGAGTAAGACAAGGTGCCCCGTGTAGTTCCTGGGGAAGGGAAGGGAGATGACTGTGTGTGTCTTCGGAGACAAGGAAAGAATAAGTCTACTGCTCTCTCTGGCATGTGACATGAGGTCAAAGGTTGTGTATATGGCTGGCAATCTCATCGTGTAAAACCTATTGCTACAGCAAACAGAAACCACTGCTGCAAGAGCACATACATTCTTTGGTGCAGGCTTCCTGTAATAGGCCTAGTGGCAATGGTGACCCCACATGGAGCAAACAGGAAAATAGTAAGGACAAGGTTGAGTTATAACCCAACCTTTCCTCTGTGTGCTGTAAAAACATCATCAGTTATTGCTAATGTGAGAGGAATAATAATAGGATGACATATCAATACCATCAGATATATGAACAGTTTTAACGGCAAAATGTGACAGGAACTGCCAGTTTCTACAAGACAAATTTACAGCTAATACTACCACCAAAGATTTCAAGATACAGCTAGAAATAGATATATAAGGTTAGGCAATGAGGTTGGCAACCTCATCATGTTTAACAAATAGCTACAAAAATCACCAGTCCAAGAACACGTGAATGCTTTGTGCTCCATAAAGAGTAAAAAGGAAAATGATGATGAAGACAAAAGTTGGATATGGAAAGACAAAATATCAAATCTAAAAAAAAAATTTCTGCCAGAAGCAGGACTTCTGCATTGCTACATTTTTAACAAAATGTCAGTTTGTATAAATGATTGTCTTACCCTAACAACATTACCATACAGGCAGAAAAGGTTGAACAGCCTGTCACAGTTTATCTTGTCCATATTTAGACCATACGCCATGCAGACTGCTCCCTGCGAACCAGGGCCTCCAGCTTCATATCCACCACGACTAAAACGTTCAGGCTTTAAATAAATGCATTAAAAAAATTTCTTTATAAGAATGTAAGCAAAAATGCAACAGCTCAAAATGCAAAATACAGTAAGAAGTATCTTCTACAACAGGATTTGCATGTAATAATCGCAGAATTCATCAACATTCAATTTAATTAACCTTGCAGAAACTAGAAATTAACCCTCTGTATTTCTCATAAGTAACCCTCAGTATTACGTTTTCACAGGAACTTGCTTTCAATAGTTAATTTTGGTTAGGAAAAAGTATTTCTAAACCTAAGGATGGATTCTAAGCATTGTGGACATCCCATTAGGGGGGTCATAAAGCCATTCTGGGTCACTTTGAAGTGTGGGTGGTATTATTTTAAACAAAATAAAATAAAGGATATGATAGATGACAATCAAATTCTGTAACTAACTCATTTTCAAGTAACCTATATATATATATATATATATATATATATATATATATATATATATATATATATATATATATATATATATATATATATATATATATATATATATAAAAGATCTCTAGTGCCACCAATCACCTTAAAATTAAATGCTACTTACAGGTCCCTTGGGCCCAAATCTATCTCCAGGACCCCCAGGACCAGAATATGGTCGGGGTCGTCCATATCCATCAAAGCCCTCCTCATAATATCCTGGACCACCACCACCACCACCACCAAAATGTGGAGGTCCACTAGGAGGTGGACCTCCACCACCACCACCCCCGCCACCACCACCAAAGTTACTACCAGCAGGTCCATCTGTGAGGAACAGAAAAATAACAAAATATGCAAATTCAAATTTCTTAAAACTCTTACTGTTTTATACATGTTTTGTGGAGTTACCAGGACTCAAAAGACTCTGTGGGAGCTTATTAAAATGTTCTCGTGATCAATGTTTTGTTTCACTAATGCAACTTCTACCAAATTTGAATAATTTCTACACATACATTACATTAAGAATACAATGTGTGAAGCAGCACTAGTAAAATACATCTCTCAAATCCCGTATACCTAAAAAAAGTGTGTTGCTGTAAAGTGGCACCCAAACTAATGAACATATTTGTGAAATTGAAAGCTGTTGCTGTAAATATATGGCTAATTCCAGAGTTTCGATAAGAGGTGCTGAGGTGTAAGCTTTGCTAACATTCTATTTAGATTGATTCACTAAAATTACTTTCACTTAAAACCTTGAAACAAAAAGTTTCTGCAGCAGAAAGGTTTTGGCCACAAATGATCCAATAACTACATTACAAAAAATGACCAGTGGTATTTTCAGGAGGGCATTCTTCAGCAATTTAAGGGGTCATGATAAGCTCAATGAAAAATTCAAACATACTGTATGGAGCGGGATGCGTGCCAAATCGAGGTTCCTGCAAGAGAGGCTGTCCACGGGCAGGTGCTTCTTTGCCTGAAAAGCAGGGAAGTTGTAAGACGGAGCCCATATTTTCAGATTGAAACAGATGCTTTCAAGCAGGCTCGCTTTCTATTAACATTTAAAATGAAATAATCTGAAATGCAGTTCAAGAAAACTGACTTAAGTAAATCAGTGCCTTGAACTGAGAACAGTGTCCCTGAAGACAAAACTGCAAAATCCTTAACCCTGACAAAATTATTACTATAAATGTGAAATTAACATTAAGAAATGTCAATTTAAAACAAATTTAAAAATAGAGAGAGAAATCAGTCATAATCCTGCTGCAAATACTTAGTGTCTTAAATATATAACATTTATACACAAATTATATATGTTTTTTTTTTTTTAAACTGAGATGGGAAAATATCTGTCTGAAAAGAAGTCAATTCAAATTTCTAGCAATAACAAAGTGCTGAGTATGTACAAAACTCCTTAATGTACTCCCCATCCCATCCTATTGTTATATATTCACAGACAATTAAACAAATACAGTAAGTTCTCTGTTTATGTGAAACTGAAATTATGCATCCGGATGTATCAATGCTTAGCGGAACTGCTAACAATACATTTTTAGTGATCAAAAGTGACTGTCAATTAGGGTAGCTCTTTTGCTGTTCAGAAAAACATGCAAGACAAGTCCATAACATCTGAACAAAAGCTAAATATGATTAAGTGTTGCAATTAAAATAAACTTTTGTCAATACAAGATTTAACACTTTAAGTACCAAGGCTTCTCAGTAGCAATTACCTTCAAGTACCATGGGTTTTTAGGAAACATTTCCCATTTGGGGTGATGAAATTTAAAAAATCACTGAGACCGAATGAGTCAACAGATTGATATGAAACTTTCAGGATGATATGGAAAGTGGATAAGGTGTCGCGTGGTGACCTAGTGTTGTGTTCAGGTCATGTGATCATGGCAGCCATTTTGAATATTAATGAGGCAGTAGACAAATATTGGCATGCACTATTGAAAAATGTATAAAAAATAATATAATCAACTCAAAAGTCATAAGACTTTCCAAGATATAATACTGTACATTCTTTCTAAAAAAAAGCAAGTATAATATGCTCTTAAAATTATATTGGGGTTAAAAAGCTATTTGAAATGGACACAAAATTTCCAGGGTCTGTAATGACAAAATAGAAATATTCATGAGATACTGACATGATTTCATGCAAAAAGAATTTTTTTAAATACATACTTATCAATTTGCTTTAGCTGGGTGTGATAGTCTAACATAAAATATGGTCACAGATGCAATTATTATTGCTTTTTTCTCTGGCCTTGGGGGCATATTTCCTTCCTGGCGGCAGCATTGTCCTCACACTTATAAAAAAATTGAAAAGCAGGGCACAACGCAGTGGTAGTTCACATCCAATACAAAAGAATCTTTTCTGGACTTTCAGTCCAGCAGAATTACAAACAATGCATCTTGGTCGCTGGCAATTGTCTTCATACTGCTGTCAGTAACATTGCGTGGACTGTGCTGAACAAATTCTATAATGCCACGTACAAGCAACCATGTTTCCCGACCTAGCAAAAACAGATGAACGGCCATGCTCCATGTTGTATTTTGTTTTTCTCAAAATTACAGGAAACTTTCTTCTACTGTCTGTAACAGTCTAACCCTAATCATAACGCTCACATAGGGGTCATCAAATCCATACAAGTACCACTGAAACTAATCAGCTGCTTCTCTGCCACACCCCCTCTAGTAGCAGATCTTTTTCTACGCCACTGATTCTCATTATGGCCGTGAAAATCGCTATCAACACCTTTGACAGCTTCACGAATGCTGGAACTAGGGCTGTTTCAGTCTGTTTCGGTAATTTCAGGCTGCCCTGCATCAAAACTAGACCAACTGTTGTCACTTTCAAAGGTCAGCTGAGAGCCAGAATCCAAATCATTGCAACATTCACTAATTTCACAAGGAATTTCCACCTAAAGATTAATCAAAACATGTGAAAAAATTTTCCGGTCACCATTGGCCATTTCAATAAAATTGAGTTACTTCCCTTGATATGCGTTATGTTCACACTTGCCGTGATAACATTTTATGCTGATAATATACTTAAGCCAAAAGGCGGCATTGGTACTCTGCGGAAAATAAGGCTCATCGCCAACAGGCACCCGTGGTACTCAAAGTGTTAATAAAGCAGTAATGACCTCTCTAAGTGCTATATACTGTATTTGTGTTAATGCCAATGGCAGTGCAGAAAATGTGCTAGAACATCCATAACTTTGGAATAAAAGCAAGACCAAGGCTTTTGCAACAAGCACAAGATAGGGTTATGAAGATATTGAAAATAAAGAAATCTTTGCTATAAGGGAGGTTCTGTTTGCTTGCTTTAAATATTATTATTCCATGAAAGTGTATTACAATGACACCCCAAAAATAAAAAGCTTTTCAACGTCACCTGTGGCTTTTCTGAAGTTTTCAGACACATCCTTCTACATTTGCAAGTATTTGAATTGGAACGTGTTCTGTTTATGCACTTTTCATTTATGAAAGATTATTAGGAACACGCCCATACCATAAACAGAGAACTTACTGTATATTTAGTCTGATCCCATGGCTTAACATTCACGATTAATAGTTACCCTATATCTTGGTACAAATCTATCATATTCCAGTTAACCCTTTACAGTCCAATTCACCCAAAAGCGCCCGTATTTTATCTTTTATCATACAGTCCGATTCGCCTGAAAGCGCCCGGCAACAGGTTGCTTATTTCGTTGCTAAGCAACATCGGAAGTCCCGCGCGTACGAGATTTTGCGTGTTTCCGGCGGATAGAGGTGGTTTCGAAGTTTGTTTTGATATTAATCGCATTTTTCTAAGTCGAGTGGTTGATTTTTTTAAAATTACACTGTGTAAAAATGGTTCTTCAAACCATGGAAGAGATTTTCAATGAACTTTGAAGGATTAGATCTACATTTTTGTTATTCCGATAGTGAAAATGATTAATCCTACTTCGATGTGGACTATGACCCAGTTATCGACGATAGTGAAAGTAGGAAAATCGATGTAGGAACTAGTAAAATTGTAGACAATGGACATGTAGAGGTACATTTACTTGTATGGAATTATTCCAGATGTATGAGCTTCCAGGGCCTAAACATAATTTGTCTGATGATCAGTGGCGTATTTGTTTCTTCTTATTTATACTAGACGATGGATTTATGAATAAACCAACAGCGCTGAAAAGGGTTGGTTACGTTGTTTCAGTGTGAGCGTAATTAAAACCAGCATCCAACAAACATGAACCGTCAAACTCGTGAGCAGAAAAAAAAAACGTGTTCAATGCTGTAAGAATTAGGGGAAAATGTGTAGAGTTCTAGAGACCGTTTATGGTAGTAAATCGTGTTCTCAACGTTAGTGTAATTTGTTTGATATTCAAAGTTTCAAGAAAAACTGTTAATAATGTATATAAAAGCTATCCAGCGCAAGACTATCATAAAGATAAAGTAATTTTTTGGTTTGGCATTTTTTTAAACTGTGAAAAACATTTAAATGTGACATTAAAATATACAGGTATTAACCTTTAGCACGCTGGAGTCGCGAATTTGCGACAGTGGAACTCTATGTTCTGACCGCTGCAGTCGCAAATTTGCGACTTTCGTATATCATCGGTTACTAGCATTATAATTTGTGTACATATGATATCACCCCCGGATGTTAAGTTTTAATCTTATCTAGGAGAAATTTTTTTTTTTTCATCAGATTCATCATTCATTTATTTAAATAAATTCCAAAAATGATAGCAATTGACCAAGAAACTATTGACGTTACAAGTCACCCACTATAAAAATGGGGCGTTGTGACAAAGACTGCAACAGCAGGTGCAAATTTCCGCCAAAGAATGCAGCATGCTAAAGTATGTCCATTTTACTGTACAAGTAAATGTGTTTTTGTGTTATTTGAACTAATATTAGTGAATAAATATTTTTTTTAAATTTAAGAAATATTTGAGAAAAAGAGTTATGTCCCTTCGCTTGGTCGTTGGGTTGAAATATTAGCAGGGCTATGGACTGTAAAGGGTTAATGTTGAAAAGTAAGTACTGTGACAAATAAAATGTCACATTACTATGTTTATTTATATATGTATAAGTCTAAAGGAAAAAAGTGCAAAAACTGGATATTTATTATATAAAATTCTAAGAACTCACTAAAAAATCAAGTCAATGTGACAACTTCATTAATCATTTTAGTGATACAATACAAAGGGGGGGAGAGAAGGATATGCAATATAGTAGTCTCATTTCATTTGGTTCTTTTAAACGTTACCCATCAACCCTTTCAAATGATAACGAGGCCGAGCGGTGATGGTGCTGAGCCCAGAAAACGAACATCATCACTCTGCAGACACACCCTGACTTGCTCTGTGAGACAGGAACAAAATATATGTCAGCGTGTAAGGCTTGGGGGGCGAATAGTAGTTTGATAAGAGTTGGAGCACACTGAGCGATGGTTACAGTGCAGTGGGTTTAATGTCCAGGTAATGTTCAGTTTAGATTTGCTGGACTGTTGTATGCTGTACTGATATGGGCTGAGCCCAGAATTTCTGTCAGGATGCAGATGAAAAGACATTGTGTCCTCAGTGTCATGAGCTTTTGTGTGCGCATTCGCTGGCTGTCAGCTAGACAAGACTTGTGAGTGTGTATACCTTCAGTGGCTTTTGTTTTGTTTTTTCTGTTCTTCTAACAAGCTTAACACATCGGTGTAAAACTTGTAAGCTGTAAGCTACTATGGTTTGCGGCAAGACCTTCACGTTATCTTGTGTCCCAGTTATGCAAATGAGTTCGGTATGATTGCTTCTGGTCTGCATGTTTTGGAAAGATTTTGCTTTTCAAAACTGATCCAGTTAACCTTGAAGAAACATTAGGGAGTTAAGTTGCATCTCATGTTCTTTTTTCCTGCCTGCTGAAGGTTTGCGTTGTCATTGTAATGTATGGTCACAGAATGTACAATGTCAGGCATGTCCGTGTGTAGGTATTTAACAGACTGGGCTGGTGTTATATTCCTCTGGACTTTAACAAGGAGAAAAGGTTAATGTCTTCATGTTGGTTTGAAATGTAGCATTGCCCATGTTGAGGAAAAGTCCTAGCACAGTGTATTCTTGCTTCTCATGTATGTACAATTGCATGAAATGGCATGTTTTGTTCAGGGGTAACAAATATCCTTCAGTTTCATGTTGGTGAAATGGTGCAAGTTGTACATGGTATAGTTGTCCTGTTGTTCAAAGAGGAAGAAAGTGCAAAATATAAAGAAAAGTTGTGAAAATGTAATTAATCAACAACAGCAGCTGTTAAGTTTCAATGACCAGTTTTGTTGTGGGTACATACCTCCCAAAGCAGGATTTGTGTAGTCCCAGCTGTCAGAGTCATTACGGAAAACATTTAAGCGGGTGGGCTGAAACAAAAAGTAAAATTTATGTGGTAACAGATTCATCGCAATGCTATATGAGCAACAACAATAACAAAGTCTTTAATTCATGTATAAAATAGGGGATGATGAACTGGCAAGTTTTATTTGCTTTTAAAAATAATCACTTCCTCACCGTCTTCGTAATGTTATATTACACACACAGAGAGAGAATTCCCCCTATTCCAAGATAATAGAGACGTTAAGAACAAAAAAATGGTGCTTGCTTTGCTTCTTCAAGAAGCAACTTGCAGCAAATAAGATCTTGTTCTAAATTACGGTTTACCATAAAGCTGCATTTAACATAAGGTCATGCTTCATTATGCTAGCAGTGACAATGCTTCTTGGCCATCCCAACACCCTGAACGAACTATAGATGTCTGCTCCATTTAATGCCTGCTTTGCACGCTTGGCGGATTCAACACTGTCATATCTCAGCTTGGTTCAGGAATTATTACTTAAATACACACTTCATAAAAAATGCACATGAGCAAATCATGATTGCTATGCAATCTAGAAACACCCAATTTAAATGTTCTTTTACATGTCACCCATTACATAACATAGAATGAAAAAAAAAATTTTTAATACGTCTTACTAGGAGAAAGGACAAGAAAAAAACCCTACGTTGCGGCCACAAGGAATTCGTCAGGGACATTTCTATTCCAACATGTGACACACTGCCGCGAGAGGTTCAGATGTTATTGAGAATAAGAAGATATCCTGGACATACAGGTGTATCAGATGATACTATGATAGTGCCAGATAAGAGTCTGGTCTTACCAGTAATACCCCCTTCTCTGAAAAGTAAGGGTGTATAGACAACAAAGGTAGGGTCAAGCTGTGTAAGTTCCCAGAGAAGATGGTGATGTAGTACTCTGAGTCCCTATCGGCTACCTCTCCTGATCCACCTCTGTGATTATGGTAGATAATATTGTTTCTGACTCTGCTAGGGGAAATTATTTAATTAAAATTTACCAACATTGAATAAAAACTTAACTTAAAGAATTTAAGGAAGTCTGCTGGTAAATATTTACAATTTATTTATACATGTATTCTTTTCTGTTTGAAAAGTTTTTAAAAAAAAATCAAATATTTTACAAAAGTAAATAAATAAGAACAGCTCAACAAATATCTTTCACTTGTGTTAAGATGTCTATCATTTTGTAGACAGTTTAGCTTGCTTGATCTTTCACTGAAGAATTTCTAGTGGTATTAGTACAATTTAATTGAAGCTCTATACTGTTCTGTTCATCACGAACTGGATGCGTTTATTTTGTGAACAGGCATACGCTACACAGTTGCCTTGAGAGCACCTTAACTGAGTCACTGCAGATGGCTCCCTCTGATGCTGGAGAGAATCTTCAGATGAAAACTTTCCAACTGTTACACACGATATGGCTGGCCCTCTACATAGACTGGCACTGCATTCGTTGCACTTTAAGTAAGAGAAGCCTCTTCTTATTTGTTGTAGGCTTTAAGTTAAAGAATTAAACCTGAAACAAAGTCAAACGCAATCCCTGTATTTGCCTATCAATATCCCTCTATGACACAGATGGGGACGATAGACAGTTTCAGACTAGCGTGCTAGCAGATGCACAAGGTAGCAACAATCAGTTCAATGTGATCATAATTTTCTTCTACCTTCTTAACTATCATTCGTTTCCCCATGATTCACCTCCATACAATAATTTGGTTGCGAATAAAACTACTAAGTAATAGGTCAAATTATACAGTACTTCAATCCCTTTCATCCTTCTTTATGTTCCTGGTAGGTGTCTCATTCCATTCAAGAAATACTTCTTTAAATACATTTCTAAACTCATAGACACTCTTGGCCATCATTCTCAATATTTTAAATATTTCCGAAGGCGGGCTTTGCCTCTAGAATCACACATGAGCCTGTAAGTTTCACCAGTACACACTGTCCATTTTTAACACATCTATACACGTCTTATCGCACATGTGGATTAATCAATAGAATTACACATAAATATATACATATAGATTCGTTCTTACCCTCAGGCACACACAGACGAGCCCTTAATGGTTGATTAAGGTCTGCTAACAGGTACAGAAGGCAAACACTTGCATTAACATATGCTCCTTTTTTGCCACTCTCTGTATATTTAAATAATAGTGACTGACCCGAGGTTGTTAGGCAAGTCTATTTATAGTGTGACCTCGGACGTACGAGATGGGAACCCAGAGGAATGTAATCACGATAAGAAAATATGGGTACCTTTTTGCCTATCGTTCAATGTAGGAAAACTACTTTTTTAATTATCTCCGTGATTCCTGATGCGATTTTATTCCCCCAAAGCTTAAATTATACCCAGAATTAGGCTTTATATATCGATGTAATAATCTTTTAGTTTCCAAATTGCATTTTATGTTATGCATAGTTTAAACTGCTAAATTTAGGACAACCTGAAGCTTCTATTGCATTCAACCCAAGATTTCTCCCGTCCTATATTTGTATTAGTAAAAGTATTATTACTTATGGGTAGAGTAACATCCCTAATATTGTGTTGGTACCCTCTTTCAAGTGGTACTTCTTCCAAAATGCTGTAGTAAAATTCCGAAGTTAATCAGGTTACACAGATTGGGCCTTGCCATCTTTATTTTCCCAGCGGTAGTAAACACAAGACCAAAAAAGCGTTTTCATTGGTTAGTGTATCATATCGTTCTACAATGTATGGCGCGCGGTATGGTCAGAATTATTTAGAAGTCGTGATGTGAGACTGACGTCATTTCACGACACACACATCAGGGAGTGTTTTCTCTTATTTTTAATGTTTTATGTTTCTCAATTAATTCTTTTTCCTTTCACTTCTGTTTTTTTGTTTGTCTGTACCTGACGAAGGGCTTGTGGCCGCAACATAGGTTTTTTTCTTCCATGTAATATGTATTAACTGATTCCGTACGCAAGATCTAATAATAGATGCAAAAGCCGAACGCTGTAGACGTAAGATCTTTTAAAAGACGCTGATTTATTTCATTGTTTCTTTCTATTCTGATATTTTATACTGCCCGGAATTTATCTCGAACGGAAGTAAACATAAAACTGGGCAAATTTCAACAAGCTTCAACGTCTTTTATTTGCGTTTGAACGGATTTTTTCACATTTATCTTCATCTTTAATCGTGTTTTGTCGTATCGCCATAATGGCCGAAAAACACACAGGATATGTTACTAATATGTGAACAGTGAACAAACTGTGTGATCAACCATAACTTTCTTACTTTTTCTGTGTTTCTAAATGGATTACCTGCACAAAGAGAGCAGTGAAACTGTATTGTGATAACAATTTATGTTACAAGCCTTACGTAAGTCGACAATTTTTGTTCAAAATTTCAAGTTATCTTTTTTCCGTGTACATGGTATCTGTTATAACATAAACATAACATAAAATTAGCTAGAAAGGCATATGGATTTATATTGTTCATCCAATGTACTTTAATTTGATACATAATATGTTATACTTAACTCATGATTAGACACACATTGTCAGTAAACGTAAATTATGTATGTGTAAATATTTGGGGCTTAAAAATAATTCCGTCCAGAGCTGAAAATAATTACGTACGGAAAGAGTTAAACAATTCTGGGTTGTTTTTTTTTTCATTCTACTGTTTTACCCACGTCTTACTGCAGGCCTCCTATCATACTACATAACTGTTTTCTCAAAGTACACATTTCATAACACAAACTAGTAAATGGCCAGGCCTACTCATATCTCTCTATGCTGCTAGAAAATGACAGCATCTACTCATACTTCACTATACATCTTTATAACAGAAATTGCCAATAAGAACTGACTGAAATCTGCTCACGTTTCTATAGTGATTTTTTTTTCAAGATTAATGACTATTTTTGGTAAAAGGATACTCAACCATTGCTTGAATACCATTCTTCTTGAAGATAACAATTCTCTGCACTATTCCATATGGAGTTGTTATAGTGTGCATGACATCCTAAACAAATAAATGAGGAAAGATTGTTCAGAAATGGTGAAATAAAAACAAAACTACAGACTCACAGACATAAGAATATCAGTGTAGACTGAACAGCACCTACTGACACATACAACAACTTTTACACTTATGACAATACCTCATACAAAATTTAATAAACCAAAGCCTGGACACATGGTTCCATTTGCCGATACCTAAAATAATTAACTTGATGTTTAGCAGTATCATTCCATAATGGCCATTAGGCACAATTATTAACTTGATGTTTAGCAGTACCATTCCATATCAAACATAACCACACAGGCTTGTGGAGACAGACACAGTGAACAACAAGGCAAGTTTTCAGCTTGGCTCTTACATTCTGGAGATGACTAATATTAAAGCAAAATGTGTTGTGTTAAAAGAAACAAGATTAAAAAGGAAAACTTTGTCAATAATTACACAGCGCAGGTGAAAAAATACTACTATGTTGCAATTCTGTTTCCTAATGCCTGAAGTTGAAGTTAATAAATGT
Organism: Oreohelix idahoensis; assembly: GCA_024509875.1. NCBI lineage: Eukaryota > Metazoa > Mollusca > Gastropoda > Stylommatophora > Oreohelicidae > Oreohelix > Oreohelix idahoensis. Next base: position 41,946 of record JAMPIV010008542.1, on the reverse strand, counting down.
CATCCTCAGTAATTAACAACAGATAAATCATCACTGAGATAAATTAATATACTCATTTTTGCTTTAAAGTACACAATTTAGTAACACTTTAGCAACTAAAATAACTCACCACTGTAATGGGATACTGAGGGTTGAGTACTGTGAAAAGTAGGATGTGATTGGCAGGTGTGGCATCTTCTCCTTCACTGAATTAAAAAACACAAAAAAAGTTATGTGCAACAATAACCTTGATGGCGCTTTGCTATTCACTGTCATGGAAGTAGCAATATTGGTTTCTGGTGCTTGTTTTTAAACTTTCCCTAGTTTTTTTCATTTTTTTGAATCTTGAACAAATCTGAATGGTAAGCTCAACCATACAATACTTCTGTCAAAGCAGAATTTTAATAATTTCAGTAAATCCTGAGTTACGGGAATTTAATGTTAGTGTATAAAAATAGTGACAATGTTTGCCAAATTGTACAACACAATTTTTTATAAAAAGCTCAAAGTATTAGAAAATGCCTTGATATATAATTATTATGCAAAGTAGTTTCTGTACCACAAGTTAAGTTGAATGATGATTAAAGAAGCCAGTTGTAAAATAATGCCAGCTATGATGGTGTGCATACATATCCTCTTGGAAACTCAAATTTGGACTCGCACAGGTTGATGTTCTGCTTCCATTGCTTTAGTTATAGTATTAAATGGCCAAAGGCTTCTCGCTCTTTTGCAGCCAACACCACGTTGAAGACTCCTTGGTATTATCTACACTGTAGATCTGTCCTGTGGCTTTTCTGCTATTCCGAAATGTGCTGAGTTGAAGTCATGAGCTCCAGTTTCTCCAGCTTGGTTTACATTTAAAGGATCATCACATCTGGTCCCAAGATAGGAGTAAGAAGCGTGTGGCATAGTGTGAATTCCCGTCATATGGGAAGAGGGGGGGGGGGGGTGGTGGGGTGTGTGTGTGTGTGTGAGTCTACAATGATACAGAGCTAAAATACTGTGCTCTAGCTCTGGGCTCTCCCAAGTAATTGTCACGTCCCGTCCTGCACAGAGCCACTTCTCAGCTCTCCTGCCTATCACTGCGTCCATAGTTAGATCCACTGCATACAGTCAACCAAGTCAAAGCCAAAGAATCACATCTGGGGCTCAAGTGACTTCTCCAACCTTAGTGTGCAATACTTGGTTCTCAACAAGTATCACCACAGGGGTTATCTACTTAGTCGTTCCCTTTCTACCGTGAGGTGTAGAGGTTTGGAAGAGAGAGCGCCAGACCATTCTATCAGCTGTCTTCTTCCTGGCCTGGTTCCATTCTAGTCCTCGGTCCTTCAAAGATTGTCTAATGTTGTCCTCCCAGCGGACTCTGGGTCGTCCTGGAGGTCTGGATCCCTGGCTCTTTGTTTCCCATGCTTGTCGTGGTAGCCGATCTTCTCCCATTCTGCAGACATGGCCAAACCATCTTAGTTGGGACTGTTCTATTTGGGTCTGCAGCGGATGGGACTTTAGGCCTTGACGGATCGTCTGGTTGCGGACCATGTCTCTTCTTGTTACTTCAACCACTTTCCTCAGATACCTCATTTCTGAGGTTTGGATCTGGCTTTTGTGGGTTGTAGTCATTGCCCACGACTCGCATCCATATGTCAAGACTGGGACATAGGTGAAGCGGTATACAGCCATCTTTGTTTTCTTACCAACCTCTCTCTTGCTGAGGAATCCACGATTTATGGCCTGAAAAAGTCTCCCAGCCGCTGCTTTTCGAGTGGCCAACTCTTCTTTGATGCATTCTATTTAAAAAAAAGTTTTTGCCTATTTTGGCAAGGCTTTCTCCATTCAACCAAGACACAACGTGCATCAGTTATGTTATGATACAAGTCCTAATAGAAAAGACCTTGTGGTCTGACATAATAATCTAGATGCGATTGTTTAAAATAAAGAAAAATATGCAACAGATCTTATGGTTCATAATCAAGTTATATAGAATTAAATTTTATTTTTCACTGGTTCTACAAAATGTATCTTACCCTGGTCTCTGAATTTTCTGGCTGAGGGAAAAATTGAAAAACGCTGGCTGTCCGGCACAGTAGATTGAGTTTCCTTGCTGTGTAGTTAAAATAAAATTGTGTGTGTATTTGTATTTTTTCAAACACAAATATTTCAATTTAAATACACTGCAAGGGTAACAAAATATCATTCAGACACTAAAATCTTAACAAATAAAACAAACATGTAATTATTACTTTCTTTCTTTGATCAAACTGAGCATCACAGGACTGTAAAGGTAAAGGAACCTGTTACACGCCCATTGAGAATTCAGTGTTAGGCCCATATTATCTTGACCGTCGGCACACTAGGGGTGATGTGGTCGGCATCACGCCGGCCGCCTTAACCTTCCCAGAGTTGCTCTGGTACCCATTTGGGGCTGGGTCGACCCAGGAGCCGTTTGTGGCCTAAAAAATTCCCACCTCATCTGGGGATCGAACCATAGACCACTGCGCTAGGAAGCCAGTGCACTAACCACTATGCTACCGCGGCTCATCACAGGACTGTACTAACATTAATAATTAATTGTTCCACATGACAGACAGGCTACATTTTTGTTTTTAAAAAAAAGGGCAAAACCAAAAAGTGAACATTAAGGCCTATCTGTCACCCTTACCTGACAGTAGTCAACGCAGTTCTTTGCTCCATTTATATCCTGCGAGGAGCACAACGTGAAGAAATTGTTTAGAAATGTTAGTACTTAATATGTAATGTACCCAGATATTTGCACGTATTAACTTGTATTTTGCTACTCATTCACACATGTAATATATGCACACAATTATACATATACAGGTATACCTCGCTTTATTGTGCTTCGAAGATATTGCACTTTTTTCAAATTATTCATGTTTATTTATTAGAACGTGCCTTCTTCTTCGGATAGATTTTGGCTCTCTGTCAGCAAAAAGATTACGATTCGCTGAAGGCTCAGATGATGAAGATTAGCATTTGTTTTAGCAATAAAGTATTTTTAATTGTACAGTGCATTGTTTTTTAGATCTAGCACTGACCCCCCGGGAGCTACATGGGCAAGCATTTGATAAATATTTCATTATCCAGATAAAATTATATATGCATGCAATAAATTACTATTCAGACGCATACATATAAACTACTACTTCAATATTAAGTTATATAGATGTATAAGTCTCACTTTGCCACTGGGACAAAATTCTTGCCAGCACTACAGCCAGACATTCCAGATGCAGGGAAACAACAGCATGCAATTTGGCTGCAATTCCTCAAATACCAGCGCCAGTATTTTTTTTATATTATTGCTCTAAAAACATCATAATTACTCTCTGTATTTAATGCTATCCTTCAAAACAAAAATAGAATCATAATTTCGAATTTTTGCAACCACTTATGTCAATGAAAACTACTGCAGCTTGCAATAGTCTGTGTGGTCACAAGTTATACTGAGTTAAGTGAAAGTAAATGTTACTGCTTTCATTCACTGGAGATCAAGGAGTGCTTATGTATGCTAGTGAAAGAATGTGCTAGCTGCTTAATAACTGTTCAAACACTAAATGGCGCAAACATATATCCCTAGCATATGCAGTGGCCAAACAAAAGGGAATTATTTATATGTCCCTAGAGGTGTAAGTGGTATACAACATACCTCAAATTCAACCAGAGCCTGGCGTTTCCTAGGCATCATCATTACATCCCTGAAAATCAGTAAAAATATTAGGAGATAATTTCATTAAACAATAGCCATTTTTAAAGCTGAATAAACACACATTATTATGGTAGTGACAGCACTTCTGAATGGCAAGAGAAAGAGTAAACATTTAACCTAATTAAACTGAATCCCACAACGTTAAAAAGTATGTTCCCTAAAAAAAAAATTACAAGCCTAAATTGATTTTAAATGTACTTCAGTTTAAACATCTAATACTGTAAACTATGAGCATACATCACCTACGTGTTACAGCGACTTGCATTATGAGTAAAGAACAGTAACACCATATACTACCACACGTGTTGACAAAGACTGCTGAGGAGGGCTGGGCATGGAGTTAAAACTTAGAAAAGTCGGGGATAGTAAATACCTGCAGACTAGAAAGATGGCTATCCGGTCGGTCAAGTTGCCAAAAAAAAGCAAGAACACACAAATTTAATAGCATGACACAGCTTGGAACTGGATTCATGATTTTACATTGGATTTGTTGAATACAAAAAGGCATTAACAGTTTAGACAGAGAATCACTTTAGAAAGTAATCGGACACTATGATGCCTCCTATTATTTCTTTAACTAGTAAGGAAAATCCATGAAGATGTGAAACGTAGATTTATAACCTAAAATTAAAAAATTTTAATTATGCTTTTATGTACATTTTTCTTTTTCAGAAGGGGTCCATTGCCTTTATTGGACAATTAAAGGGGTCCATGGCATGAAAAAAGGTTAAGAAACCCTGACACAAACCATCAAAAATGGAATCCAGTGGATTCCAATTAAACAACTCAGATTATCTGGATTTTGCTGATGATTATTACTCCACAACTGAAAACAGATGCCAGACAAACTGAGAATTCTGGATGAAAGGTCACAGCAAGCAGGCTTAAAAATCCAGAGAGAAAATACATATATTATCTTGGCTGTAACACAAGCAGAGTTGGGAGGAAGGGGGGAGTGACAAAAACATAAGAAGCACTGAGAAATACATGATAATCAAAGGTAGTCGTCCAACACATGAAAATGAGTTTTCAACTCAAAATGCCAAAGCAGTCCTAGCTCCAAAACACGAATAAATTGATAACCAAGAAGACAAAGACTTTCATAAATGGGTGCTTTTTCAGAACAGAAGGATTACAATGGGCAATAGGATCACAAATGTGGAACTGATAGAAAGAACAAAACACAGATGAGAAACAAATAAATAAGGTAGAACAAGAAATTAAAAAAAGAAGTTTGGTGCTGGATAGAACAAACTCTGAGGAAACCAGCTGATAAAATTACACAGCAGTACTTGTTCTTCTCTTCTTCTTCTTCCGTCCTTAGCCACCGACCGTCAAAGCAGTCAGTGGCCATTACGCCTAGTGGCGTCTTAGGGCAACAGCAGATAGGTTTTCTTTGCCATTGTTTCCCATCACGCCTATTGGCGTCTTTAGGGCAACGGCAAATCAATCCATTTGCTGTTGTTTCCGTAATCGAAGTGACTGGCAAACAGGTGATCAGCCCGTTGGTAGTACTTGTTCTGGATTGCCATTAATGGTACCTATACCTTGTAGCGGTATGGCAGCTTGCGTACCCTGACAATCCCCAGAGCTATGCCAGTGGGAGTTTTACTCCTGGTAGGTTCAACCAAGCTGGACTGGTCTGTGTGGGTAGGGGTCAGACAAAAGCTGGTACCCTGGTCCTCCAGGTTGGGGGTTTTAGCATAGGGCTGACACCCCTGTCTATGTAAAAAAAATAATGAAGTTACGGAAACAACATCAAATGAACAAACTTTGCTGTGGGATGGACATTCGGAGTCTGTGGCTCGTATGACTGTCAGTGGTGAAAGCCGAAAGGAAGCCACTGACATGAAAACGGATGTCCTGACCGCAAAACAGGATACAAGAATAGGATTTTGGAATGTCAGGACAATGTATGAGACAGGTAAACTAAGACAGGTCACGGCAGAAATGAGAAACTATAGGTTACACATCCTGGGGATAAGCGAGAGCAGATGGACAGGGGCAGGAAAAGTAAAAACAGCAACAGGAGAAACAGTACTTTACTCTGGCAGAGAGGATGGACAGCACAGTGAAGGCGTAGCCATTATTCTACAGAAAGGGATAGAAAGGACATTACTGGAATGGAAACCCATCAACAACAGACTGATACGATTGAGATTGAGAGGGAGATTCACCAACACTACAATAATACAATGCTACGCACCAACGAATGATAGCGATGAGGAGGTCAAGGATGAATTCTATCAACAACTGCAGAAAGAAAATGGAGGACACACCTAGATATGATCTTGTTATAGTAATGGGAGACCTCAATGCGAAAGTTGGTACACACAATACATATAATGAAAGAACAATGGGGAAATGCGGCAGCGGAATAGCAAACGAAAATGGGGATAAGCTAATAAGTTTCTGTAGCATTAACAACCTGGTCATTGGAGGAACACTTTTCCCACATAAGGAAATTCACAAGTTAACATGGGAATCACCAAATGGTCGGGACAGAAACCAGATAGACCACATCATGGTTAACGGTAGATGGAGACATGCATTACAAGATGTGAAGGTAAGAAGAGGTGCAGATGTGGGAAGCGATCACCATTTAGTAGTTGCAAAACTGAAAGTGAAACTAAGAAGGGCTGGACCAACTGTAACTACACAGAAAAGGTTTGACATCAGCAAATTGAAGGACCCCCTTACCAGAAAAGCTTTTGCGGCCGACATTAAGAAACGATATCAATTTGCCAAAAGCCAGGAAAAGACATTGACTGATGATATAGACCAGAATTTTAACACCATTTCAACAATATACAAGGAAAGTAGCAAATCATGCTTAGGATTCCAGGAAAGGAAGAAGCAAGACTGGATAACACCAGAAACACTAAACACCATAAAGATGAGAAAGGAAATGAAAAGAAAGAAAACAGAAGCGAAGTCCCCCAGGTTAAAGCAACTATATAGCGAACAGTACAGTCAACTGGACAGGGAAGTTAAACGCCAAACCCGAGCCAACAAAAGGAATTTCCTAGACGATCTTGCAAAACAGGCAGAAGAGGCAGCACTGAGAAATGAACAAAGCACAGTATACAAAATAACTAAATTCATCAGCGGAAAACAAGGTGCAAACAATATTACATTAGTAAAAGATAAGCAAGGAAATCTCATTAAGACAGCAGAGGGACAGGAAACAAGATGGGCAGAGCACTTCAGAGAAACTCTGAACAAGGAAATACCAGACACACAATTGAATGTTCCTGAGGCTGAAAACGATTTAGATGTAAATACAGACATTCCACGAAAAGAAGAAATCATCACAGCAATCAAAGGGTTAAAGAACGGTAAAGCTCCGGGCCATGATAACTTAAATGCAGAGCTATTTAAGACAGACCCTGAGCTAGCAGCAGAACTATTAGAACCACTATTTGCACAAGTGTGGAAAACGGGGACAACACCATCAGAGTGGAACAAAGGAATAATTGTCAAATTGCCCAAGAAGGGAGATCTTTCAGACTGCAATAATTGGAGAGGAATCACTCTTCTCTCAGTTCCCAGCAAAATACTAGGCAGGATAATTATACAGAGAATTTCAAAGGCAGTAGACTACAAACTGAGGAAAGAACAAGCAGGATTTAGAAAGAACAGAAGATGTGTAGACCATATATTCACTCTCAGGAACATTATAGAGCAGTGCTCAGAATGGCAAAGACAGCTTTACATAAATTTTGTTGATTTTGAAAAGGCTTTTGACAGCATACATAGGGACAGTCTATGGAAAATACTGAGGGCTTATGGAATTCCAAGCTGCATAGTGTCAATCATAAAAAGCCTCTATGCCAACTTTGCGTGTAGTGTTGGGCAAAGCAACCTAACCTTCGAGGTGAAGACAGGAGTACGACAGGGATGCCCCTTATCAACCACTCTATTTTTAACAGTCATAGACTGGGTGATGCGCCAGACAACAGAGGGCAGTCCAAGAGGAATAAGATGGACTACATTTTCAACATTGGAAGATCTGGAATATGCAGATGACATTGCACTGCTGGCACATTCACATCAACACATGCAGGAAAAAACGGATAGACTTAATAAATTTAGCCAGCAGGTGGGCTTGAACATCAATTTAAAGAAGTCTGAGGTCATGACGCTCAATGTGAGCAACCCTGAGCCCATATCAGTAAGGAATCAGCAACTGGTACAGACAGATACCTTCACATACCTAGGAAGCATAGTAACACCAGACGGTGGGGCAGGCAAAGACATCAACATCAGAATGAATAAGGCAAGAACAGCCTTCTTTAGCCTAAATAACATCTGGAAGTCCTCCCAATACAGCACAAGCACAAAATTAAGATTATACCAGAGTTGCGTGCTTTCTGTGCTTCTCTATGGTGCGGAATGCTGGAGAGTCACAGAGAAGGAAATGTCAAAATTGTCCTCTTTTCACACAACATGCCTAAGAAAAATTCACCGAATCTTTTGGCCGAATACCATCACCAACCAAGATCTGCTTACTCGTAGCAAGCAAGAGGACATGCATACCATCATAGCTGGCAGACGCTGGAGCTGGGTTGGTCATGTCCTCAGAAGAGACCCCGATGCCATCACAAGAACAGCTATGCTTTGGACCCCTGAAGGAAAGCGAAAGAGAGGCCGACCAAAAACAACTTGGCGGAGGACTGTGGAGGCTGAGATGCAAAGAATGAACCAGAGTTGGGGCACTGTACGAAGGATGGCCACCGACCGTGCAAAGTGGAATCAATTTGTTGTTGCCCTACAAGACGCCACTAGGCGTGATGGCCACTGACTGCTTTGACGGTCGGTGGTTAAGGATCGAAGAAGAAGAAGACTTGTTCTGGAATTCCCAGGGTAAAAGAAACAGAGGGAAACCTAAAAATGCATGAAGAAGGGAACTAAAGACAGGACCTTAGAATAAAAAAAGGATAGTGAATATATGGAAAGAACTCCATAAGGTGCTAAAGGGAAATAAATAAGCATACATAAAAATACATAAGCATACCTAACAGCTCCAAAATGCTGAACTGCTTCCACTAGATCTGATTCAATTGCCTGCTCCGACAAGCCTCTGACATGAACACATGGTGAAGGTGGAGGCTTAAAACGGTCCTCCAGGTCCTGAAATAAACAACAAAACAGTACAATTATGTCAATCTTTAAAAAGAATTTAAAAACAAACACTGGAACGTGCCATATTTTCCTAAATTCTAAATTGAGAATGAAACTATGTGCAGGTAATTGTATACTTGCTCATGGACAGCAAGTGCAGTGATGCATGAAGAAACAAGGAGAAATCAGACAATTTTGACCTGATTATGGATAGCTAATAGCATTACTAGGCAGTACTTGTTCTGGAATCCCCAGCTTAAGAGGTAGAGGGAGATGAAGGAACACACGGAGAAGAGAATTGGAGACAGACATGAAGAGGATAAAGACATAGAAAGACCTTGAGCTGATGGCACAAGACAGGAAGACATGGCATAAGTTTATTGAAGGTCAATGCTCCATGTGGAGCTGAAAGGTTGGAAGGTTTATCAAGTGTCTGAGCTCCAACTTCAGGAGGAATTTCAATGCTTTGTGTCTACGTCAGAAATATGGGCTAAAGGTTAAAGATACACAGTATTCAGATTTTGCCAGACTAAACATTAGTGATGTCCAATTTGTTGTCCCCTAATACCAGTCTTGTCATCAATTCCACATTTGTGACTTTGTCATACCATTTCAGTCCTATTCTACGCAAGCACCCATTTATAAAAGTCTGTAGCTTTTTGGTTGTTGTTTTTGTTGCTCTCCATGTCTCAGAGCCATACAATAGGACTGACTTCACATTTGAGTTGAAGATTCTTATTTTCGTGTTGGACTTGATTTCTCTTGTTCTCCATGTTTATAAATGCACTGAAAGCTCCTCTTGCTTTTTTGTATTCTTATTTTGATATCATTGTCTGGCCCTCCAACGTAGTCTATATTACTGCCAAGATATGTGTACAATTCTACATCCTTTAGTGGTGTTTCAAGTTCAAACTTGTTATCATTTCTTGTATTTATTCTCATAATCCTTGTCTTTTCCCTGTGTATTTTCAGGCCCACTTGTTGTGACCTCTCATTGAGAATTTTCATTTTGTCTTGCATCTGATTATGGTAATGGGACAGAAGAGCCAAGTCATCTGCAAAATCCAGATCATCAAGCTGTTTAGTCAGATTCCGCTGGATTCGATTTCTGTTGTGTGATGTCGATGTTTTCATAACCCAATCTATTGCTAGTAAGAAAAGAAATGGAGACACGAGGCATCCCTGTCTCACTCCTTTTCTAATCCTAAACAGTTTTGTAAGTTGTCCTTCATGAAGAACTCTGCATGTCATGTCTTCATAGGTCTTCTTTATTAAGTTAATGATCTTCATGGGAACTCCATAATGCCTCATCAATTTCCAAAGTGATTCTCTGTCAACACTGTCAAATGCCTTTTCATAGTCCACGAATCCAATGTATAGCGGTGAATTCCATTCCAGACTTTGTTCAACTATTATTCTCAAAGCTATCTGGTCTGTACAGGATCTATTTTGTCAAAAACCTGCTTGTTCATCGCTCAGTTGCTTGTCTATGGACTCTTTTAATCTCTCGATTCTGTTTAATACTTTTTCTGGCACTGATAGTAACATTATTCCTCTATAATTTGTGCACTCTTGTAAATTTCCCTTCTTTTCCATCTTTCAGAAGCTTTATGGCTTTCTTTATTTCTTCTCTACTTAGACGTTCACAGCTGATTTGTAGCTTCTCTTCTGCTGGCTGGATGTCTGGGGGATTAGTTGGAGTTGGTCTATTGAGAAGTTCCTCAAAATGTTCTGTCCATCTCTTCATTTGTTCTTGTATATTACTAAGCAATTTTCCATTCTTATCATTTATTAGGCCATTTGCTTGCTTTATATTTCCGTTATCTTCTTTGTGTTGTTGTACAGGTCCCTCATATTTCCTTTGGCTGCGGCTTTCTCTGCTTCCCTTGTCAACTCTTCAATACACTTTCTATTGTCTCTTCTGATAATTTTTCTTACTTCTTTGCTTCTATGTACACTTCATGAGCCTTGGCTTTAGAGCTTCTGGTTTTGATTCTGTTTAAATCTGCTTTCTTGTTTTTCCTGTCTTCTATCTTGCTAATGGTTTCTGTTATGCATGTTTTGTGCTGATGTTCTCTTTTTCTCAGTACTTCACATGTCTCGTTCAATATATTTTTTACTTGTTGCCAGTGGTCTTCCGTATCTGTTTCATCTTGCAGCTGTTGGAGTACTTGGTGTTTGTTGGATGCTGTGATTGAAAATTTTTCTCTTATTTCTTAGATATCCCACATTATACTGTTGTCTATAGCTATATGCTGTTGTAAATTTCTTGAGTTTTAATTTTGTTTTAGCCAACAGAAGATGGTGGTCTGATACCACATCTGCTCCTCTACATACTTTTACATCATGCAATGATGGCCTAAACTTCTTACTTATGCATATGTGATCAATCTGATTCTCAGTTCTGTGGTCTGGTGATATCTATGTTGCTTTAATGTATTCTTTTATGTGGAAATATGCTTCCTCCTATAGCTAGTTGATTTGAAGCACAGAAGCTAATAGTTCCCCATTCTCGTTCATCATACCTAATCCATGCTTTCCCATTTCTTCAAAGCTGGTGTTGTCTGTTCCTATTTTTGCGTTTAGGCCCCCCCCCCCCCCCCATCAAAATTGTGATGTCCTTTCTTTTCTTCTTGGCCAAGACATTTTGTAGTCTGGTGTAAAAGTCTTCTTCCTCAGATTCTACTTTATCATTTGTTGGTGCATATCACTGGATGATATTTATATTTACTTTCTTATTTGGCTGATTTAAACCTTGCTGTTATAATTCGGGGTCCCATTGCTTCCCATTCTATAAGTGCCTTCTGTGCTTCCCTAGACAGCATTACAGCCACTCCTTCACTGTGGTGGGCTCTTTCCTCCTCATGTCCTGAGGAAGTTGAGGGGAACTGCGGTAAGACGTGGAATACAATGGGTGGGTTTGAAAAAAAATCGAAAAAAGGTGATTCGTCTTACCGGCAGCTGCATGAGTTCCTTTCCACGTCTAAACACCATAAACTATCCCGTCTCATCCCTACCCCCAAAGCTACCCCTCCATCCTCCACTCCATCATGCACTCAGGTAGTCTGCATCCCCCCAGATCTACCCCTCTCTGAGGGAGAGCGCTCTGTTCTTAGTAAGGGCTTAAAATTTGTTCCTCTTCGTCCGACCCTAGACCAATACAATCTCCTCCAGGATGTTCATCGGTTTCACCATCGCATGAGGCTGAAGCTCCATTTTAGAGAGAAAGACAGCACTCCGCAGTCTCAGGCTGAATCCGACATCTTCGCACGCTTTTCTGAATCTACTAAACCTCCCTTTACACCTAAACCTGGAGCCTCTCATGCCCTGGACCTGTATATCAAGAACACCATCCATGACATTCAGCAGCTCCGCCCTCGTAGATTGCATTATTCCAATCTCACTTCGGCAGAGTCTAGTGCTCTCTCCCTTCTTCGCCGTAGAGATGACATTGTCATCAAACCGGCTGACAAGGGAGGAGCCATTGTCGTCTGGCAGAAGGACTTGTACCTAAGTGAAGGTAGAAACCAGTTGACCAATGGCTCTTTTTACAGGTCCAGCGATGCGACTGTCTCTAACAATCACATTGTACACAACACTATTAAACAGCTTATCACTAGTAATGATCTTCCTCCCGAAGCATCTCATCTTAGGATTCATGACAGCTCTTTGGGCAAGCCTGTATTCTACATGCTCCCCAAAATTCACAAGATCGAAAACCCTGGAAGACCTATTGTCTCAGCCTGTTCTTGTCCTACTGAACACATTTCTGACTTCCTCGATAGCATTTTCCAGCCTATCGTTGAGAATCTTCCCTCCTTCATCAAAGACACCAATCACCCTCTTACAACTTTCTCCTCTATCCGACTCCCAGCAGACCGCTCCTACCGTCTTTTCTTGCTGGACGTCTGCTCTCTGTATACCTCTATTCCCCACTCTGATGGTCTCCGAGCTCTTCGGTTTTTTCTGGACCAACGCACTTGCCCTTCTAAATCCACTGTCACTCTTCTCCGTCTTGCTGAACTGGTCCTTCAACTGAATTCCTTTGAATTCAATGGTCAGTTTTTTGACCAAATTAGTGGTGTTGCCATGGGAACGAAGATGGGTCCCAGCTATGCCTGTCTATTCATGGGCCACTTGGAGCATCAGATATGGCAACAATACTCCGGTCCTTTCCCTGGGTTTTACCGCAGATATATCGATGATGGCATAGGTCTCACAGATATGTCTGAGACTGATTTACACCGCTTCATCGACTTTGTGAACCACTTTCACCCCACCATCAAGTTCACCTCCCTCGTCTCCACAGTATCTGTCAACTTCCTTGACATTACTATTTCTATCACGCCCTCCGGCCTTAACCTTTAGCACGCTGCCGTCGACATATGTCGACGAAGGCAACCTATGTTCTCCCAGCTGTTGTCAACATATGTCGACAGCGTTTATCATCGTTTTCTAGCACATGACTTGTGTACACGTGATTTTCAGCCCCGGATGTTAAGTTGTAACTTTATTTGCAAGAGAGTTAGCTTCCATTTCCGATTTTACAAAAGTGATGGGTGTATCCGCGTTTATTTTTTGTAAATTTTTTTAATCGAAATGAATCCGCATCGAACATGCAGCCATTTTCGCTATAATTTCATTGGATTCTGACGCCATGAGGTAAGGATGAAATTTTTGTCTTTATAAGCGCTGATATCGGTTCTCAGAATATGTTTGATGGCTGAGATGGAAACGAAAGTAGAATGGCTTTCCTTGTATGTATTTTTTTAGGGGTTAGGATTAAGTGTGTCGGAAAGGTTTAGGGTTGCGATCGAATATCACGGCTGACGAGAGCGTTTATTCCTTTGCTACTGATGATGGGTGTAACGAAAAGATCGTCATTTGATTTGTATTGGTCTATTGGTCAAATGACTTTCATTGAGATGCAAGGGAAATGGACTCTTCGTGTGTTGGTTATTTTTTTAAATTTTTTTTTTAAATTTTAAAATTAAATATTTTTTTTATTTTATTTTTTTTTACATTTTTTTTTCGTTTTTTTCATCTTTCCTTTCCTCTTTTCCTATCACATCTAACATGTACACAAACAAATTTTATATCATCAGATTCATCATTCATTTATTTATAAAAATTCCAAAAATTATAGCAATTGACCAAGAAACACAAAAATTATAGACATTACAAGTCACCCACTATAAAAACGGGACGCTGTGAAAAAGAATGCAGCTGTAGGCGACAATTTTTGCCAAAGAATGCAGCGTGCTAAAGGTTAATACCTCAGTATACTACAAGCCGACAGATGCCCACAGCTACCTCCTGTATACCTCTTCTCATCCTCGGGCCTGTCGTGACTCGCTTCCTTTTTCACAACTTCTCCGCCTCCGCCGTTTATGCCAAGACGACGATGACTTCCACTTACGAGCAAATGAGATGTTGGATTTCTTCCGTAACAGACTTTATCCAGAACATGTTCTCACCTCTGCTCTCCAACGTGTGCTCCCCATCTCTCGTCTGGAGGCCCTTAAACCTCACCATAAATCCACTTCGGATAGAGTCAAATTAATCTTGACCCATCACCCTCACAGTACTACTGTCAAACAGATCCTTTTCCGCCACCTCCCTATCCTCCAAGCAGAGCCTCTGACCCAAAAAGTATTCAGTGAAGCACCTTTGGTGGCATATAGACGTGACAAGAACTTGAAGGATCTTCTTGTTCACAGCCGTCTCCCAAAGGAGAATGCCACTCACTTTGGCACACTACCCTGTGGTCGGACACGATGCAACACGTGCAAGTATGTCATCTCAACCCAGAAGGTGTCCTTTCCTAAGGCTACGTACACCATCACTAGTAGCTTCACGTGTGAATCGCGCAATGTCATTTATACGATCATATGTAAACGTTGCTGCAAAACCTATATTGGCCAAACAGGCAAACGACTTGGGGACAGATTCAGCCAGCACTTAAATGACATCGCTCAGCAAAAGTCCACACCAGTTGCTATACACTTCAATGGTCCTGACCACCATGGTCCCATCGACATCCAGGTCACAGCGATCCGATCCTGCTCCTCTGACACTGCCAGCCGAGAACAGCTTGAGAACCGTCTTATCCACCGCATGGGGTGTCTAAAACCAGCCGGTCTCAACACTTTTCACACCTTTGTCTGAGGTCCCTCTCCTCTCTTGCTCTATTTTACTCTTTCCACTCTTATCCTATTCTTCTATTTGTATGCCATATACATTTTTTTTATTTCATATTTATTTATCTCCCACTCATTCTGTCCTCTTCTATTTCCAGTCCCCCCTTTTATCACGTTGGGTAGTTTATTGTCCGGTTTCATTTTTTAGTTTCTTAGTATGCATTGTGTACATCCGGTGGTGGAAGTCACTTTCTGTTCAGCCACGCGGTCATCAACAGACAGCGATTTTGATAGAATTTCGTTTCTTGCCTTCAGGGAAGTACCCAGTTTTTATTTTATTTAGTTTTTATGTGTCCTATCTAGCCTCCACTTTCTTTCCTTTCCTGACGAAGGCCTTGTGGCCGTAACGTAGACTATTTTCTTTGTCTTTTGTCCTCAAAAGACGAATCACCTTTTTTCGATTTTTTTTCAAACCCACCCATGTCCTGAGGACAACACCATTTCTCCTGTGATCAATCTCCTCCTCTCTATGCTCTTCCACCGTGTCTCGCAGAGACTCAGGATATCAATCCTGTAATTTGTCATTTCTGCTGCTACATGTGCAGTTTTCCCTTGTTCACACAGAGTGCGAACATTCCAGGTGCCAATCCTGGAGATTTTCCTAGACGGAAAATAGCTAGTCTGCAACCCAGACTTCTTTCGGCTTTCTCTGGGTTGCTTCATGCGCCTCCTTTCTGGTGGACCTTCTTCTGTCTTGGGCGGCTGATTTTATTTATATTCTGTATTTGACTTGTCCATGTTTGTTGAAGTTTTTTTTAACAGGATGTGGTAACCAGCCCCGAGCCCAACCCTCCATAGTCACTTTTTTACAACATGCATGGTAGGGTACAGTGTTACTATTCTTTGCTCCCCGTTCAGGCCCCAGTAACACACGGGTGATCTTTGCTTGTAACGTATCTATAACTTTCAGTGTCCTTTACTTTAAATAATAGAATGTTCAATCTGCCAATGCATAAACAACAGTCTGCTTCCAAACAACTGACAAATCGAACATCACACTTGATAAGGTATATGAAATGTCAAGGAATGCTGAAGCCACTATTATTATCTGTTAATATTTTAGAATTTGCAAACCATGAAATGGTAAAATTACAGCATGCAGTTTCTGCTCTGCATTCAACTGTCTAATTAAAAAGGAAAAGAAAAAGAAAAATGTAAGCGATGTGCATGTCAAGAGTGACTTTTTTTTCAGATCACAGTTCTCAAGTCAGATCACCCCAATTAGCAAGCTAATGAGTGTTTGCTAGTTAAGTATACACATTATGCAATCATAGTTAGCCTATATAATCTTAAATTACATTGTTGGTGCCCGTACTGCACCAGTATTATTTTATTATGAGCATTACTTGGCAGGCCAGTAACATTTCATGTGGGCTTTTTGCTGTAATGTTAAATGCAATTAGATCACTTTATTAATTTTCTTTGGAACTATGCACACTTTGAAATAACTAAATATTAATTAGCTGTAGATTAATATGATTAAATAACCAATTAAACAACAATAAAATTTTATTTTACTCCAGCAATAACAATTAGCCTTTTCTTGGTTTGTTATGAACAATAATCTAACAGAAACTATGTGATATTGTACTGCATTTTTGAAGACCAGGTCTTACATCTGGCACCTCTATATTTTCCTACACTGTTATACTACTTTTCTGCTAAAAATTACTATAAATAATAAAAGAAATAAAAAGCTTCATCAAGGTTTCACTTTAATTAGTTTCTCAAGGGTGTTCTGCCATCTGAGTGTTGTACTTCTAACCTTTAAACATTGACAGAGTTGAGAATTGCCCATACTGTTGCATTTAGGTCTCCCATTTTAAAAAAAATGTAATGTCTTTTCTTCTCTTTATATCCATTATTGGTGTGAAATTCTTCTTTGTCATTAGCTGGTGCATCATAACACTAGATGTTTTTCTTTTTTTTCCCTTTTGGCAGTTTTAAATGTTGCTGATATCTTCTTCTTCTTCGTTCATCCTGAAAAGGACAGTGGTTGCGTTGTGTCTGTTTACGCCTAAGCTGTGATATCTGCACCTTTCGGTCGACACATCCGACTTCTGCACTGCATTTTTTAGGACCGGGTTATCCTTCCCATTTCGATCCACACTCGCTCAGCCAGACTGCACAGCTGCAGACTGTTTCCAGGACCACCACGTGGAGGTGGAGTGCGGTCTTGACCAGCTCCGGTTCGCTGGTCCTGACGCAGGCAGTCAAGCTATGAGTCGCTGATTGCGGTCTCTATTGCTGCGTCTTGAGGTCCCTGTTGCTGATATTAGTCTGGGTCACACCACTTCCCATTCTACGATGCTTTCTGTGCTTCCTTTGATAAAATTAAAGTCATGCCTTCATAATGCCTGAAGACAGAACCATTTCTTCTGTATTCAGTTTCTTCCTTACTAATCCATTCAACCTTGTTTGGCAGTCCCATGATGACAATTTAATAGTTTCTTATTTCTGCTGTCACCTGTGCATTTTACCTTGTTCGTTTAATGTTCAAGCATTTCAGGTGACAAATCTGGATATTTCCAAGAAGGAAAAATAGAAAAAGAAAGAAGAGTAAGCAGCCAGATTCTTTTTTGCTTTCTTCGGGGTGCCATCATGGGCTCTTTACTAGGGGACATTCTGTCTTGGACAGCTCAGCTGAATTATTTAAATGAAAACTGACTTGTCCATGTTGACACTTTTCTTGGCTTAAAGTTTCTACAGTAGGAGGTAGCCAGCCAGGCCCCAAGCTCAAACCTATGTCCCCGCGGGGTAATAACAATATTTAATTGTGGAGTTTTCTGATGACGTCATTCAGGTAACCTCTAAGAAGCACCACAAGGGGGAAATAAAAAGGCGGAAGTGACGGATTTAGGTTCCTAAGTGATGTGTAAACAACTAAAATAATTAACAGTATTTGTGACATAGTACCAGTTTCTATTCTTCTTCTTCTTCCGTCCTTAGCCAACGACCGGCAAAGCAGTCAGTGGCCATTACGCCTAGTGGCGTCTTAAGGGCAACAGCGAATAGATTTTCTTTGCCGTTGTTCCCATCATGCCTAATGGCATCTTTAGGGCAACGACAAATCAATCCATTTGTTGTTGTTTCCGTAATCAAAGTGACTGGCAAACGGGTGATCAGCCCGTTGGGACCAGTTTCTATTGAGACTATAGAAACCCCTAGGCTGCCATTAGTCAGTTGTAGTCATTCCATCACGACAGACACACTGTTGAACAAAAATGTCCGCTGAATAATGGCAGGTCAGATAAAACAATGTTATAACAGAATGCAACATGAGTTTTAGGAATAAATCAACAACTGGATGCGTCCCTTCTAAAAAGAAAGTCATATGTGAAATTTCAAACGCATGCAAAGATTCTCATGTTGATCTAGGTTAGACCATGAACCATAAACAAAAAGTTCAAGTGAGTACCCGTTTACGACTTAAAGATTTCAAATAAAGAACATGACTCAAAAATTGTTGTTGAGAGACTCTCTTTGGAGAAGTTGTTCTGGACTTTGATATTTTCATGTCTGAGCGTCAATCAAATGTTTTCAAGATATCAATGTCGTCTTCGTTCTTCACTAAAGAAAGACCAGACAGGAATTTATATTGCCCTTATCAGAACATTTGATCTTCAATGTTCAAATGAAAAATAAAACTTGCTGAATAACATTAAGAATACAATTTAAACAGGGTGCTGAACGATTAAGTTGAGGATCTTATCTCACAGATATATTAAGAACGAAAACAAAATAAACAGCAGAGATGGCAATACATGTACACCAACAAAATGAGACTATGTTCTGTTCTACAAACCGATCTATACAGCTACTGGTCCTGGTGTTTAACCGACCAGAGTAAAACAGGCTTAGTGGTCTGAGACAGTTCTAGGCTGGTCTTCTTTAATAACACCGGAGAGTCTATGGATTTGTCTAAGCCTATTAAGTCGCCTTTTGCGACTTGCTGGGCAGGTTGTTGTTGTAAGTAGGGCTGCTGCTGCTGCCACATTTTTTTTTTTTTAATTAATGTGTTTGCTACTTTTCTTTGTAGCACGCCCCTTTCAACCATCTACCATGTACATGGAGTTTTTGGTTATATCAGGACGTGTTTCCTTTATTGTAATATGTTTTTGTTTGTATTTATTTTATACTATATTATCTCTAGTCGGTATTTTTCCTTTTGTAGTTATAGTTCAACATGGTTTTTAAAAGAAATTCCAAAATATGCTATTTTCTAAGTTAGTATGTTTTTAATTTTCACTGGATGGTTTCTTTGGTTAATTTGTATGTATCTGGGGCGAGTCTTTCACGAGTTTGGACTACTGACTCAAATCCTTATTTGTTTTTTATATGTTAGCTTTAGTTTTTGTAATATAGTGTTTTATTAACTTTTGCATTTCTGAAGGGGTCTTTGTGCCTATGAGATTTTCTACCCTCATTTCTACATTGTGGTTACTACAGTATGTCTTAATGTTTTGCCTCTGTTGGTCATATTTCTTGCAGTCCACCAGAAAGTGTCTAATTGTGTTTGGTTCTTGACACTCTTCACATGTGGGTTCCTCAATCATGAAATATCCAGTTCCAAGCTTGAGCCCAGCAATTTTTTATTAATTGGTATTTTTAGTTCATCTTTTATTTGACATTTTTTGCTTGGTTTTTTAAGGATTTTATATGAGTGTCTTGCTTTTTTACTTTGGTCCCATGCTGTTATCCACTCTTTAGTTATTGCTTGAGCAATTAAGCTCTTAATTTCAAACTTCCCTAAGCCTACTTCAATTTTGTTATGGCTAGCTCTCCCCCCTTTGGCTTCTTTGTCTGCAAGCTCATTTCCTGCTATCCCCACATGTGATGGTATCCATGTTATTGTTGCACTGCATCCTATAGTTTGTAGATATGTATTAACCTGTAGTATTTCCTCTATAATATCTGGCCTGCTACATTCATTTCTGTTTCTGATAGCTAATACTGATGATAGGGAATCTGTGAGAATGGTTACTTTTTTTGGTGGATTTTCTGCAGCTATTTCTAAAGCTTTTAGGATTGCCACTAATTCTGCTGTAAAGATGGATGTATTACCTGTTACTTTGTATCTTTTATAAATTTTTAATTTTGGTATTGCTATTCCTGCTCCTAATTGTCCTTCTTCATCTTTTGACCCATCTGTATATATAGTTAGGCTATTATTTATATACCGTTCTATGTACTCTAGTGTTTTACTTTTTGCTGAGATTATGTCGTTAGATTTATTTATGATCTTTGTTAAGTGGGAGTCAGTTTCTGGCACTTTTAATTCCCATGGTGGGATCTTTGCTTTATACAGAGCACTACTGTTTATCGCATTAAATAGGTCTGGGTATTGATCCACTTCATCCATTGTTTTCCACCCTGACGGGTATCTATTATGGTTTAATGGAATGTGGCCTATGTACTGGTTACCCCTATCAAAGGTTTTATGTGCTGGGTGAGTTGGATCTTTTGCCACTCTTGCCCAGTAGCTGAATCTCAGTTCTTTTCTCCTTAGCTCCAGGGGTATAATGCCTAGCGCTACTTCTAGTGCCTCTGCTGATGTTCCCTTTGAGGCACCTGCTATTATTGACAGTGCCTGGTTTTGGACTGTGTCTAGTTTTTTCTTATTGCTTGGGGCGGCTGATGCATAGACAACACTGGCATAGTCAAGTTTGCCCCTAATAAATGATTTATAGAAGGTTAACATGGTCTTATTGCAGGCGCCCCAACCACTTCCTTTCATATATCTTAGCATGTTAATAAGTCCCCTACTGCTTTGCACTAATAGGTCTATGTGTTTGTTCCAGTTTAGTTGCTGGTCTAATACCATACCAAGAAATCTAGTTGATTTTGCTGTGCATACTTTTTGCTCATTAATGCTTATGTCAATTATATTGTTTTTAATTACACGCCCTCTACTGAAGATCATTCCTATGGTTTTTTTAACGTTTAGATTAAATCCCCACTTGTTCATCCAGTCAGATACTTTATCCATTTGCCTTTGTACTGTTTTATAGAGGAATGGGAGATTTCTTCCCGTTCTCCATATCGCAGCGTCATCTGCAAACTGGGATAAGTTGTTTTTTAAGTCTTTAAACTCGTCGCCTAGGTCGTTGACCATAATCGTAAAGATAGATGGTGATATTACTGATCCCTGGGGAATTCCATTCTGTTGCTCATACACCTCAGATCTATCATTGTTTATTTGTACCGTGAAGTATCTATCCTGCAGGAAGTTTTCTAGATAATTGTAGGTTCTGCCTACTATACCTAATTTCCTGATTTTGTGTAGTGCACCCTCCCTCCAACACTCATCATATGCTCTTGCTACATCAAGGAATATTGCTACTGTCTTTTCATTCCTTTTGAAGCCTGTTTTAACATCATGTTCCAGCCTCAACAGTTGCTCTATTGTACTATGTTGGCTTCTAAAGCCTGCTTGGGTTGGACTGTACAAATTATGCTTTTCTAGATGAAATTTTAGTCTGCTGTTGACTATTGTTTCTAGAATTTTTCCTAGATGCGATGTTAACGATATTGGCCTGTATGAGCTGACATCATGTGTTTCCTTATCTGGCTTTAGTATGGGGATGACTACTGCTGTCTTCCATGAACACGGTATTTTTCCCGTGTGCCAGATTTTGTTGTAGAGGGATGCAATCACTCTTAGAGTTGTATTTGGTACCTTTTTGAGGATTTCATAGCTCAGAATGTCTTCCCCAGAGGTAGTATTGGTTTTTCCTGCTAAAGCTCTTTCTATTTCATCTACTGTAATATCTGCATTTAAATAATTAGCATCCTGTGTGGTGTCCATATTTTCTCCTTTTAATTTTTCTAGCAGTGTCTTCCGCCTATTTATTTCTGCCTTATCTAGACTGTCTATTGAACTAACCTGATAGAAGTATTTAGCTAGTATGTTGGCTTTTTCTCTATCTGTTTCAGCTCTCTCTGGTATTTTAATTGTTGGGATTTTAAATTTCTTGTGGTTTCCTCCTTTAATTGCTTTTAGTTTTCTCCAAACTGTAGTTACTTGTGACCTATGGTTTAGTGTTTGACAAAATGTTCTCCAACTCTTTTCTTTAGCTCTGAATATTATTTTATTTGTTTCATTTCTTACTTTTTTATAGTTTGTGTAATTCTCTTCAGTTTTGGCTTTTCTATACTTTGTAAGGGCCCTCTCCCTCAATTTCAGTTGTTCTGAACATCTGTCTGTCCACCATGGTACTGGATTTTTATCTTTGTTTCTTTTCCTATTTTTACCTTTTTGTGTTGGTTTTAAGTGCTCAGGCATATTCCTGTTTGGTATATATTTTATAGCTATTTTTAAAATCTCATTTGTTAGTTTTTCTGCAAATATATCTATACTGTTAGATTCAATTTGTTCTATGCTTAGTTTACTTAGCTCCAATTGGAAGGACTCCCAATTTGCCTTTTTTAGGTTGAATGTAGGTTTCGAGCTTTTTGGACTAGTTCTATATTTGTCGTTTAGGTTTATTTCTATGGGTAAGTGGTCTGAGCTGGAGTCATTCAGTACTTCCCATTTAGCAGAGGCTAGGTTTGGTGTTATAATACTTATGTCTATTGCTGTATCTCCTCCACTGTTGCATGGGTTAACCCTTGTCACTGAGCCATCATTTAGTATGATTAGCTCAGCACTTTCAATGTAGTCCAACAGTCTTTTTCCTGCTGGATCATTACTGTTGTTACCCCATGCCTCATGGTGTGCATTAAAGTCACCTACCAATAATGTTCTTTGGTCTATTTGTGTGTTAATAGTGGCAATATCCCTATCGGTTATATTACCCTTGGGACTATAAATGTTTATTATTTTTAAGTTATCTGGCTCACTGTCTACTGTTACACTTATTCCTTCAATATTTTCTGTGTTGAATTGTTCCCATTTTACTATTTTGTAGTCTTCATGTATTAAAAAGGCCACGCCCCCTCCTCTTCCCTCGGGTCTATCATTTCTAAGTGTTATATACCCTTGGTAGTTCAGTTTTTGTTTGGGGTTCAGGAGGGTTTCTTGTATTGCAAAGATGGGTTTTGCCTCCTTATACTGTCCCATAAGAGACATCAGGTTCTTCCTGGCACCCCTACAGTTCCACTGAACTACTTTGATAGCTCTAGAGTCTGTGGTCCCCATTTAGTATGGTTAGCTTAGTTATGTTATTGTTTTTATTAGGTTCTTTGATAAGGGATCTACTTTTTTTTTGGTTTTGCTCACTATCTCTCATGTTCTCTACAAACTCATCATTCCAAGTAACCATTTTACTCCGAACTCTTTCTGCGAGGTATGGTAGGTGTAGTTCCACTGTTTCCTTAAATTTTTCTTCCATATTTTCTATAGGCCTAGCTCTTTCTCTCTCTATTTTTTTTTTAGGATTTCTTCATTAGCTTCTTTTATCTCTGCTATTTTTTTGAGGTCTCTCTCTATTTCCTTTTGTGCTGTTTTTATTTCTTCTAGTATCTGTCTGGCTTGGATGAGGTTATGTTCTGTCTCTTCTGTGTTGTCATCTTCTTTACTGTTTATGGGTGTTTTAATTTTATCTTCTTTCTGGATTATTTCCTTTATGTCTTTCACTTCACTGGTTATTTGTTGTATTTGTTTCTTAATGATACTTTCTTGAGAGTTTTGGAGATGGTTGTTGGTTTTCTGTCTTTCTTTTATTTGCCAGAATGGTTTGTTTGTTTCTAGTGATTCTTTTAATATGTGCTTTGTCTCTTGGTAGATTGGGCACCCCTGATACCTGGCACTGTGGTTACCCTGGCAGTTTGCACATCTTCTGTTTTTGTTTTCTCGTTTATAATCGTTATCCTCCTTAGCCATTTTACAGTCTGCGTGTCTGTGTGCTCCCGCACAGAAACTGCACCTAGTCGCTCTTTTACACACATGTTGTGTATGGCTAAAGCCTTGACAGTTTGTGCATTGTATAATGCTAGGTATGAATACCTCTGTCATTTTGGCTCTCTGGTAGAGTTTGACCTGCTTGGGTATTTCTGTGCCTTTTATATTTAGCACTACCACTGTAGTATTCTTTTGCTCTTTGGTTTTTATTCTTTCTACTTTTTCTATCTTTGTTTGTGGGTTTTCTTTCGTTATGTTAGTGTGGATCTCCTCTTCTGTTAGGTTTGAGTCGACCCCTTTGATGACGAATCTTCGGGTCTCCTTGATCAACTCGATCTGTACCTTTATCCCATGTGCGAGTTGCACTTCTTTTGGGTTACTCTTTAATTCCTGTAGTAGTGCCTTGCCTTTTTCTGTGTTGTTTACCGTGATTGTTACTCCATTTTTGTGTCTTTGTATTTTGTCAATATATTTTTTCCCTATTATTGCTTCCAGAATGACCAGGATTTTGTCCTCCGGGAGAGCTCTCAGCGTGGCTTCTGTTCCAGCTGTCTGCGTGATTTTAATTCTGTTGCAGTTGGTGTCCTTGTTTCCACTTATTGCCGTTTTTATTTCTGGGTCTCCTTTCGGTTTTTCCTTTAATGTCTCTCCCCTGTCCTTCTTTCCTGTGCCTCTGACTATAGGGCTTGCGGTCCTGTTCTTTTCTGTCAGGTTTGGAGTTCTATCTTTTCCAGCTGGAATGGTCCTCATTTTTTCTTCCCCGGACTGCGATCTGGTTGTCATTATTTCTATCTCTTTCTCGTTGCTGGTTTTATTTGATTCTCTGACTTTATTTGATTCAGACCTCACTTTTATTTTTTCCTTGAAGGTTTCAATTTTATCCCCTATTTCTGTATCCCTATCTTTTAGTCCAGGGCTTTTGTTCCTTTCATTTTCTGTCTTTTTCGATGTGACTTCCTTAGTCTGTTTTTCTGTTTTGCTCCACGCTTTTCCTTCCCCTGACTGTGTTCTGGTAAACCGTGGCATTGTGTATTTATGTTTTTAGTTTGCTACAAATACTTTTTAATTAATTTTTTTTTTATGGGTTATATACCTTTATTCTTTTTAAATTATTGTCTAATTGTCCTATTCTTATTTTATTACCTATCACCGCTGACGTATAATTAGTATTTATCCTCTGTCTAATGCTAAATAACACAAATTAAGATAAATTATGACTAGGCCTATTTTAAATTATGTTTTGGCCTAAATATGAAGATCCCACGTGGTAGGCCAACCTGGGCTTATTTATTCTATTTCACTATTTTTAATTTATACTAGCACTCCTACCAATTATTAACAAATGTTAAAGGCAATTTACTACTACTAGAGGTACTGATATATTTATTTTCAATGTTACAGACTAAAAACGCATTTATCTGAAATATGGCTGCTGTACCACACCAGAAAACACGTGGCGCTTGGGCCCATTTTAATCTTTTTTTTTTTTTTTTTTTAACTATTTGGCTATCCCTAAATTATCCTAATATTCTTAGCTCGTAATTAACTATTCATCTAATACCAGATATAAACTAGTTTTAATCTACTAATACTTAATTAATTAATTAAAATGAAAAGGAGATTCAACTTATCTGGCTTGTGCCTTCTCGAAAAAATGCCGTGAAATCAAGAGGTTACACCACATTGGGAACCGTGGTCCAACTAATAGATCCCTGAGCACTGGCCAGGCAGCTTGAAAATTCAGAGGCTATTTCCAGGATGCATGAAGTGTTGGTGCTTCAGGGTCTTGGTTAGTTTCATAACCACTGAATTCATGCATGCAGTGAATTCCCTCAGACAGTGTTACTTTCTTTGAACCCCTTTCTGGCCCTGCTAACACGCAGACATTATGGGTGAAAGATGCGAAAGTTAAAATGGTTAGTGAGCATAAGTGTTTGGCTACCTCCCCGTTTTGGAGATTAGGCCCTATAGGTCTGCTTTTTTTTTTTTGTAGTTAAAAAAAGGTAGGCTATGCCTAACGTGCTATATCAGATGCTGCCCCCGGGTGGGGGGGAGAGGGATTTATAAAGTGTTAAGAGACTTCATCTATAGCCTACCAAGTATCAGCTTTATGAGGTGGATTAGCCAGTTTCCTTCTTCGATGCCTTTGCCTTCCCCATATCACTGAGCTGTCGCTGGGTAGACGAGCGTGGCGCGATTTGTGTCGAACCCGGTCCCATTGCTGCGAAAAGCGCTTTAACCAGTCTGCCACTCGAATGCTCTTTACACTATAAATGACCAACCTACTATTTAGCAACAACCAATCTCCGTCAGCATACTGGAATTATCTCGCGAAATTCGGCTTTTTCTGAAAGACAATATCTCACTGAGCGTCTGAGTTTCGATCGATGACCTACTTCCATAGGTGACCATCTAGCTCTATGATCATCCATTGTGTAGCATTTACCATTTTAATGGCTGATAAATGCATTTAGCAAATAAGCCTCATTCTAAAGTTATTTTATTTACAGTAAAGCAACATACATACTTATCCAACAAAATGGTGAATAACAAAATATCTTACTCTAGTTCCATCGTCAGTGCGTTGTCGTTTATTCGAATGTTCATAATTGTTCGCCATTTTGGGTAATCAAAATGGAGAGCGTGGAAGATATGAAAGCCAGATTTCTCTCACACTTGTTTCGAAACGTATAAATTCCCGAATGTTAAGATACATGATAGGGCATATAACCCAATACTGGCATTCCTCATTATCATCAAATTAAATTATAATTTCAATGTTTTCCTTTCTCTCACACCTTCTTTTGCATTCATTTCCTTTTGTATTTATTTTAACTTGTTGTTATAAACGTGTAAATTCCCCCTACAAAAAATTATAGCCATACTGTCAACTCACTGAGGCCTCGTTTCCATGTGTTAGCTAAGTCGTTTGGTTCCCATCATTCTTGTTTCACAGCCACTAACTTGATCCATTGAGTCGGTCAGATAGCTTCATCTCCGCATCAGTCGGCATCAATGTATATCCATCGTCTTCTGTCTCTTGCTTTGATAAAACAGTCTCATAGACTCTTTATTTGTGCTATTGTACAACTTATTGTGCTGTCTTCTTCTTGCTCGTTTGCCCTCAACGTTGCTAAAGATTTCCAGAGCTTTCAGAATTGCAACCATCGCTGCCGTGAAAGCAGATGTATTATCTGTTTCTGTTATACTATATCCTTTCACCATTTGCCACATGGGAACATAAATTCCTATCCCCAATTTGTTATCATCTCCTATAGATCCATCTGTGTATGCTGTAATACTGTCCTTTGATATTTGTTGAATATATTTCCTGGCTTTGTTTTTGATAGTAGCCATATCAGTTGTTTTATTAATTATGCCTGCCAGGCTGCAGTCTGTATTTGGTTTCTTGAGTTTCCATGGTTTTACCACCGGATTGTATATACTACTGTTATTAATTGATGCAATTAGCGCATCCAAGTGTACTAGTTTCTACATGCATTTTCAACTTGTGGGGTACCTACTGGTATTCATGAATGTATTAATTGATACCAGTAGGTACCCCACAAGAGATGGATGAGTCTTGTCCAACATAATTTTGGTCATGTAATTTAATCTTAGTTCCTTTCTCCGAAGTTCCAAAGGGAGGACTCTGATGTTGATCTCATTGCACCTGTCTTCTTCTTCTTTGATCCATAACCGTCAAAGCAGTCAGCGGCCATCACGCCTGGTGGCGTCTTGTAGGGCAGCAACAAATTGATTCCACTTTGCTCGGTCGGCGGCCATCCTTCGTACAGTGCCCCAACTGTGGTTCATTCTTTGCATCTCGGCTTCCACAGTTCTCCGCCAAGTTGTTTTTGGTCGGCCTCTCTTTCGCTTTCCCTCGGGGGTCCATAGCATAGCTATTCTTGCGATGGTATCAGGGTCCCTTCTGAGGACATGGCCAACCCAACTCCAGCGTCTGCCAGCTATGATGGTGTGCATGTCCTCCTGGTTACTCCGAATAAGTAGTTCTTGGATTGCACCTGTAATTGTACATAATGCTTGGTGCTGAATTCTGTCTAATTTAATCTTGTGACTAAGCGCTGCAGAGTCATAGACTTTGCTTCCATAATCAATTTTGCCTCTAATGAAAAATTTATAAAACATGATCATTGTCTTAGTGCTTGCGCCCCATTCATAACCTTTCAAATATATTAGCATGTTAATTAGTCCTCTGCAAGACTCTACCAGTCTATGTGTTTGTTCCAATTCAGTTGTTGGTCAAGTATCATAAATTGACAGTATTAACAGACTAACTTTCTGCTATTCAAGCTATAAGCAACTTACCTATGCTCCAGGGGGTGTTCTGTTCTAATAGCTTGGATATCTTCACATGTTGGCATAGAAGGAAATGAAAAGGCAGATAAAGAAGCTAAGAAAAGTAGAAATAATAGAAATTTCAATAAATGTGGGGATGAGTAAAACAGAGATCAAAAGCTTAATTAAAAGAGTAATAACTGAGGAATGGACAGTAGAGTGAGATGGAAGTCTGAAGGGTAGACATGCATAAAGTGTTCAAGGCTCTAACAAGAACGTGTCAGATATCTAGAGAACTAAAAATTCCCAGCAATAAGAAACTTCTTACACTGCAACTAGGAATGGGCAATTTTAGAATACAAGAATATAAGGAAGGGAAACCCGAGGCCTGTAAACAGTAAATAAATATTAGACAAACATAAAGGTATGTTTTCAGGCACTCGTAAGAAATAAAGAAGTAGAACACTAGACAACAGACGTGAGGTCTGTTGTTTTTCTGTTGTCTAGTGTTCTACTTCTTTATTTCTTACGAGTGCCTGAAAACATACCTTTATGTTTGTCTAATATTTATTTAGAATAGAAGAACCTTACTGTGCAGAGTGTAAAAAAAAAAAAAAAAGACCAATATTAGATTATTTACATGCCTGCATTTCTTCCATAACTGTGGAACAGGTGTTAAGAATAGATAGACCTAGAGAATTGCACAATATAGTAAAACAGTATATAACAAGGACTTAAAATTAATGTATAAGGATCAATGATGGTATGAGGAAAAGGGTAGTCTGATGGGGTGCTTGTATGGCTGATGATAGATAATTGGTGGATTTGATGTAATCTCGGACACCCTCGGGCTTTCTCACCCCTTTTTCAACGTGTTAACAACAGGGCAGTTTTGAGAGACTTCTTTTTAGTGTTTTTTTTTTTTTTTAAATTCAATCCACGCCCTTTTTCTTGATATGTAAACAAACAGGCATATTAGCTAGTTCCGCGACCTGCAGGCATAACAGTCAGCTAGCCATGATTCGTTTACCTGAGTTCTCACGCGAGCTGATTTATCATTGTTGACAGACAGATGCACATGGGATATACAATCGGTTTCTTTGAAGGGGAAACGCGGGCAGAAATTTTGCCGTGTACCTGTTTGATGTTCATACATACAGGGAGATAATCGTTTGATATCAGAAGCAAACAGAAATATCGGGAGGAAAACTGTTACACGAGTAAGCCTTTGTTGTCGATTTGCAACGGCAAACAGAGTAACCAAGGAATCTTTGATCGGGGGGGGGGGGGAAATTAGTTTCCTGAATTTATGCTAAACACAAGAAGTGTGAAAATTCACATTCTCGAGATAATAACACTCAAATCTGTATATATACTGCGTCCCTCAATACCAATTATCAGTCATCGCTCAGTAATTTTGGATAATCTAATCATGCCAGACTAGAACCATTTTTTGGTACTTGTGCGTTAATTCACCGTCAAATTAATATTTTGGCAATTTATTACCCAATTCGAGCACCGTACTATTTCTTACATTTTTTTCTTACAATAATTTTTTTTTTCGCCTGCGGGCGGGGTTAGTACATTTGGCAGGTAGGGGTTGCGGGTTAGTCTATTATGCATTTTCGCAGGCAGGGTAGCATGGGTCATTGTTTATTTATTTTTTTAATGTAAAATTTTTGCCTTGTCTTGGCGAGGCGCGTCCTGAAGGACTGCCTGGTAAAGCTATAAGCAAGTTTGCTCAGTGTGTATCCTATCCATCTTCAGCGCCTTCTCATGTCTCGTAGACCGCATAGCTTGAATATACCTCTGCAGGGATTCATAGAGTGCACAAAGCTGTATTCAAATCTTGGTCAGAAGATTGCAGAGAAGCACTGGTCATTTGAAAACGGTGTAATACTTGATCCCACAGTATGATCATTATTCCAGTTTCTAGCTTCATCATGGTTGACAACGAGCCTGTTGACGACACTCTGCTTTCTGATCATTGTTATCTGAAATATCACCCAAGACTTGTTTTATTGCAGAAAAGCTGTGTAAAAGTGCTTTTGTCGCATCTGCCCAAGCGGACCACCTGGTATCTGACAGTCTGGGACCCCAAGATGCAGAAATAGTGAATGCAGTCAGCGACCCATAGCTTGACTGCTTGCATCAGGATCAGCGAACCAGAGCTGATCAAGACCGTACTCCACCTCCACGTGGTGGTCCTGGAAACAGTCTGCAGCAGGGCAGTCTGGTTGAGAAGTACGGATCGAAATGGGAAGGCAAATCCGGTCCCTAAAAATGCCGTGCAGAAGTCGGATGTGTCGACCGAAAGGTGCAGATATCACAGCTTAGGCGCAAACAGACACAACGCAACCATCGTCCTTTTCAGGGCGAACGAGGAAGAAGAAGAAGAAGAATCTGACAGTCTTTTCACAAAGGGTAAATGGGACTTATTATGACTACCGCCAGCACATAATGCAGTAGAAAGGAGACCCCACCGGTAGGTAGAAGCAGAAAAGGTGTACAGGCTTTCACAAATCCAAAGAAAATGACTGCTTCTGTCCGCAAACAGTTAAGATAAAAGTAATAAAGAGTCACACTAAGTCACCCTGTTATGCTCTTTCTCTCACAATTTCGTGACATGAAATGAAAAGGCGCTAAAGATGGCATACATCACAAGATCATTGGTTTAACGCTCGTATTAGAAGATGACCAAAAAATGATGTACATATTTATTGGCGCGGGGCCCTAAAAGAAAGGGGCTTGTAGCATATGCTACTTTTGCTACTACGTTAATCCGGCTCTGATTAGGTAAATATTTGACAAGGATCAGTGCATAGCGAGGGAGGGGACCAACTCCCCACCCAGCTCTCTCCACCCAGCCCTTCACACCCAGCGGTGAAAACAAATAAAGGCTTTCTTGCCAGGATACAGTTTTGTTGGTTTTGTTGGCCCTAAACAGGACCGTGGTGCAGTTTTGTGGGCCCTGAAAAGGACCGTGGTGCAGTTTTGTGGGCCCTGAATAGGACCGTGCTAGGTGCAGTTTTGTGGACCCTGAATAGGACCGTGGTAGGTGCAGTTTTGTGGGCCCTGAAAAGGACCGTGAGGGGAACATCACCAAAGATCACACTACCAAGCTCGAGAGGTGGGGCCTACCTAGCTATAAATGCGTGACACCTGTTCCCTTCCTCGCTGCCGTTGCCTTCTCTAACTCAAGATCAGAGTCAGGTACCCATTTACAGCTGGTTAGACTGATGCGTGACACTACCAAGCTCGAGAGATGGGGCCTACCTAGCTATAAATGCGTGACACCTGTTCCCTTCCTCGCTGTCGTTGCCTTCTCTAACTCAAGATCAGAGTCAGGTACCCATTTACAGCTTGGTAGTGTCACGCATCAGTCTAACCAGCTGTAAATGGGGGGTACCTGACTCTGATCTTGAGTTAGAGAAGTCAACGGCAGCGACTTCCTTTGTTTCCTGTGTACCGTTAACTTGTAGAACTGAACTGATTCAATACCGTTATATTGGTTTAACTTAAAGTACGGGAGGGGGGGGGGGGGGTTGAGGGCGGATCTGTCGTAAGCGTGTCAACTATGAATGCACGAGGAACGTTTTTTTTTTAACTTGCCCTCCCAAATCACAGTGTGAAATCAACCTTTTTCAGTCAAGAAAAAGTACGGTTCTCAGTTTGGGTAATAAATTTCCACAATTTGATTTTAGCGGTGAATTAACGCACAAGAACCCTTTTATTTTGCTAAATGTGTTAAATTGTTTCGTGGAGATTTCATTTTTCTGATTTGTGGTAATAGAAATTGTGATTAAGTGTTAAAATGTGTTAAGTTTACCATTTAATTCACTGTAATTCCTTAGCGTTTAAAACTAGTGAAATACCATAACGCTTAGATATTTCTTGCCAGTCGTTCAGAATAATGTAATTTCAAATACCCCAGTTTCCTTACACAAAAAGATACGGCTTAACTGACAGAGATTATTAAGTGTGACGGATCAGTGACCGAATAGAATTCGCATTATATTTCATTGTGTGAAATTAAATAAGTGACTAGAGTTAATGTTATGTGACTAAACAACAGACGCTGACAATAGTAGTGACAGGCAGATTTAGTTAAAGTGCGCATATAGATAAATTGAATAAAGGACTTTGTGCGCTGTTCACTTTCCCGCAGGCAATAGCGGGGGAGGACACATACCCTTTTTTCCCGACATGCCATAGCGGAAAACCTACGAACAGATGAGTAGCAGTTTTAAAATGTTCTTTTCTTCCTTATCTAGCGCTCGATCAAAAACCAGCGGTCTAATATCACCAGTAACATTCTTATTATTATTGGGTCTTCGATTGTTTGGACCTGTTCGGTCCTCTTTCTTCACTCAGAGAGACCAAATATAAACAATAAGATTAATCGTAACTGGACAGTATATTACCCAGAATTTTTTTTTTTAAATTTCCAGCCCACTGGACATACGAAAGAACATATATTCCTGACGTTTGACAATCGTGGCAGAAAACTACGCTGTTTCAAAATCGGTACTCACCATAAGAGTCAGCCGATAGGATTTACCATCATTATCAGTTTTTACCTATTGTAACATTTGTCTTAGCAACCAGAGGCTAGACAATACAGGAACTACCCTTCCTCCTTATTTTGTAACTGTGAACGTCACGAGAACGTCTTGCTTCAGTAACTATTTGCGGTGTCACAGGATTCATCCAGGAAAAATTAAACCACCAAATTTGGCGTCCACCTTGTAATTATTATTCGATACTAAGGCTGGACTGGGGCCGGATTTGGCAACCCAACTGACAATATATGTTCAGACTATTGTAATTTTTCAAGGGATAACTACACCATGATTAGATAAGCAAGCGAGTTTGTTGCCACAGATGACAGAGTGAGAGACACAGAGAGAGAGAGAGAGAGAGAGAGAGAGAGTAAATAGTTTCCTTTGTTACAATCATTGTACTAACTACTTTTTTATTTTTTGCTAAACTGGGTACTTTACTGAGTAGTAATTTAGTGGGAACTTGTTCTTCACAGTCTATTCTGTAATCTAGTGCGTATCTTTGGCCTTTGGGTTATTAATTTCTTTTGGGATCTTTTCTCAACAAGGGAAGGGCACTTATTCGGTCATTTTCATATATCTGTAAACTTGATTTATTTGATTTCTCTATATGTTTGATATTGTAAAAAGTTTAATGATAATAAACAACAAAAAGAACTACATGTGTGTGGTGGTCAGACCCATACCCAATTATCCATAGTTTTTCACGTTTGTGCGTATTGTTGTCACATAATTGTGTGTGCGTGGGCGTGTGTAGTGTAACTTATATTTCATATAGGGAGAGAGAGGTCGTCTTATATTAAAATATAGTCGTATAGATAGGCTGGACTAGAGAAACTACTCATTCCAGAGACAGATCTTCCTCTTACACTATTCCCTCGTGAAAATCTATTTCTTACACCTTTATTCTCACATATTTACGACTATCGCCTCTGCTCAGATGGGACCAATTATATCTTCTGACCTATCTTTAAAAATTTACGACAAAATGGGCCTCGGTCCTGGGATTTTATCTAATTACGACTGATTGGGTTCTTGTTTCCTAATTTTCATCTGAGTCTGAGTCTAGATAAATGACTAACGTCGGATATTGAATCTTAATCTTAGTCTAGATAGAGTGTGCGGTGCGTCTTGTGTTGTGAGTTAAGGAATATTAAATAATTATCCCCTAGACAACGTTCCTATTTACTGGGTTCTGACCACACATATTAGAAATTTGTTTCTATCCACAGCATCATAGAGTTACTTACAGTTTTGATTTTGATGGTAATCTTTGTCGGATATATGATATATGGTAATTTTGTACAAGACCGCTGGTACGCGTGATTGTTTATCAATCACAAAATATTTTTTGGAGCAGTGGAGTGTGAGCTTAGCAAAAGAAGAGCATTCTGGCTATCGCCAAGTTAATAGCCTTCTCTAACTCCAAAACTGACTTCAGGTGTGGACGAGTGTGGTGGATTTAAATAAGGAATTTTTTTACTTACTTACTTAGTCGTTCCCCTTCTACCGTGAGGTGTAGAGGTTTGGAAGAGAGAGCGCCAGACTATTCTATCAGCTGTCTTCTTCCTGGCCTGGTTCCATTCTAGTCCTCGGTCCTTCAAAGATTGTCTAATGTTGTCCTCCCAGCGGACTCTGGGTCGCCCTGGAGGTCTGGATCCCTGGCTCTTTGTTTCCAATGCTTGTCGTGGTAGCCGATCTTCTCCCACTCTGCAGACATGGCGAAACCGTCTTAGTTGGGACTGTTCTATTTGGGTCTGCAGCGGGTGGGATTTTAGGCCTTGACGTATCATCTGATTGCGGACCATGTCTCTTCTTGTTACTTCAACCACTTTCCTCAGATACCTCATTTCTGAGGTTTGGATCTGGCTTTTGTGGGTTGTAGTCATTGCCCATGACTCGCATCCATATGTCAAGACTGGGACATAGGTGGAGCGGTATACAACCATCTTCGTTTTCTTACCAACCTCTTTCTTGCTGAGGAATCCTCGATTTACGGCCTGATAAAGTCTCCCAGCCGCTGCTTTTCGAGTGGCTGTAACTGTCTTTTTCTCTTATAGAAGTGATCACTGGCCCGAGGCAGTATACATGTTGTTAGATGTGTAGTGCTGGCGTATGATGAACTGAGTGTGGGTGCGAATGAAGGCGCGAATGTGTTTAGGCTCGTATATATGTAGACACTGCAACCCCTACACTCACATGCAGTAGTCAAGGATGCTTGAACACTGCAGGCACGTTTCAAAACATTTATTGACGATAACACACATAGTAGCATCAACAGGAACAGTCATTGTAAACAAGGTCATGCTGACCGGAAATCGATAATAATACATCAGGCGTTCAAAGGGCTGGTAAACATTCCAATATTCGTGCATGGTCAATAATAATGTTATTCAATGACAGTTCAAAATGCCGCCTGATCTCTCTGACTAAACGCGTCAGATACCTTAATCACCTTGACACATAGGTACAACTTGGCATTCCCCGCCAATTGCACATTATCAGGCTGTAGTATAATAGCCGAAAACACAGGCCTCGTTCTGACGTCGGCTGTGTACTGCTGATAAGCAGGTTACCATCAACCCTGCAATAATGCTTATGTGGACATAAATATGCCGCCAATCTGCGGCTCCCACAATATATCTTCGTCACTGGATTTCTGGATGGTATGAACACTAATAGTCTTGGATGGCTACCTTGAGCACAACATATATGTTCTGTAATGAAGGACCGGTGAGTTGCAGTTCACCGACTAGGTAATCTTCTAACATGTTCTGCCACCGAAAGCGTAATAATGGAAAAAGTCGGTATTACCTGTAACCGAGTCCACAGAACCTAACAAGGAACTCTGCTGTCATTCCAACGCACAGAGATTCACTGGGGAAAACTGCCATCGCAGTCACTTCGAAGATTCTCCCCGAAAAACACAATGGACTCTCGAGGTCCCTTCGAAACCAGGACACCTTCCCGGCATTGCGGAAGTCTAACTCCATCTTCCGCTTTAAAAAAACCTTCCCATGGGCCTACGCCACCGAACTGTTACAACTCTTTGACCCCTAAAGGTCAAACAACAATGAATGAATAAAAACAAGGGCGAAGACAACCCCTCAATCAACCTGAGACATCGCAGGTAAAGACACAATTATTTCTTATGATAAAATGGTAGGGGATTCAAAGTACATTAAAATAACTTTGGTTGCAGATGACTCCGTTCAAATTAATGAAGCAAGCAAACACAATTGGAGAACTGGTAAACCACTACCACCTATCGAAAGGGGGCATTAGATAACAGTATCCTTGACTCATCTATCGATAATTAAAATTAATTGTTGTAAGAGGTATTTACCAAGCAAATTTTTCATGTTTTTAATACATTACAGATTTGGATCACCACCTCATTTTTCAAATGAAATACCCACAAATTCTAGCGTAAGCTCCTGTCCGCATTGTGCGTTCGTCATCTAACTTATCTATATATTCTTACATGAATCGATCCTATGCAAGACTTCAGGGGAACAATTTTTTGCCATAGATGTGCAAATCCAGTCGCGAAACATATGTATTCCGCCCAAGCTCTATGATGGTGTATCAATCTCCTAAACATATGGGATACCAGAGCATGTTGATCCTGGATATTATCTTCACATTCCTGTGGCGCAGTTTGTACATAACGCTCTTACAATATTGCATTGCCGCAGTAGTTAAAATTACTCTTGTAATTATTGCTACTATGAGATAGTGAGCCGGTGATTAAGACATAGTTACTCTACAGTCAGTACTGAGATATGCAAGCACATCTCTACGTGATTACAATTCATGGGTATAATCCATTGTAGTCCATCATTCGACCGTTGCCACTATCAGACAGGCTCTGTATAATCTGGAGGTGCCCAAAATAAAATCAAATTTAATTAGTAGTAGACTAAAAGTATGGTAACTATTTTTACTGGTTGGTAATTTTGGCTGATTGCGACCTCCTTAAATTTGTATACTTTATTGTTAGACCGTATTCGATTTCTCACACTCACACTCCTTCATGTAAATTACCAAAATACAAATAATACAGACCCATTGAAGGGGGCTATCCTACCCATTGGGGCGCGTGAAGTGTGCGCTAGTCAGGTAAACTTAATAAAAACTTGGTAATTTAGATAATATAACCCCCATACCGCATATGTTGGAAGTTAAATACCAACTACCTCATCACTCCACCAGTCTCCTCATCAATATGATTGTGTCCAGCCCCTCTCACATTGGGCGGCATAACAGTCCGATGTGCTTAGTTGGATAACCAGGTGAGGTCTGAGCTAATTGGACATATATTGTGCACACCATCGACCCCTATCTTAATTGTCCCATGACATATTGCTGTAGATTTATTCTCCCATCAACATTACTTTGCCTTCCTCATCTCTTGTAAGCTCCAAATGAAGATAAGGTCCCCATATTGCACTTGTCTGTTCGGATGCGAATTATGGTGGTCAAGGCGAAAAATGTCTATTCATACCCTAGATATCCGGCTCCAGCTATGGAACCACAGCCCTCTTCGTAGGTTGTCCCTACATTAGCTCATGGTTACTAATTATGGGGGCTTGCCCGAGGTATAATAAGAGGTGTTAACCCATCTATGATATCAACTCTCATACTTCTGTATGATTTACTTTTTTCCTTTACAAACCATTCATATTTTTATCTAAGTAATCTTTCATAGATACCTTGTCTGCCGAGGTTCATCTTCCTAAATGATGGCAAGTCATTACTGAAAACTATTGCACCCTCCACCCTGTTTTTGTGCTCATGTACCGATTCCCAAATAGCTGAAAACAGTGAGAGTTTTATTTCCTTCTCCCGGAACGCTATCACCACTAAACTGATCTAAGACCACCAATCGTGGCAAATAATACGATTTGCGTAATCAAATCTTGGTGTCATTCCCAACACAAACTCATGGTAATCGGTATTATGATGACTCTAATGGTATTCCATGACATGACTGTGTTCTTAAAACATATAAATCCCCCCACCAGATCCCTACATTTTCTTTCTAAGCATGAGTCCTGAACCCACGTCCCCCAGGGACAAAAACACGCGGGCCATGTTTCGCTGGTAACTACACTATGCGGGAACACCGTGACAGTTTTAATTCTGGGCATATACGGGCGTGATGCCAAAAAGTATTGTGTCTAACTGTCTGGGCATCAATTATGACCCCTAAATCATTGTGGTGCAGATCGAAAAGTATTAGACGTCCCTTGATGGCGTCGGTCTATAATTCTACTCGATATAATGCAGTAGTATTCTTTGCAATGTCGTGTATCATCTCCAGGATAATGTATTTGTTCCTAGAGTGAAAACATAAGGGTATTTATTTGACTAAAAGCCAGGAATCAATTAGCATCAACGGCTATACTCGCATTGCCGCCAGAGAAGTGAAAAAGGATCCCCTTTTAATTTGACCATTCAGGAAGTTATACAACTTATTCCTTGGGAAATCGTCTGGGTCAGGTGGTTGGACAAAGGATAATTGTTTATGGGCTTTGGTCTATGAAAAGTCGCTTAACTTATTTAAATATTATTCATAGGAGCATCTGAAATTGAGTCAGATGGATTTCCTATTAACTAAATAGCCAGTCACCTTCCCCAAGAAGCTTCAAGGCAATTGTATCGCAAGAGGCTCTTGAAGTCCCCACCCGCCCCTATTTACCTGGCCATTCTGCTATGACGATCTTTAAAGGCTGCAAACTATCTACATAATTCGTGCACCTCGTGCATATCATGTTCTGACGAAAAGTTCCGACCTCATTACATTGCTCAAAAAGCCGGAAACTCATACGGCTTATAAATATACATTGTTTAAACTCAGAGTGCCCTAGGATGAAAAGCAATGCAGGGTTAAAATTTCAATTTTCCATGATGTTAGCATCTTGCAGGACTTCAAACAGCTTGGGTCGGCCAGTTAATCAGTAATTTATGATGTAACTCAAATGTACTGCATTTTTGAATTGTATCTAATATCTTTAGATCCCCCAATCATTACCCAAATGGCATCTAGGTACCGCATGTTTCAAATTTTCTAAACTAACTTTGTATGTATCGGCACAATCCATCCGATCCTACCCCCCCATAGATACCCCCCCCACGCCCCCCGAGTCGAATGACTGATCAAATATTATTGAGTAGTTATCTTTCGAACAGTATAACTATCCCCGAATGCATTAAGCTTAAATGTGAGGATTCAGCAATTATTGACAATGACCAGTGTGTCATTCCCAATACCTCCTCATGTCAGATATTATACACCTTGTTGCACTCTGTGAAAAACGCGATCAAAACCGCTACCCAACCTTCTATTGACCTCAAATGATATACTTACTGACCTTGAGTCGGATTTATAACATACAAAAATAATTGATATAGGCTTAAATGATGGTATGTAGGATGGTTATCCACTTTAATTGGAACCTAAAAAGAATCGTGGTAAGCCCCAAAACTAAACAAAGCCAATCGTTCACCAACTCCAACCCCAGATATAGCAGGATGTAGGTTGTGCCTAAAGAGTATTTGTATTCAAAGGCTATGTTAAGGCGAACATATCCCCCCCCCGACTTCCAAACATAACTTTAGGACCCCTCCACACATTTGACCCAGGGAAGAAAGAAAGTTATGACCAATTTAACCTCCTTAGAAAATCCGTAAACCCACTCATCCCCCTATCCCAAATCTGTACCCCTACCTCTCATGACCCACCTACCAGGAGAAAATATAGCCTAGTACCAACCAGTAGAAGCCTTAGGTGACAGACTATTGAAAAGGTTGGATTTAAATCAACTGATACCAGTTCCAGCTCCAGACTGTTCATTACCCTATTGAAAAAATATACAAAAACTTTTCAGGCTTTGAATAACCCCGCAGGAAAGTGAACTAAAATCTATCCTAGAAACGAGTACGTATAGAGATTAATCTGCAACCCATCATTTACATCAATCCATCATTGGCCAGTTATACCTAAGCATAAACAGACTGCAATACAGTGCATAGTACATTCAGACAAGGTTGGACGGCAGGTTGAAACAAGTCGTCAAAATGTCCTAGCCCATGATTGGAAATAGTCAGTGTACTCTTCAATGCACTGATAATTATTTCACAGAAAACCCCCCACCCATCGACAACATCCCCCGTGTTCTATTGGACCATACAATGCCACTTTAATGAGCCAGAAGTGGCTTCCACCATGCCCCACTACTGAAGGCTAAACAAGAGTCATACAACACAACCCCTCCCAAGCATTAACAGCTTTAGCGGTCGGGTTACGAAGTGCGAATTAATTCCATCAACATTTCCGCCGGGCGCCATTGCCCAACAACCAGTCTTACTTGTCTACTCGAATGGAATTGGTTATCAACAAAGCACAAGGACAGTCATCTAGAATTCGAGTAACCTGTGCAGAGGTGTATCAAATGTAACGGACCCATTTGTGCAACTAACACCAGTACCAACTGCCCAACCCCATAGAATGACGTATCCTTGGAATCACAAAGTATCTAGAAGTCCCCCCCTGCCAGTCTCCGAACTGTGCTCCATAATGAGCTCCCAATAATGCAGAGACTTATTACCCTCTTCCTCCATCCAAAATCAAAATTCTCTTAGCCCACTCCCAAGCTGACAACACTATGCGTCATATAGCGAATATATATCAAACTTTTAGACCACGTGGCATCCGGAAAAGACTGTGGAGAAATGAACATTGCTTAGTACACTTAAGTGGGTGAGTAAGAATCAAAAGCTTCATGATTGCAGTCCCCCCCCCCCGAATACTCAGACCCAACATACCCCCCGAATGAATGAAGCATGACACCCGAGAGATGTATAATAGATTATTATAAATCTATAATAAATATGATACTATATATACAATAGCGTCATTACAAAACCCCCAATCTGTAACACAACCATTAGAAATCTTGTTGTAACACCATTACATATGCTGGGGACAATCCCTAATAATTATGTAAAGTATTTGGAAGCTAATAGCAGTTACAGGAGCAACAACCAAATCCGTAGTCGATTCAACCTATATTCTAATTTCATTTTAATTCACAAAACATAACCCCATACCAACCCAATTAGTATCAAGCATACTCACCCAAAAACTCTATTATAGAACCGACATCACCATAGGGGAAACCCCATACTCCCTGTAATTCACAAACACCCTATAACCATACCCACCATCCCCCTATAGTGGAATGTACAAGTTAATTTATCACACGTCTAAACAATTTTTAACCTCCAAAAAACATAAATGAGTGTAGCAATACCCCAATTCAAAAATCTCAAGAGAAAACAAAAAAATACCCATTATCATGTTTGGTTAACCCCACTAACAACAAATAAAACTATTTAATGTCCCATAAGATCAAACCTAATGAGCACAATTAAATCGACGCCTGTTAAGTACGAAGTACCCTATCACCACACCACATATCAACCCCTATAACA
Source organism: Oreohelix idahoensis (assembly GCA_024509875.1). Taxonomy (NCBI): domain Eukaryota; kingdom Metazoa; phylum Mollusca; class Gastropoda; order Stylommatophora; family Oreohelicidae; genus Oreohelix; species Oreohelix idahoensis. The sequence continues at coordinate 717 of JAMPIV010008542.1, read as the reverse complement.
CCACACACATTGTCTACCATATTCCCACCCAGCAGAGCTTCTGATACCCTCACCCCCCAGTAATACATGCTCTTTGTAGTGTTGTGGAAGAGGTAAGGTAATCCTAGCTCGCTATGACTTGAGATATTAATAGGTGATCCAAGGATTTTGAGGAGAGAGTGTCTGGTCTTCACCAACATTCGCATGACTCTATATAACAAGTTACGTACTACATTGTACGAGTTCTCGAGGCACTCTAAAGCGTGTGTTTTGACTGCTAGTGTTCTCACGTATTGCGCGTACGCCTCGACATTGTGTTATTTGTCCATCAAGAAAGTGACGAAGCAATCACGCGGAAGTAATAATTGAAGTGAATGTATGATATAGATATTATTTTAATTAAATATTGCTATCGTGTTGCCGTGTTGAAAGCTGGTTCATGTGAGCTGTATAGATTGATCGTTACTTAGCCGTTTTTTTTGCTCTGTGGGGGCTGGGAACGGATCTGGAGTTTAGCTCATTTCATTTCCTTTCCTAAGTGGTGGGGTTCCTTTTTGTTTATGGATCTTCTGTAGGTCTTTCACAGAATAAACACTAACTTTACCCCTATTAACTAAACTATACCATGATTTCTCGGAGTAGAGTGGATAGAGGTTGTTTAGTCAATTTTACATGATATATTTACTATTATATTTAAAGCTTAAGCTTGTTATTATAAATGTTTTAAAATTATTCTTG
>JAMPIV010008541.1:0-102723 GCA_024509875.1 Oreohelix idahoensis | reverse complement strand
AGAATCGAGCAGAGGAGTCTGTTCCTGCCGCCATCACGCAAGATAAGCTGATGTGGCCAGCTGAGCTCAAAATTATGTACCCCCAGCTTAAAATGACCTTGTAAAAATAACATTACGAGGGGAATTAAATTGTGTTAATATCAGGAACTGAGAACATCTCCAGTAATAGTTCCCATAAAGACAAACTATTGAAGTCATGATGACAAATACCAACAGAGCTTGAACAAAACAAAACCAGTATTACCTCATATTACTGGCAGCAAGTAAGGTTATATATCATACACTACTCTTATTAGATATATATACCTTCACAGCTGATCTCAGTCAGTACACTAAGTCCCCTATACATATTTATAACATCCCACTTCACCACAATGTCTCGCTAATAAGATGAATGGTTAGTGATGTCTCGCTAATAAGATGAATGGTTAGTGATGTCTCGCTAATAAGATGAATGGTTAGTGATGTCTCGCTAATAAGATGAATGGTTAGTGATGTCTCGCTAATAAGATGAATGGTTAGTGATGTCTCGCTAATAAGATGAATGGCTAATGATGTGTCGGTAATGCGACGAATTATTAGTGATGTTACGCTCATGCGATGAATATTTAGTGATGTTTCGCTAATGAGATGAATGGTTAGTGATGTGTCACAAAAGAATAATATAGTTAGTAATTTGTTGCCACCGAAATGAGTACAAAAGATGTATTTTAAAAAAATGTTTATACTTCAGCTCGTTTTTTATTTGATATAAGAAATACTCACCATTCTTACCTGTCTTTTGTCACCCGGCAACAGAGGATCAGTTGAGAATTGTGTGGATACCAATCCGGGACTACACACCCCCAACCTTGCAGCAAGTGAAAGAATTTTTTAAATGTGTCCTTGACACTAAAGCTGACGGAAAGGTAATACATGACATAACGTGCAATTGGTGTCCGTTGGTCCTACATACATAATTATATTATACAGGTAAGTAGGGAAAAGATATCTCTTTAAAATATCGCCCCTATCGTTTTTTAAACACTGAAAACAATATTTTTCAATGCGGAATAGTTCATTACCTATGATTGATTAATTTTGTTTAATTTTTTTTTTCCCATGGGACAATTTTGACCTTGGCTGGAGCCGGCCTTGTATGTAAGAATGACCTGTCGCACTGATGAGACATTTCTTGTCACATTCTTCGTGTTGTTTTAGTTTTTAACTTTTTTCTTCAAGTATGCCGCTGAGGACATGTCATGAGATGATGGTAATTAGAGAATATGTTAATTTCTGACAAAATGATTTATAAGAGATGAAGAGGACAAGAGAGAGAGAGAGATAGAGAGAGAAAGAGAGAAACACTCAAACTCATATATATATCGAGAGAAAGACAGAGAGAGGAGAGAGAGAGAGAGAGAGAGAGAGAGAGAGAGAGAGAGAGAGAGAGAGAGAGAGAGAGAGAGAGAGAGAGAGAGAGAGAGAAAATAAACTCGATAAACTGACCACGTGGCATGGGAACAGGTTGAAGACATAACTGATTTAAGAAACCAGAAACCGTAGGAAACTGAGATACATGATCTCTGACGTCAGACGGTATCGCAATCACGTAATGTGTGAATGAATGTTCAAATGCTTCAATAGCTACCTGGCGGAACACAAGTGTAATATCTAGTGAACTGTTGGTACTGTCAGATATTGTTGGTACTGTCAGATACTGTTGGTACTGTCAGATATTGTTGGTACTGTCAGATATTGTTGTCGCTGACAGATGCTGTTGGTACTGTCAGATACTGTTGGTACTGTCAGAAACTGTTGTCACTGTCAGACACTATTGTCACTGTCAGATACTCTTGTCACTGACAGATACTGTTGTCACTGTCAGATACTGTTGGTACTGTCAGATACTGTTATCACTGTCAGATACTGTTGGTACCATCAGATATTGTTGTCACTGACAGATACTGTTGGTACTATCAGATACTGTTTTCACTGTCAGATACTGTTGTCACTGGCAGATACTGTTGTCACTGTCAGATACTGTTGCTACTGTCAGATACTGGATCTTTTTCCAGGCCACTTGCGTCCACTGTGCTCACGGACTTGGACGTACTGGCACCATGCTGGCCTGCTACTTCGTCCAGGTTCACAAAATGACAACCGAAGCCGCCATTGCGCATGTCCGGACATTGAGGCCTGGGTCAGTAGAGACACCAGAACAAGAATTGCTTGTGAATCAGTTTAACGAACACCTGCAGGCTAAAGTTTCTCATGACTTGAGAAGTGAGGACGGTTGGGCAGGACAGTGAGGACTCTTGAGGACACCACTCCCGAAATGTTTACTTGCGATATTTAAGGAACGTATGTTTAACATTGATCTCGTGTTCATTTGATATACTTCTTCTTCTTCTTTCGCTTTCACATAACCACATCTGTCTCTGTCGTAATGTTAGCAAGTCTGTTTCAGGCTTCCCTAATCTCCTTACAGTCCGCCCCGCCGCACCCCCCCCCGCCCCCCCCCCCCCCCCTAAACGTGGTTCACGAAGTCAATGCTTTCAAACAGCTCTACTAGTGTAGTGAACATTTTTGAGGACATGTTTCGCTGTTTGCTTGTCTTCCCCACCTGGACGTAAGTCTGCATGTCGGATTTTTAATTTATTTGAGTTTGCAATGTCTGGGTCTCAGCCAGAAAATTACCACATGATCTCTTCTTGGCAAGAATTAGTATGCTTCTGTGATATTTGACTTCGGGTGTTCATTTAAACCATTTTTCTTTAAAGCTATTTTCAATTAACTTCGATACATTCAGATGACATATTTTATGTTCACTAGCGATATATTATGTTGAGTCTGTAATCGCATTCCAAAATTTCTAGAACATATATTTATATATACATAAAATACAAAGAAAAGCAACCTGTCTACACAACCACTCGTCATTACTATGGTTTACCAGAATATATAGCTATAAACAGAAAGCCACTTTAGTGCTTTGCAAGTTTGAACTGTTTGAGATTTAATTCTGGTCTTTGATAACCATGCTCAAGATCATGCCTGCTTTCTGTCACATGTTTGTAAAATGTTTTTTTTTTCTTTTTAACTTTGGAAGGCGGGAATATGTTAAAAATGAGTTATTTTGATAGTTAGAAACATTTACAAAATAGTTTAATAAATAAAACACGAATGTTCGATACAGTAAGGACTGTCTTGTAATACTTTCAGCTGGCTTCCTCAAAACGTTTCATATCCAAAACCAACATATTGTCCTTTCCCAAAATAAACGTGCCTGAAGATTGTTATTACCCTATAACGAATATCTACAGCACTGGGACTTCAAAGCCTGATCTCCGGTATGAATTTGACCCTGAGAAACTTCCGTGCTTGTGATTTCGTCATACTATTCAAATATTTCTTGTCTGCAAAAGCACCCTGCTATAAAAGCTTGTAAGTTCTTGTTTGTTGCTTTTATAATTCTACATGTTTCAGAGCCTTTCAATCGGACTACTTTGACAAGTGAACTGAAGTATCTCATTTTTGTGCTGACTTTAACTTCTACCTCAAAACAATGAAAGCCTCTCTTGTTTTTTTTGTGTGTTCTTATGTTCAAGGAACACGAATAACATATTAATAAATAATTGTCTTTCCATTCACTTTTTGCTCGTACATGTTTTAAAAATGATATTAATGATAGCAAATGTATAAGATAAATTTAAATAAACTCATGACGACATGTTTTAACATCTCATATATTTGATTTTCTTGAAAAAAAGTTGTAACCTTCTCACCTGCGAGTAATGATGACCTACGTTTTGACAGAGAAACAGTTTTGCCAGTAACTTCCACTAGTTCACTGAACTGCTTTAAATTGTCGTCACATGCATCATAAAAGATAACGGTTAATGTCGTTCTGTAACAGATGCTGCCACAGGGAAGTGACGTGTTAAACTAGGTCTCAAGCGTTTACCGTCTGCACTGTTAAGAGCTGCGCACGTTAACTGTATTACAGTAATTGGGTTACCCAAAGGGAGTGTTGGTTCAATTACCGTCGCGCACCTCTGCGTTTGAAATGCGCAGGTTGTTGTAGAGATTACGTCATAGAGAGTATGTTTTGAGTTGGTTGATGTGACGTCCCATGTGTGTGGAATTGTTCCTATATATTTATAAGAATCAAAATGGATTATATGTGTGACCGCTTGACCTTTCACGCTAGCATTATCCCTTCTACTTCCACGCTAAGCATTTATATGTGCTAGAAGATGCTACATGTAAGAATAACAGACCTTAAAAGCAAATAAGACGTTTTTACACAAAACGCAGTATTCATTCAAAGTTCAGTTGCGGTTACTGCTCTGACAGGGCAAACGTAGGTCAATCACAGGTAATAATGAATGGGTTTTATAAGCGCGAAAGTGGGAAATGAATGTTTGTGTGATCTGGGTTTTTTTTAATCCTAATGTTAAGTTGGAAAAGATCACACATGTGAAAATAAAGTCGAAATAACAGATTGTCGTGTGCAAAAAGGTCGAAAAGCTGAGGAACGGAGTGCAAATGTTAACTATTGTGTCGTGTGGAAAAAAGGACGGGTCGTGTGAAAAAAGGCGGGGAAAAAGAAGAAATAGTATAAATAGAAGAGTTGTGGGCGATTGGCAGCGATTTTAGGATTTATGATTCCAAGGATACCATGATTTTAGACTAGAGGATTTTTACAGATAGCGTTAGGTGAACTTCGTCTTTGAGGATACCAAGACAAGTTTTTGAGTAAACAAATCAGTAAATTATTTCTTGTGGATATACATATATTATTCTGTCTGGATGTACCTATATTATTCAGTTGGATTACATATTTTTTTCATATCGGATAACCAATCATCATTGTGAAATTTACAGTGTTTGTCTAATTACATCAATAAACTCTAATTGAATTTTTCTACATTGCTGTTTGTGGAACTTTACAATAATTTCTTTTGGATTATACGTTGTTGTGTTGAAACTGTTTTGAGTATCACCAAACTCAAAGGGAAGAACATTCCTGGGTTGAAACAAATAACAAAAGGTCAAGTATCACCATCTCTGGCGGAACGCCAGTCAGCACTTGAACCACCACAACATATGAAGGATTAACTCTGACTACATAAAATCAATATAACTACTAGTGCCGCATTCAACTGACGCGGGCACATATCTTCAAATTGATGCCGTAACCAGCTCGGTTACATATGCATCATTTTATGTATGCATGGAAGTATACAAGAGGACTTTCAGACATAATAATAGAACGAGAAGCAGTTACAATTTGATTTTATATGCCCGCCGACAAATTGTCAGTTGGAATAATGCCGATGTTTGGGACTAAATTATCAGTTGCGTGCATACAGGCCCTACATGTTAAGTGATGGTCTCTGAAAGCAGACATTGAAATGAAATGCCTTTATAGTCTCATGAAGTTTAATGCTGTTTGTGAAAGTATTGGAATTATATCATTGGATCGTCACTTAAGCACATTCATTGAATGTTGAGGACCTGTTTTGTATTTTTTCGTTTCGGACTGATCACAATGACATTTCCCTAGATCCAGAACCGTTAGCAAGAGGGTTCTCCACACACATCAAATTTATCCACACCAAACAAATTTCAAACTAGACGGGCATTAAGAGTGAATGCCATGAATTCAACCAACATTGTTTTTTTTTTTTTTTTTTTGTGGATAAATGTAGGACAAAATGACAATACGGCACAAATTCACTGAAACTTAATAAAAGACCCAGAGAAATTGTTTCTAAATAAGATGAAAATATCTTTCAAGCCTTGGGCTAAGAAGGTATGAATGAATCACAGGAGCAGGGAAACCAATAATTTGACAACCATACAATGTAACTGAAGCAAATGAAAGTTTGTCAAAACAAAATTGCTGTAGTCTTTGTTGCTTGCAATCAGAATTATGGATTCTTGAGAGACAAACATTGCATGATGCATCCAGTAAACAGGAAATGAATGAAAACAGGTTGCTGAATTTTTACTGGGAGACAGGACAAGGAAATTGCTGTTTCCACAAATTCTTATTGACATACGCCTTGCAAATTTATTTAATGATACGGAGATACAGATAGAGAGAGAGATGGAGGGAGGGAGAGAGAAGAAGAGAGAGAGGTCTATTAAGCTAAATAAATTGTGGCAATTTTATAAATTCCACCAGGACAATGAAGTGTCAAAATTTCCAATACTGCTGGAACAATAACAATACCTAGCAGGATATACATGCAAAAGATATGGGGAGAAAGTAATTTAACTGCTGGCTTATTTCTGTTAAATGTCTTATTTTGAGTATATGCCTCACATAGATTACACCTCATCGACATGCATTAACTCAACACTCACTGTTACTGTTCTTAAGTGATAACTTGACAAGCATCACAAATAAACTCACAACTACTATGATCTCCTGTTAGCTGCCAAATGAGTATGCAAATCAATCAATCAACACCTTTTAGCTCCCCAACGAGCATAGGCCTTCAACAAACACGTGACAAGTCCTCCTATCACGTGCCATCAGCTCAAGTTCTGTCTATGTTCACGTGACAACAGCTAGAGTCCAAGTGACAACCTGTCAGCATAACAGGCAGGGAATCACGTTTGCTTACCTGAGTTTTTCACGCGAGCTGATTTGCCAATTATCGGTCATTAGACAGTTGCGCGGAGAAATAACGGACTGTTTGAAGATACAGGGGAGATAATGCTTGATCTGCGAAAAGGGACGTAATCTAAGAGAGGCCTGTGCACGGCAAGTCTTCTGTTGTCGGTCAGCATCGCTGAGTAAAGCGAACGACAACACCTTTGAACCGGGAAACGCAGTTTCTTGAATTCCCTGCCATACAGAAGGTGCGAATTATAACATCTGCTAGTGATAATAACACCATATCTGTATATATACCGCGCTCTCTCAAATTCAGTTATTAGAACCACTCAGAATTTCTTGGATTATCTAAACGCGCCAGACTAGAACCATTTCTTTGCTAAATGTGTTAAATTGTCTCGTGGGGATTTTCAATTTCTGATTTGTGGTAATAGAAATTGTGCTTAAGTGTTAAAATGTGTTAAGTTTACCATTTTTAATTCACTATAATTCCATAGCGTTTAAAACCAGTGAAATAACATAACGCGTAGATATTTTCTTGCCAGTCGTTCAGTGTAATGTAATTTCTAATACCTCACTTTCTTATACAAGAAGATACGGGTTAGCTGACTGAGATTATTACTCGTGACGGATAAGTGACAGAATAGAATTCGCATTATATTTCATTGTATAGAAACGTTAGAAGAAGTTAACACCTTTAAATATCTCGGGTCCACTATATGTAGTGATGGAAGATCAAGTAAAGAAATCAAGACAAGACTTGAGATGGCCTCAGCTGCCATGACAAAGTTGAATGTGATCTGGAAAAGTAACATCAGTTTTCCTGTGAAGATCAAATTATACAAATCACTTGTATTATCTATTCTCTTGTATGGGTGTGAGAGCTGGACACTCACTGCAGATACGGAGCGAAGGATTCAGGCTTTCGAGCATAAATGTTATAGAAGAATTTTGCGCATTTGCTATAAAGAGCACAAAACAAATGTCTATGTTAGAGAGAAGATAAACACCTATGCAGGCCACCAAGAACCACTTTTGTCAATAGTGAAACATCGAAAGCTTGCCTGGTTTGGGCATGTAACTCGTCATGACTCCCTTTCGAAAACGATCCTTCAGGGGACAGTCGAAGGTAAACGGAGAAGAGGAAGGCAGAGAAAATCCTGGGCTGATAACATCAAAGAATGGGCAGGACACGGTTTTTCCACACTTGTACGCATTGCTGAGGATAGAGAGCAGTGGAGGACCCTGTCTGCTGATGCTTCCACCATGGCACCCCTACGACCCATGACGGGTTACGGGCTGAGATGAGATGATGATAGAACTATACTGCTCAAAAAAAAGTTAAAGGCCACTTTCAATTTTTAGGTCATTTCAACTAAGCTGTTTTTTTTTAAACCTGAACACTCAGTCAAAAAAGATTTGCTGCATTTTGTTGCATGCTTAAACAATGTTTATTAATCTGACAATAAATCAAATCTGTGTTACGTGTGTGTACCTCTAAGGTCAATCAAATGCACGTGGTGGAAAGGGAAATAATGCATGTTTGAAAATGCTTCCTATGGCAAAGCCTGTTGATAACATTGTTGAAATTTGCTTTTCACGTGCAAGTCGTGACTATGGTGAACACATTTCACCCACTTTTCGGAAGGAACGGGCAATGGGTATGTTTGTAACATTTACCATTTTAGCCATGGCTCAACAAAATGCAGCAAAACTTTTTTGACTGAGTGTTCAGGTTTTTAAATGAACAGCATAGTTGAAATGACCTAAAAATTGAAAGTGGCCTTTAACTTTTTTTGAGCAGTATATATAAGTGACTAGAGTTAATGTCATGTGACAAAACAACAGACGCCGACAAATAGCTAGTAGTGACAGGTGATTTTTGTTAAAGTGCGCATGTGGATAGGATAGTAACAGTTTTTTCATAAATGTTCTTTTTTCCCAATATAGCACCTAATCAAAACCAGCGGCCAGCGGTTTGGTTCTTTATTATAGTCTCCAGTACTGATGAGATTTATGCTGTCTTCTTCGTGACTTTCGAGTCCACAAGTCCGTGTTGTGAACAGGACTGGCTAAAAGACACATACACAATTTTTAATTATTAAACTGGACTATCAATTCCCAGATATTTTTTTCCAATTTATCAGCCCACGGGAGTGAAATATATATATATTATCAACATCTAACCTTTGACAGACACAGCACTGGATTTATTCAGATAGTTGTGCTGTTTCAAAATCGACACTCACCATATAGTCAGCCGATAGGATTACCATCATCATCATTTTTACATACTGTAACATTCGTCTTAGCAACTAGATGCTTAGCAATATGGGAATTACTTTTCTATTTTCCAACTGTGAACGTCCAGAGTACGTCTTGCTTCAGTAACTATTTGCGGTGACACTGGTTTCATCCAAGGGAAATTAAACCACCAAATTTGGCGTCCACCTTGTAACTATTATTCGATAAATAGGCTGGCCTGGGGCTAATTTGGCAACCCACCTGACAGTATACGTTCAGGAACTAATAAATACCAACACTACGAATAGGTAAGCGAGAGTGTTTGTGGCCACAGATGACAGAGTGAGAGGTAGAGAGAGTGCATATTTCCTTTTGTTACAATCATTGTACTAACTTCTTTTTTATTTCGCTTAAATGAGTATTTACCGGGTAGTAATATAGTGGGGAATTTATTCTTCATATTCTATTCTGTAACCTAGTGCTTATCTTTGACCTGTGGGTTATTAACTTCTCTTGGGATCTTTTCTCAACAAAGGGGGAGGGCACTTATTCGGTTATTTTCCTATGTCTGTAAAACATGCTTTATTGATTTCTCTATATGTTTGATGTTGTAAAAAGTTTTAATGATAATAAACAACAAAAAGAACTTAAATGTGTGTGTTGGTCAGACTCATACCAAATTAACCATAGTTTTTCACGTTTGTGTGTATTGTCGTCACATAATTGTGTGTGTGGGTGTGTTTAGTGTAACTTATATTTCATATAGGGAGAGAAAGGTTGTCTTATATTAAAATATAGTCGTACAGATTGGCTGGACAAGAGAAACTACTCATTCCAGAGACAGATCTTCCTCTTACACTATTCCCTCGTGAAAATCTATTTTCTTACATCTTTATTCTCACATAGTTACCACTATCACCTCTGCTCAGACGGGACCATATTATCTTCTAACCTATCTAAAAATACACGATACCAGGCACGGGGTAGTGGAAATTGATCACATTCTGGGAGCTACTGACAGACATTACCAGGCAGGGAGCTAGTGAAAATTGATCACATTCTGGGAGCTACTGACAGACATTACCAGGCAGGGGGCTAGTGGAAACTGATCACATTCCGGGAGTTACTGACAGACATTACCAGGCAGGGGGCTAGTGGAAATTGATCACAATCTGGAAGTTACTAACAGACATTACCAGGCAGGGGGTAGTGGAAATTGATCACATTCTGGGAGCTACTGACAGACATTACCAGGCAGGGGGCTAGTGGAAATTGATTACATTCTGGAAGCTTCTGACAGACATTACCAGGCAGGGGATAGTGGAAATTGATCACATTCTGGGAGCTACTGACAGACATTACCAGGCAGGGGGCTAGTGGAAATTGATCACATTCTGGGAGCTACTGACAGACATTACCATGCAGGGGGATAGTGGAAACTGATCACATTCTGGGAGTTACTGACAGACATTACCAGGCAGGGGGCTAGTGGAAATTGATCACAATCTGGGAGTTACTGACAGATATTACCAGGCAGGGGGCTAGCGGAAGTTGATCATATTCTGGGAGTTACTGACAGACATTACCAGGCAGAGGGTTAGTGGCAAATGATTTCATGGTAAGGGCAAATTATGCCATGCAGGGGGCTATTGGCACATTATGCTATGCAGGGGACCATTGGCAAATGTTGCCACTTTTGGGGCAAATGATATAATGCAGAGGGCTGTTGAAAAATGTTGCCTTACAGTTGGCTAGCAGCAAATAATGCCGCTCTCATTCAACTTCCCTCACTTTTTGTTTTCAAATGTATGCAAGTTTTATATTATAATATCCTTGTTTTATAGATATGTCAGTGATGAGTGATTTTGTTTTCATAGTTACAAGTACAAGAAGACAGACACACATTTATTCACAAAAGACAATTTTCTTTCAAATTAACATTGTTTATTGAAATAAACATCTATGATGCAACTTTTAAAATCAATGATAAAGGTAAATACTGTCTAGACAGGGATTGACAAAATGAAAGAAGAATGAAGGAAAAAAATGGTGTTTCACACTTTCCTTAACAAAAGTGATACTTTCTTTGACCATGTGACTATCACAAAAACTGCACAGCTTTCAATTCACATTTTTTCCTATTTAGTTTGGCAATTTCAGTTTCCGAGTGGGAAAGGTATTAGTGATGTTGGGCTGTTGGTAAAGGAATTTTCTGCTAGACTGTTAAAACTAACCAAAAGTTAAACAGAGTTGTAATTTTCAAGTTGCAACTGACAATGATGCAGACGTGTCAGTAAGGGAAACTACTGCTGATGAATAAGGGTAGATAAGAGTAGAGGACCTTTAAGGATGGTAATGAAACCAGCAGCGCTAAACTTGTCATAGAGAAACTAACTACAATATTTGCCAGATAAACAAAAAATCGGTAGGCTATAGCTGTAATTTGTAACGACAAGAAAATTACAAATAATAGATATTCAAATATGTCATGCAAATGTATCCATCAGGCAAAATCTAGCTGTACAAAGATGAAACAGCTTCCTTTCATGACAATGGCTTATGCAGAACGGGTCTGACATGTTAAGTAAAATTAGCTTGTGCTCAGAAAATTCTCAAATAAATGTGTCACGTGAATGAATAAGATGAAAATCATCAAAGATGTCAAACAAAATGGATAAAAATGTTTGAATAAGAGAGGCAAAGATTAATATGATGGCATATCATTAGAGGTACATGCAAGGACAACAGGAGAAAATGGATAGATGAGAGGGGGGGGGGGGGGGGGGTTAACATTACAAATAAAATAAAAAAGACAATGTACAGCAATTCAAGTTTGATGACAAACAAGAAATAGTTGGTACTAGTGTCATGTATTTCATAACTAGTACCAAAAAAAAAATAAAATAATTGAACAAAACCAGTTATAGCTATTTGATGGTGGGTGGACATCACCAAAAAAAAAAAAAAAAAATACGTAGATAGAGCGATTCCAGTTTGATAACAAATAAGAAATAGATAGTATTAGTGTCATGTATTTCATAGCTTATTAACAAAAATGTCACTATTTGATGATGGGTGTGTGGCATCATAGATTAAAAAATAACAAACGAGATAGACCAAGTCAAGTTTGAAAACAAACAAGAAACAGATGGTACTACGATCATTTATGTCACAAGTGATAAAAAAATTTGGATAAACTAGTTATCACTATATGATAAATGAGACAAAGTCCAGTAATGGTAACTACTGTCAAGTACAACACAGGTGTTACAAACTGATGTGTACATGCTGTACCAGAAAACTGACAAGTGTTATCATCAAACATGTACATAAGAAAAGAAAAAAAATGAAGACAAAAACATAAATAGCAATCTATTTGTCCCTGTCTTCTCCAATGTTAACTCTTTCAATTCAAATTTACTAGGTGCTCATGATGGGAGACCAGGTGGTATTTTTAAAATAAATAAATCAATAAATATAGGTAATTAATAGGCACTCATTGGACATAAAGGAGGGTACCAGACAAGAGAAAAGAAATGTAAATGATAGGTTTACAGGGAATCGAACCGAGAACAATACAGACACACCAGTGCCTTACTGTGAAAGTAAATCATGAAAGGACATACATCCACCTTTGCAAAGTGATTGGCTGTGTATCCTTTCACGATTTAATTTTACAACATGGAGATGGCACCATTTGGATGGTTCTCTGTTAGATTCCCTGTAAGCCTATCACTTATATTTCTTCTACGTTGTCTGGTGTCATCCATTATGCCCAACGAGTGCCTGTTAATTACTTAAATTTATTAATTTATTCACTAATCACAACAGGGGTAGAACGGAACAGTGACAAATACAAAAACTGCACAAGAAACATCAGGAGAGAGATTAGGAAAGACAAGAAACAGTACATAACGAATACCTGCAATAGAATAGAAGATCTGTAATTTCAGGGAAAGGATAGGGATATGTTCAAGGAAATCAGAACGCTAACAGATGATTTTAGACCATCATTATATGTAATCAATAATAAAAATGGTAACATGTTAACAGAAAGTAAGGATATATTGGAGCGATGGAAGGAGTACTGTAGAGAAATGTATGAAGATAGTACAAAGACCCCCAGACATGACGATTGAAAGTGAAGAGAGAGAGCCAGAACCTATATTGATGAAGTACGTGCAGCAATCAAAAGCCTGAAGAAAGGGAAATCACCAGGATGCGATGATATACCAACTGAACTAATCCAAGCAGGAGGAGAGGCCAGTGTCCTCGTTTATCATGCACTATGTGTGAAGATCTGGAACAGTGCAATCTGGCCCAAAACATGGAAAAGATCTGTGTATATCCCTCTCCCAAAGATAGAAAAGATTTGTGTATATCCCTCTCCCAAAGAAAGGCAATTTAAAACTGTGTACCAACTATCGCACTATTGCTTTAATAAGTCATGCCAGCAAAATCCTCTTGCGGATTATCATGAAGAGGATAGAAAGAAAGTGAGAACACGAAATACATGAAGTACAGGCGGGTTTGAGACAAGGCAGAGGTACGAGAGATTACATCTTTAATGTGAGAAACATCCTCGAGAAATGTAGATCTCCATGCCTCTTTTGTAGATTAGACCAAGGCCTTCGACTGCGTACAACATCAGAAATTGTGGAACATCATGAGAGACATGGGATTTCCAGCGCAATTGATCCATCAAATTGAAACACTATACCATGAACAACAAGCAGCTGTCAAGACAGGGTTGCATCCTCTCGCCATACTTGTTTAACATCTATGCAGAAAATATAATGAGAAATGTTCGGAGTGACCAAGAATGTGAACATTGCGATCTGTTCACAATTGGTGGAAATACGACCCAGAACTCAGAGACGCAGATGACACAGTTATTCTTTCAAACAGTGCCAAGGGACTAGAACAGTTAATCCTGTCTGTCAAAAGACACAGTGAGGATCAGAACCTTTTTCTGAACACAAAAAAAAAAAAAAAAAAAAAAAAAAACAAAAATTATGTCCACAGACAAAACAAGATGCCAACGAAAAATTACCATCAATGATGAGGAAATTGAAAATGTCACAAATTTTGAATATCTTGGCTCCATAATTAACAACAATGGAGACTGCTCAAAAGAGGTCAGAAGGAGACTGGCCATAGCAATACAGAGGTTAAATAAAATGAAGAACCTATGGCATAACACCAGCAAATTAATAAAAGTAAAACTTCTGAGAACGTGCATCTTTCTGGTAGCAACATATGGATGTGAATCATGGACCATTACTCAAACATTAAAGAAAAAAATCGAATCTTTCGAAGCAAAGTGTTACAGAAAAATTCTCAGAATATCGTGGACCAAGAAGAAGAAAAATATAGACATCCTACACGACCTGAACATCGAGGAAAACTGGCTCATAAACAATATCATGTCCCGGAAACTGAAATATTTTGGCCACATTAAACGTCATAGTGGCTTAGAGAGAGCAGTGATGGAGGGTATGGTACCTGGAAGGCGAGGCAGGGGCCGACCAAGATGACCGTGGACACAGGACATTGAAGACACCTTGAACATGACATTGGAGAAGGCAGGAGGGCTTACATGATGATGAGAATCACAGGACTTGTTCTAATGTTATATTGTATTAATCCTCATTTCCTTTACTTTGCAACTATGTACAACATTATTATACCTTAAAAAAAAAAATTAAAACTTGGAAAGTACTGACCCTCACAGTCTGAAATTTTAGATAAAGTCAAAGTGACATAAAAGTTGATGCATTAAACATGGGGAAACAACTATGTAATTTAGGAGTTAATTCAAAGAAAAGAACTCACTGCCTCATACACTTACATATCTATTCTTACTTAAACAAAGTCTTAATTCCATAACTAAAGACAACACAGGTATGACAATGTAATGTTTAGATGCTGTACCAGAAAGCTGATCAGTCTAATCACCAAAAATGGACATTAAAAAAGACAAACAATGTATACAAAATAATAAAGGGCAAATTACTCTGGTAATCTTACTTTCCCAGCCTTTTGCAATGGGAAAGAACTCAAAAGCTGTCTGATACATTTAAGTTATCTGCTTATATATAAACAAAATCTTAGTTCCATAACTTAAAGCAATAATGATGGCAAAGGTCAAAGATCAGTTTCAGAGGACACAAACTTATGACAATTAGTGCATATGCTTTCATTCAAGTAACTCATACTAATAGTACAAATCAATAACTCACACTATTAGTACAAATCAATAACTCACAACAAGTAACAAGAGTTACAGTTGACTCAACAACAAATTTTTTTTTTTTTTAAAGTGAATACCAAAACTATTGCCTGAACAAGTTCCAAGGGTATGTGAATTTGCAAAGCAGCAGAATGTAACAATGATAACAATAATAATATGTACAAGAAAACTCAGTGATTATATCCTAAATGTGCACAAACAACAAAACAAACAGATGTGCAGACAAACAACAAGTCTCACTTCAGACTTGGATCTATTACACAACAACATGGATCACTACAGACAGATGTGTAGACAATATGATCCAGAGATGGCTGGATAAAAATATTGACCAGAGATGTGTAGACAAGATGGACTACTGCAGACAGATGTGTAGACAAGATGGACTACTGCAGACAGATGTGTAGACAAGATGGACTACTGCAGACAGATGTGTAGACAAGATGGACTACTGCAGCCAGATGTGTAGACAAGATGGACCACTGCAGACAGATGTGTAGACAAGATGGACCACTGCAGACAAATGTGTAGACAAGATGGACCACTGCAGACAAATGTGTAGAAACGATAGACCACTGCAGACTGATGTTTAGACAAGACGGACCACTGCAGACAGATATACAGACAAGATGAAGCACTGTAGACAGATATATAAATAATAAAGTCAGCCTTTGTATAAGAACTAATCAAGTTTTCTGGGTTTATTCATATAGCCTTTTTCTTGTGTGCACACCTTCTCTGGTGCACAGACTTTCCCTGGTGCACATACTTTACCTGATGCATCAACGTGACTTCAGAGTTTTATTTT
The DNA here is from genome assembly GCA_024509875.1 of Oreohelix idahoensis. Taxonomy (NCBI): domain Eukaryota; kingdom Metazoa; phylum Mollusca; class Gastropoda; order Stylommatophora; family Oreohelicidae; genus Oreohelix; species Oreohelix idahoensis. Next base: position 86,805 of record JAMPIV010008541.1, on the reverse strand, counting down.
GTCTTGTTTTGATATGCCTGAAACATGCCCGTCCACCTTGTAATGTTTTTTTCATTTATATTATAAAAAATTCCACAAAAATCAAGTTCTGACAGTTATTTGACGCAACAACATTGAGGATCTGACAGTAATATGACTCAAAAATCAAGACAGTGTACTACATTTCACAAATATATAGATCTGACAGTGTAAAGTGATGTAAGTGGTAAACCCTGACCATACAACATGACATAAACATCAAGATCTGACAGCTCAAGATGACGTATGAATCAGTATCTGAATGTAACATGGCTAAAAAATCAAAATCTAACAAGGTATCTCAGACAAAAATAAATATTCTGACAGATTAACAGAACATAAACATAAATATGTAATAATCTAACATAATGAAAAATGATAATGTGGTGCCACATGACACAAAATTAAAAATCAGGCTGTCTGATATGCAGACAAATCAAAAGCTGACTGCTTAAGATGACAAAAATCTAATAAAAAGGCAGTAAAAAAAAAATTCAACATTTGATAGCATAAAATTACTGAGATAAAAATGAATATCATCAAGAAAGACATCATAACATCACATAAGATGCAAGATCTGACTGATTGACATCATTACATGACAAAAGATTTGAGATGTGACAGGTTGAGATCAGACAGATTGACATTATAATATAGCGAACAATTCAAGATACAAATTACCGACATTGCAACATGACATAAGATTTAAAATCTGACCAACTCACATCGTAACGTGACACTAAAAATCAAATTTTGACAAAACATAGCATACAATGGCACCAAAAAATAAAAAACATTGAAGATCTGACAGTGTAACATTAAATAAACAATTAAGAGCTAACAGATGACAGTATATGATCACATAAGAGATCAAGATTTGACATCTGTAACTTTATACAGACATGAAAATCTGACAGACTAACATCATGAGTGAAAGCATTATCATGATGATTTTACCATACACTTTGACCTGTCACATAAAATGTGTACACACTGTCACTGTACATGTACACACTGACATTATAGAAGTGAATATTCAGTGTACATAAATAATGTCATGGTACTCATTGAATGAAATCACTGTGTTCCTGCTGTCTTTGATATATACCTAATCTAGCTGTGGAGAATGTTCATGCTGGAATGAGGAAAACAAACAAAACACACCAAAAAATTAAAGGTTAAACAAAATATTTATGCAGCACTGCTGACAGACTACAAAGATAAAAACATTCATTAGCGGGGCTCGCGAAGAATAGAAGGATTGAAATGGTATGACAAGATCACCACTTAGAAAGTGATGGTAAGAACTGGATAAATACCACTGGAACAAGAAGTGAAAACTGGATAAATACCACTGGAACAAGAAGTGAAAACTGGATAAATACCACTGGAACAAGAAGTGAAAACTGGATAAATACCACTGGAACAAGAAGTGAAAACTGGATAAATACCACTGGAACAAGAAATGAGAAGACGCTGGAATTGGACAGGTAAAGGTATTGCCATACCAGATACTGCTGTGAAATGTTAGAGAGTCTTCACTTTACTAGGCCCAGCTTCGAGAGGTGGGATGATCAGTTCTGTTAATTACTGACGTTGCAGCAGGGTAGGCTGGTGTGTGACGCCAGCATGTTTCAAACCTGATACTTTTACCATGAGAGGCCAGCACAAATAACCACTGTATCAAACTGGACGCTCACGTTGAATAAAACACACATTAAACAAAAAAGTCAGTTGATAGCATTACAAGGCAGTCTCTGTAATGAAATCCACATGGTAGGTAAGAAAAAATAGAGGGAGACTAAAAAAAAAACAAAACAAGAAGAAATGAAGATTGACATGACAGCAATAAATAAGACAAGGAAAAAGCCTAAATTGATGGCACAAGACAGGAAGGCTTGGCTTGCTTTTGCTGAGGACCTGTGCACCACAGGGAGCTGAAAGTACTAACTGATTTACTGTTGGCTACTTCTTCTTCTTCTTGCGATCGCATCTTTGATGATTACACCGTCAGACGAGTTCTCATGATGAATTCGACTGTTGTTTGAAGTTCCTCTTTAACTCCATATAGCTTTGAGTTTAGTGTTGAGTCACTGGGCCAGTATATCTTTCTTAACTGGTCATACAGAGGACAGTCCTGTAGAACATGCTCAGCAGTTTGTTCGTTTAATCCACATGTGCACAGTGGTGAAGCAGACAATCGTAACTTGTGCATGTGTTTATTCAGTTTGTTATGCCCTGTCCTGAGTCGAAAAATAGTTATCTGTCCCTGCCGGTCGAGAGTGTGATAGTCGTCTTTGGGTTGGTTCTGTTCTCTTCTGATAGTCTGGATAGCTCTCTTTTTCTCAAAGTATGTGACTTCATTATCTTCTTGTTCACATTCTCCTCCCTTTTTTGCAAGTTTATCTGCCTTTTCATTTCCGGGTACACCACAATGAGATGGTACCCACTGAAGTATGGTTCTCTTTTTGGCAGCTACCTTGTTTAGTTCATTTCTCAGATGCGGGAGTTTACCACCCTTGAGAGCTTGCAGGACAGACAGTGCATCTGTGAGGATGACTACCTGGTGGCAGTCAGAGTTGGTGTTATAAATCATATTTGCAGCTTGCTCTAGAGCTTGAACCTCAGCTGTATAGTTGGAACAGAATTTACCAGTGGGAATGTGCCTAGTCTCATAGTGGTTGTCAGGATATGAGATAAAGATACCGGCACCTCCATTCCTAACAGCATTAGTTGCTGATCCATCTGTATAGGCATGTATCCATGATTGATCGGGATAGCTTTCTTGGATCATACTCAATGTAGCAGTTCGTTTTTGCAGATCATTATACTCACATCCACTTGTGAGACCACTGACTGATGTATTAATTTGGAGGGCACTGACTGTTGGCTACAAAAACTAATATAATATTCGTACAAGTAAAAACAAAACTGACAACGTTATCTAGTAACAAGTGTAAGTTGTATCAGTTTGTTTTCTCCCTTGTATTTTTTTTTCTTGTGTTGTTTTTGTTTTGTGACTTATCCGTGAAAAAAATGAGTGTCACAATCAATACATGGATTGGTACTTACAAAAAAATATCACATAATTTGACATGTTACATTACAACTAACAAGAAATATCACACAATTTGACATGTTACATTACAACTATCACCTTGTGTCTAATTAACACCTTGTCTAATTAACACCTTGAATTGTTAAATAACCATTAATATTCAAGCTGGTACTCAGTACCACTGAAGTCAATTTTACAAATGAACAATAGACTAGAAAAAAAAAACCAGCCACACTTTACTACTGGCATTTGTTCATCGTTGGAGACTTTGTCAATAGAAGCGTTTCTCAAACATTTTGGTCTCAGAACCACTTTACACTCTTAAAGATTATTGAGGACCCCAAAGAGCATTTACTTGGGTTATATCTACTGATTTTTACCAAATTTAGAAATTGAAACTAAGACATTTGAAAATATTTATTTATTAGTTAATTTAAAAAAAGAACAGTAACAAAGCCATAACATGTTAACGTAAATAACACATTTAAAAAAAATGAAAAATAACTATATTTTCCAAAACATAAGCAAACAAAAATTAGTGCGAAGTCTGGCATTGATTTACATTTTCAGCTTGATAGAAAACAGCCCGATTGTCATATCTGTTTCTTACACTCTTAAAAGAACAAGAATGACAAAGGCAAATAACGTCTTTGATTATTAAGAAAATGGTATTGACCTCGTGGCCCCCTGAAAGAGTATCAGAGACCCCCAGGGGTCTGCGGACTATACTTTGAGAACCACTGTTCTATAAGGTGGTTGAAAAGTCACTCCCTGCAATCAACAAGTTTCCTCAATGTGTGTCCTATCCATCTCCATCGTTTTCTTCTCATCTCTTGTTCCACTGGCACTTGTCATCAGTTCTGTGACATATTATGATAAAAGCTTTCATATATCTATTTCATTATCTACACTTTTCTTTTACCTAGCTTTCATCTACGCACGTTTTGTTAACACAAAACCCTCCTACAATCAGAGATCTGTCTCTTTTTCTAATTTAGCACGCCTAATTTATTTCTGTTCTCTATTTCCTTTGATGAATGTTTACCAGCAGACCTATTAGCTAACGTAGAGCCGGTTACCTGTAATTAAACGCCAGCGATTGAAAATCGTGGTAATAGGATTAGACAGCGATCAGAGGAAATAATTTGAGTAAGAAGGAGCAGATAATTTTGGAACAAAGGAGAGACAATTTCTATTACCCTTCCCTGAATCCGTTCGTTGAAAGGTAATTAAACACGGTGAGAATCGGCAGATCAAAGGACGGGCTTCGCTCGATTTCGCTCGATTGCCAGAGACTGCAAGCGGTAAAAGGCGTGAAAATTCTCTCTGATTCGCAGATCGAACGAGGAAAAGACAAAATCTAAACGTAGGTGTTAAAAGTAACAAGTCTGAGCTAAGTTCTGGAAATTTAATATATATTCTCCAGCTTTTAAAATCCATTATTCAGTACTCCACAGATTTTAAAGACATCTAGCTTCGATTTCTAGAATCCCTTGTTTTAGTGAAGTTTCTTAGTTTTTCGTTAGAGATAGGCTTAGAAGTTTGTGTGAAGGTAATTATATTTACTGGTATTTTTGAGTGATTTAAGTGGTAAAATCGTCAATTATATTTTACTAGTTTTTTGTGTGCAGAGTGATTTACTAGCTGGTCCGTCATTTATATTTCTCTAGGTTTTACTGTGTTACAGTGGCTAGCAGAACAAATAATAATTTCAAGCTAAACTATGCTAGCTATAAAATACATTTTATTAATTGCTAGTAACCAGTCAGAGAATATTTTAACCGACAAGTAAATGCACTGTTCATTATGAGTATTGACGAAATATATATTTATTTCTAATTCATAATGATTAATTTTTTTTTTAATGACTAGAATTTACTGCACAGGAGTTTTAAACGATAAGACAAGCTCTAAAGCTTGTAGTTTATAATTTAAAGTTAAATAACGGAAGTGGATAAATACTGTATTTTACGCGGGTTAAGGATAGGATTGGAAATACTATATTATGGTTAAGTATTTGTATTTTTTTCCTCCTTTACACAGTATTGGGTCAAACCCTAAACCTTACCAGCGGCTTCCATATAAATCTGAGAGTAACCATACAAAAGAACAATTTAATTAATATCTGGGTTTCATCAAGGTAAACCTGTCTGAGGTTGTGTTTACACCCAGAAAGAGACCGAATACCACCCAAAGAACATTAAGAGTGACTTTGTAACTGGGCATATAGATCCAGATTTCTTTTCCAATTTCATTTACAGTCAGCCCGTTGCGGTGACCTAACAAACATTAACATTTCCAAACATTTGACTATTTGTGGTGTGACAAGGAATTTTTATACTGAGAGAAGTTACCGACCTGACATTTCCTATGTACTGGAAACCTCAAGCTATTAACACTGTGAGCGCTGGTAAATTTCTTACCTGGACAAATTAAATGTGACATAAACAGTAATCCTAAATAAAAATAACAAAGCGAATGCTCCCCGGAGAAGTGGACTTAATCTGTCTTTGAGGAGCTGGGGTCCTCTTTGCCAGTGTTGCTGTGTGTGTGTCCCCTAAAGATTGTTCCAGAAGATACAACACAAGTATTAGGTAAGAAAGAATGCTCGTGGCCACGGTTGTCTGAGAAGAGAGGAAGGATGAATGAATAACTCTCATATATATCTTGTAGAATCCTTGTACTCACTTTGTGTATTTTTTTATGCAAGTTTTGCTAATGCTGTCCCTTTCAGAATAGATTAACGTATAAACTCTGTTCTTTACTGTAGAGGGAAATCCTAGACCATAGCGTATAAATCTTTGACTCTTTGGCGGTTAATAACTTTCTTCTAATGGGATCTTGTCTCAACAGAGGGAGGGAGGATTACACATATGAGTCTAATTCTATAATTAATTCATTAACTATTGTTTATTTCTATTTGATTGATATTCAAATTATTGCTGTTGTGAAGTTTCTTTATGATAAATAAAATTTACATAAACTTTATTTACATGTGTTGGTCAGTTTGTCCCAACATATCCCTACATCCATTAAGATAGTTTTCACGTTTGTGCGTCTAATTGTCGTCACTTATCTGTGTGTGTGTGTAGATGTGAGTGGTTGAATATATATACTTGTATATATTTATAGGATAACTGTCTGATCTAAAAATCTCAGTCGTGACCGATAGGCTGGATAGATTATCTCTCAAATCCAGGGACAGACTTTATCTTTCACCATTTCACTCGTGAAAATCTATTTCTTTACCTTATTTCCCACTGAGCATCACCTGTTCTAGTTCTATTCAGACGGGACCAAAAATGATCTTAAATACCTATTTAAAAAATCTACGACAAGTTCCACATTAATGATCTTGTTATACCACTTCAACTTTTATATTCTATACAAGCACTCATATATGAAAGTCTACAGGTGTTTGTTTGTTTGTGCTGTCTCCATGTTTCAAAGCCGTACAAAAGGACTGACTTGACATTTCAATTGAACATTCAGATTTTTTGCATTGGACTTGGTTTCTTTTGATCTCCATGTATTAGATAATACAATAGTATTATTAAATATGTCATAATAATAATAATAATGCGTTTTTAATTAGGTCAATGTATCGCACAAGTCACCCCACATAGGTCACCCCAAACAGGTCACAACACACAGGTCACCCCACATAGGTCACCCCATACAGGTCACCCCACACAGGTCACCTCACACAGGTCACCCCACATAGGTCACCCCACACAGGTCACCCCACATAGGTCACCCAACATAGGTCCTGGGAGTCTCTGAGAAGACAAAGAAAGAATAAGATTATTCCTATCTCAGGCGTGTGTTGTCAATAGTAACTAACGTGCATAGGGCTGGCAATCTCATAATACAAAACAACCACTGCAGGAGCATGAACTTTGAAGCAGGTTTCCTGCAAAAGGGACCAGCTGATCAGTAAAGAGCAAAACAAGGATTTAGTGGTGATCATGATGACTGTACGTCCCCAGAAATGTTCTCTGTCCAGTTTCCAACAACAGTCCTACACCTAACTCTACATGTCATATTTTTCTTCTTAAACTCATAAATCACGAGGTGTATCCTTACAAAAACACAGTCATTTAATTATATACTGAAAACCAGGTGTTTAGCTGTCAAAGTAGCAGGTGTCGCGCAAGGACAGGATATATGAACCATACAAATATTTGACCTGTTTAGTTTGAGATTTTCATTCTGCAAAACTGTGGGAGGCCCTGACAGATATCCACTGTCTGACAAAAAAACTATGGGGGCCCTGAAGATATCCACCCTTTGACACCAAAACTGTGGGGGCCTGTCAGATAACATCTTTGACAACAAAACGGTCTAAGGTCCTGACAGATATCCACCTTGACAGCAAAACTGTGGGTCCAGACAGATATCTACCCTTTGACACCAAAACTGTGGGAGGCTCTGACAGATATCCACCCTTTGACAACAAAACTGTGGTGGGCCCTGACAGATATCCACCCTTTGACAAAACTGTGGGGGGTCTTGACAGATATCCACCCTTTGACAACAAAACGGCGAGGTCCTGACAGATATCCACCCTTTGATAACACAACTGTGTGGGTTCTGACAGATACTACCCTTTGATAAAAAACTGTGGGGCCCTGACAGATATTCAATATTTGACAAGAAAACTGTGAGGGCCTTGATAGATATTCATAAATGAACAATAAAAATGTAGGAGGCTCTAAGAGATATCCACAACTTGACAACAAAACTGTGGGGATCCTCAAGATATCCACATCTTGACAACAAAACTGTTATGTATAATCACTGTTTAAACAAGCAACTCAACAAGAAAATGTTATCATCAACGTTTGAGATCAAATTTTTCTCATAGATTGTGTCACTAAACATTATTAAGTGACCAGTCAATATACAGATATGAATCAGTTACACATCTTTGCATGCACAAACCACCAGAAGCACACCCACACACTAAATTTCTGGCCACTATAACTGGTTATTACCATAGTGTTATCAGGGCTCAAAATGGGAGCAAAGAATGGTAACACTGCACCTTACCTGGAAGAAGCTGACTATGGAGGGTTGGGCATAGTATCAGCCACGCCATCTTGTGGAAAGTTTAAGATACAAGAACATGAAAAAGGTATGGGTGCTTGCACAGATCAGAAGGATTCCCCAACCCTACTATTGGTTAAGTGATTAAGGCAGTTTCCTCTTGTAGCACAACCGAGTTCCAGAACCAAAATCAGATAGCATCACGCTCCAGCCTACCCACCCGTAAATGGGTAGCTCTGCTCTTGAGTTAGGGAAGGCAAAGACGTAAGGAAGGGAACTGGTACCCCACCTCATAAAAAAGCTGATATTGTGATGTCTCTAACACTTCACTCCTCAACGGCAGTACCTGCTATGGGATTTCCGTCACCATTGTTTTTACCCTTACCACTGAGCAACAAAGATTGATTCTCCTAATACCATTCCAGGCTGATCCATTTAAGATCTCAAGTAAACTTCTTATTCAAGTACAGTGCTAGCTGGCATAGGTGATATTGTCTCTCCACAACCTCATGTTCTCAGTGCTATTAATCATTTCTGTTGCTGACTTCTTTCCTCCATGTCATGATGTCAAACAGTCTCTTTGTCGTTTGCTAACATTTTTCCTTCTATTTTTCCTGTCGTCACAATATATTCCTGCTGTCCACGGCTCCTAACTTCCCCAAAGAAAATAGATTTTTCCTTTTATTTTTCCTGTCATCACAGTATATTCCTGCTGTCCATGGCTCCTAACTCCCCCAGAGAAAATAGAATTTTCCTTCTATTCGAGTATTAAGCTTCCTGTGCACACAATAATAAACTTAATCCCATTAGATAATATGGCTGATCAAACTCCTCATTTTATTACAGAAGTACTAAAGCTCTTTTCCAATAAACTATAACTATAGCACGTTTCACTAGCTTTGCCCAACTTCAAATGTAATTATCTGATTAACCGTCTAACGTATTAATGCCATTTTTCGCATACGATGTTATATTGGGTTAGACCCAACAAATATATACTTTATATCTGTGCATCTTGTCCAGTTCCCACAAACGGATGAAATCCTTTGATCTTTGTCGGCATACTAATTATTGTGTATCGAAAAAAGAAATTTTACCACTTCAGTCACAGATTCTGTGAATTGAATAGGCATAGGCGTGTCTACTATTACAATAATGTGGCCATCACGTTTGCATATGAATACCTGTTGAAGATGATTTCTTAAATGATCTGCATGGGAGATACTCGTGACATTGTTTGTCATTGACATTTAATGCGCTACCAAACTGGACCTTCATTGATCTAATTATTTCAATAGGTATCACCACTTTGCGGTTCATAAATATCATAATGGAAAGTTTCTCCTCTACTGTGCTTGTAAATAACGGTAAGGTCATCTTTAAAGAAATTAAACTTCATCCGAATCATAATCAGATGTCTCTGAGAAACTGATAATCAATCTCGGCTGAATGAAGGACAAACCATCATTCGTCCAATATTCCTCTTCCTCTTGTAACACATGGTTCTCACATTTCTTCCAATAATCCCTGGCTATGTTCGAGATGGCGGCTTTTGTAAGTATTTCAACATCTTTTAATTTGAACGTCCTATTTTCTGTTGCTACCTGTTCCTTAATTTTAGCCCAGACTAATTCTATTGGGTTTAAGTGAGAATGGTAAGGAGGCAATCTTAAACATCTGTGACCATGTTCATGGATTGCCTTGTCTATGTGAAATATCTTTGTATGCTGTGTATTTTTTACAATTTCAAGTAATTCAGGCTTCAGGGACATTTCGTTGAATGGAATGTTGTTTTTGGTCAGCCAAATCTTTATTACATCTTTAGTACTTGATGAATTAGGTACTTTATCTTCTGGTGCCACAACGTTGTGATATGAAGCATTGTCCATTATCAAACACGACCGTCTATCCAATGAAGGAAGTACATGATTCACAATCCAATCTTGAAATATCTTGCCATTCATCTCTGTATGATAATCCCTATTATCTGTGGATTTTGAAACAAATATGAGTTCAGTATTATTTAGAAGCCCATGATGGCTGCTTCCTGCATGTGCAATTATTAGGCGCTGTCCTTTGCTGCTTGGTACTTGTCTCTTAGTTGTTCCATCAGATGATTGCCATTCTCGTTCATTACTGTGGTGCGCATTGATCCAAGTTTCATCTAAATACACAAAATCATAACAATCTCTTCTCATTTCTCTGACCTCGCGTAAATATTTGCTTCTCATTGCAACTATATGAGGCTTCTCACAAATAAGGTTTCTACCACCAACATATTTTCTAAAAGTGAATCCCAATCTCCTAATAGTCCTCCATAGCGTAGATTTGGAAATATCAATGTCATTATTCTTTCTTAACCAAATTTTCAATTTCCTTAAAGTCACTGCCTCATTATTGTGAAACATATTGCACATTTCTCTGCGGATCAATTCTGTGTCAAAATTATCCACCACTCTTGGCCTATTTTTCGTGTGTAAAACAGTGGAATTAGAAATTTCAGATGTCGCTATCCAGCGGTGCAATGATCGTTTGCTTATCCCCAAGGCGTGAATAGTCCTCTTTTGTGGGTTTGAAATAGAATGATATAGTTTTCCTCGAGTAGCTTCATTGCAGAAATACTTAAAAATCCTATTTGTGATTTGCTGTAATGTCATAAAATGTACTCGCAGACTCATTTTTCCTTCTTAACCACACAATAATTTTTGTAGACACACCTCTGATTGACAATGTGTGCATTGCACCGGATATAAACTGTTTTATGTTCAAGAAGTGCGATTTCACGCAATTTCACTCAAAAATCATGCCAATTGCTTGATAAACCAAAAATGTGCAAATGAGGTCGTATAATTTACTGTAGACATTTCAATATGTGTGCGTGTGATGTGTGTTGGCAAGTAGGATTTTATATTATATCGCAAAGAAACGAAAATTGAAACCAATGGCCGCATTTTAATGAAAAATTTAATTCATAGGGTCTATACCATTTCAAATTCACACACAAAATTTCACTTATATGCGTTATATATTCGCTGAGATATAGCATTTTGAAGTTGGGCAAAGCTAGTGAAACGTGCTAGCTTGCTTCTCCCCCTTTGCCCCCCCCCCCCCCCACATCCTCTCCTGGTAAGATTAATAATGCATATACCTACAACAAGATAATGAATCATGGCCCTTCCTTTTCCACCCCATGTCCTCTCCCGACAAGATTAATGAAGCACACATCGATGTGCAACATAATGAAGCACATGTCTTGCTTTCAACCATTTCTTTTTATCCCACATTTTCTCCTGACAAGATTAATGAAGCACATACCTATGACAAAATAATGAAACACATGTCTATGACAAGGTTAATGAAGCACATATCTACGACAATGTAATGAAGAACATATGTATGACAACGTAATGAAGCACATATCCATGACACCACAATGAAGCACATATCTATGACGACATAATGAAGTACATATCTATGACAACGTAATGAAGCACATATCTATGACACCACAATGAAGCACATATCTATGACAACCTAATGAAGCACATATTTATGACAACATAATGAAGCACATATCTACGACAACATAATAAAGCACATATCTATGACAACATAATGAAGCCATTTTCCTACATCTGCTCCAAGCTTCATTATGGTAAAATATACTTTTAACAGCATCTCAGAAAAAATAGCAATGGATTGACAACATAAAGGAATGAACAAATCTACTAGTCACAGAAATAAAGAAGCTAACAATCGATAGACAAAAGTTGTGTCTACTAGTCAAACCTTCAATCTTTTGTGGTGCCTCAATAATCACGTGTTATGGGACTAGTTAAAAATTTAAAAACAAAATCCATGCGGTGATGTTTCTCCTCCCCCATTGCCAATGTTATAATGAGGCAGAAACGAACATGTGAATTCTACCTAATACTTCACACAAGATAACTGTCTTCCTCCACCTACTCTTAAGACCATCGTCATCATCATCATGTTCCTTATGGATGATGGAACCACTACTACAGCAACCTCCTTGCTGGAAGCATGGAACAAAGCATGGAACAAAGCATTCGTGTGATAATGCAGCAGTGGTTTTTGTAGCAATTTGTTTGACATGATGAGGTTGCCAGCCTCATGCCCAACCTCACATTATTTGCCTCTTATGACATGCATTAGGGTACAATAGTTGTACTCTTTCTTTGTCTGTTCACAGACTTCCAGGAACGACACAGGGCTCTCAATATCAGAAGGGATAATATGTTTCCATTATCTGGATTACAATTCTCAACCAGGCAAAAAGATTTTATATTTGGTCATGTGCTCTAATGTAACCAACGGAACTTTTGTCTAAGCTGAAAGTGACTTGCCTTGCCAAAATGAGGAAAAGCTCCTGTTTTAGCAAAAATCATTTGGGTTACCATTACTTTTGAACATGTAAACATATTATTTCCCTTGATATAAAAAGACACTGAAGTTCTGTGTGAAATAAAAAAAAACCTAAGTAAAACACCCAAAAAAAAACCTAATGCCTTTCTGCACCTGAAAAACCCACACACCCATACCCACATAAACACACCCATACCCACATAAACACACCCAAAAAAAGTGACTAGAATGAGGCAAGGGAAGTCACCTACCATGACTTTCAAGCTCTCTCAAACACTCAGTGAAGCCAGGACATTGTGCTAGTGAAATGATGCGAAGGGATTCATCATTGTGAATATTGTACAGACACGATTATAACAACTGTAGCACTACTTATTACAAAACAGACTTGTATTCACAGTGTTGGGTACTGCATTCACAACTGCCATTCAGGATAGTCCTTTTCCATGTCACATGTCAGTTTAAAGACAATATTCACATGAAAACCCCAAAATGACAATATCAGACTAAATGCATACTTTTTGGTATGTCTGGATCATCAAAGGAGACCCTGCCTAAATGTTTGCTAGCCCCTGAACTCATTAATTCATTCCACGCCAGTTACCTGTTATCATGGGCCTTAACAACTTTAAACCGAGCTTTCCTGTCCTGTGCCATCCATTCATGGTTTCTTTCGTGTTTTCTGTATCCACTTCATGTCCACCAAAGTTTTATTCTCCACATGTTTTATGATTTCCTCCATATCTCTTACCCAGGGGATTCCAGAACAAGGACTGCCTTGTAAATCTATCAGCAGACTTGCTCAATGTGTGTCCTTTCTATGCCAGAATCTCCTTCTCATCTCTTGTGTCACAGACACTTGTTGGGTTTTGTCATCAACTTCACATTGGTGATTTTGTCATACCATTTCAATCCAATCCTTCTTTTCTATGCAAGCGCCAATTTATGGAAATCTTCTGCGACTCATTCTTTAGGCTATACATTTCTCTCTACCTCCCCCACCTTGTCATAGTCTCAGGCCCCAGGGCTGAAGCCCTCCTGTATCCGTCCCCATCCTTTCTTTTCAAGCCAGGGTATATCAAGATTTTCAGAATATAATTATAAATGGTGTCACGTGAAAGATAATTTATTTTACCATTTTGTCCATAATTTGATTACTCCTTTAAATGTTCTGTTTTCCGAGACATTTTGTATTTTCTTTTTCTTTCCTTTTCTACCTTTGTGGCCAAACTTTCTCACCCTCTCAAACCCCACCCGAGGTTGTTTACGCTGGCCAGCTGCGGTCAGCTAACGCTAGACGTAATGTTATCTACACGCACCTGTTCGACCAGAGAAACATTTCTCGGGTCCGCTTTAAGTGTTAGAACGAGCCAAGACGGTTTCTGTGAAAGAAACGGTTCGTTAGCGGCGGGTACCCTCTGTGGTCCCAACAGGGGAATTTCTCTGGTCGCTTTAAAACGTTTGATGACGAGCGGCGGGTACCCTTTGAGGCCTGGGGAACTTTCGCACGATTTCTTTTGTCTTCTCTAGATTACGTCTTTCGCCGAACTTCTGTAGAAATACGCACGCCAGGTGTTCGGGGGGAGCGTCCCTTGTAATCTATAAGAGTAGACTGGTTTTAATAGACAAAGACATTCGTAAATTTTCCTGGCCCGAGATAGACCATTATGGAAATAAGGCAAACATTAACACAGAACTAAATGTTTTTCGCCTATTTCTTGGCATTTTTCGGGGTGAGTTGACATATCTTATAAATATGATATATTCATGTTAGCTTTTATATATATCTGTTAGGGAAGTGAATTTATTTCTGAGGACTTCTCCTAGTAATTTATTCAGTGATAAGGTAGCGCTGTCTACGGCCTATTAAGTGGTGCTTACACTGTTACGGTTTATCATGGGTTAAATGTTAAACTTACAATAACAGATATTAGGCGTAGAATCAGTCCACGAATGCTTACCATTGGGTTAAGAGTCAGCAAAATTAACTGTCATTTCTGTAAGATAATGTCAGGTGTGGATTGTTCACTTTAAAACGGAATAGTGAGATGCAGGTAATAACTCTGGATTATAGGAGATAGTCACTTATTCCTTTTGATAGATATTTCTAGTGGCAAGGGAGGATCATTCTATGCTTACTTGTGTGGCTAGGCACTAGTCTATAACTTTCACGGAAAGCAGTCACCGGGCATAGATATAATTATATCGTATGATCTAGCCACAACTGTATTATTATAGCAAGAACATTGCATTTTCTTTGTACTCATTTTGTGGAAATGCTAATATATTTCCCAAAGGGGACATACGATTTATTTGTGTAATGTCAAATGCTGTAATCGGTTTATGTAAATTCATTTAATGTTGTAAGATGAATAAGCATATTAATTTAACTGTAACTACATGTTAGGTTTCCTGTATGTTGAGATTGGGAGAAGAGGAGTAGATTTTGCTGTCAGAATATTTAATGACAGTTACATGGGTGTGCAAAAGATATTAAGCCTATGCGGGCGCGTGTTGATAATTGATATTTTTAAGGAACAGGAGACATGGTTAAAGACAGCCCTAAACTATCATAGCAATAACTACAATAAATTTAATCCCATAGTGGAGCGAAACTTTCTGTATAAAGTTAGATTGATTTTAGCGTTGCTTGAAGTTAAAAGGTGTCTCTTTTGGGTCTCAGTTCCAGGGGGACCGACTCGCGAGAGCAGATTCCAGTCAGGCGAAGAACGAAATATTCTCTTCGATCTAGAGGGTTCTGAATACCGCTAGCGTCACGAATCGTCACACCCCGTTCCTGAATCAAAACCCCTTTTTGTCAACGCCAAGTTAAGCTCACGCAGTGCAACGGAGCCAACGCTAAATCTGGAATCGCCAAACGCAGTAGTAGTTCTCTACTCGCCTATTGGATTACCAGCCAGAGCATTGCGGCTTCCAGAATATCAAACCCGCTCAGCATGCCTATAGCAGAATTCCATATCACCCGCCTTTGTTGTGCCTAAACGGGGCACTCAGCAAACCACAGCCAAACCAGTTTAAACAGGATTTATACCAAGTACGAAAGCCGATTCTAGCGCCGGATAAGCGCGCAAGGGACAATTTGTCCTCAAGTGACTTCGTCCTGTGTATTTATTCCTGGATATATTAAAACCTCGCACTTAGGAGCGGCCAGCAAAGATATACAGCGTCTTCCAGCCCCTCACGCAAATTAGTGTCACCAAAGATAGCGCCTACATTGGATTTACAGGTCAAGTCCATCATCCATGGAGTATATCTTTACGTAAAGACATTGGAGCTATCCCATTTGGTCCCACGAAAGCGGACGGACATGCTGTCGCTCAGTTTGTTTATTTGGTCAGCAGGAGATAGACAGTCTTCCAGTCCCATCGCGAAATCAGGGGTGCCACCAACAATAGCGACTACAGTGGATTTATACAGGTCAAGTCCATCACCCATGGAGTATATCTTTACGTAAAAAAAGACACTGTCTGAAGCATTGTACTTGGTCCCACGAAAACCGACAGACTGGCAGACAGTTTACTTATTTCTCTTTGTGTTCTACAGGTTTTTATGAATGGTGATCTGTGTGTGTGATTGTTGGTGTATATGATTATCGATGAATATTTGATTATTGATGAAATTTTATGTTGTTGTGATGATATGCATTAATTCCATGCTTTTTCTTCTTTAATAAATTTTACACATTTATTAATGCGCTGTTCACGACCTTTCCATCCATATTTGTATTTTTAGCTCTTTACTATAATCTCTATGTATGATAAGAGAAAAGAGAGAGAGCAGGAGATGCTTAGACAGTAAAGTGAGTTGAGGCCTGGAGAGAGAGATCATTTGAATAAATCTTCTTCCAGGTTGTCTCAAGTCCATCTCCTATTTACACCTTATCTAAAGTGTAATCTATAACTCTGTCAGTCCACTAGCCCTTGTCGATTTCACTACAGTTGTCCAACTCGACAAATACTCTACACTCTAACTCAACCACGACAAATGGTAATTCACCAAAACCTTTCCATTATAATTTGACACACACACATGCACACACAGATGTACACCTTCTCATTCTAACTCTAAAAGGTAACGTATTTCTGTCCGTACATATAACATTATATATCATATAAACATATAACATTATATCATATAAACAATTCAATAAACATCATCTTCAGGTTGTTATCATCATCATTATCGTTGCTTTATCATGGCTCAAGGCTGATTTCAACTCTGTGCTGCTGCCTGTGGGTCACACTGTAGCAGTCGGACGATGGAGGGGTCACTCTTGGCTCCTTCGATGAACTCATCTATGGACAGCTTGCCATCCAAGTTCTTATCCATCTGACGAAAGATTTTATCTGTTCGCTTCTCTGGAGTGGACTCATCCTCCGGCATTTTCATAACTGTCCCCACCATTTTGTAGATAGCCTGAAAAAAGAAAGAATTAATCACATGTTGGTATTTCAGGAAATAAAAGAGCTTTCATGATATTAAATAGGCATCTTTCATCATCATTATCATTAATACCCTTTAGCTTGACCAGGTGCTTAGGCCTTCAACAAACACAAACCAAGTCCTCCTGTCACATGACTTCAATAAACACAAACCAAGTCCCTCCTGTCACATGACTTCAACAAACACAAACCAAGTCCCTCCTGTCACATGACTTCAACAAACACAAACGAAGTCCCTCCTGTCACGTGCCATCAGCTCTAGCTATTTCAGTGTCTCCCTCATCATTTTCATTTCAGTCTCCAGTTCTCTTCTCCATGTCTTTAGTGGTCTACCTCTGCTTCTTTTACACTGAGGATTCCATAATCTGGGCTGCCCTGTTGTGCTTTCAAAAGTTTTCCTCAATCTGTGTCTTATCCATCATCAGAATCTTCTTCTCATCTCCTGTTCCACTGACACTTGTCTGGTTTTTGTCATCCATTCTACATTGGTGATCTTGTCTGACTTTGTGCTCTGTTTATCCTGACTTGGTCATGTGTACATCTACAACCTGACTTTAGTCTATCTGTATCCTGACATTGTACTCTCTATATCCTAACTTGATCATGTGTACATCTACAACCTGACTTTAGTCTATCTATATCCTGACTTGGTCATGTGTACATCAAGAACCCGAATTTAGTCAATCTGTATCCTGACTTTGTACTCTGTATCCTAACTTGGTAATGTGTACATCTACAACCTGACTTTAGTCTATCTGTATCCTTCAACAGCCCTGACCATTCAGGTAACTCTGACATTTATGTCACTGCCCTCCGTCATGTATCGGCGACGACCGAACTCGTTTTTCGTTGGTGAATCGTCTCATTTTTCAAATGGGCGTTTTAGCTCCTGCTAGGATGAATATCCAGCATCATTTTGCATAATTCTGGTGGCTTCTGTCGTTATTTTCCTATCTATCCTTGTTTTTGCTTTGGTTCGTTTCGTTTCCTCAATTATCTGTTCTTAGCCGTCACTAGCTCCTACGTCACTTCCGCGTGACGCCTTATTTGTTCAGCCATTTTGAATGTTCCTTTCCTCGATCCAGCTAAGTGATTTTTTACGTATTTTAATATTGTTGTTCATTTCTGTCTTCGTTTCGTTGATTATTTACTCGACATGTCTTTCTGGTTTCACGATTTTCTTGCATTATTACTGTTATCGTTTCGCTCATCACCGTGGTTTCATCTGCTTGTATCGCTCATTTGACGTTTTCCTCATCATCATAGACCTTTGTAGTACCTATATGTAGTTCTTGTCCTTGTCACCTGTTCGTAACTGTGGCTGACGAAGGGTAAAACCCGAAACGTCCCTTGTCTCATGTGTACCGTTTACTTGTAAAACTGATTTCATACCATATTATTTTTTAATTTATATATTTGTTTTTACCAGTTTTACTGCAGCCTAATCATCCTCTGTTAAACACTATACCCAATTCATTGCTGCTACCCTGTTTCCGTTTTGTGATCATTTTATATTGTCCACGTCTCTTCTTTCATATTTTTGCGTTTTTTCAATATGCCCTACCAGAAACATTTGATTTCTTCTCTTCATGCCTTTATCACCAATTCTTTGTCTCTCATGCCTTCGGACATATCTCAGATTGCCACTGCCTTAGCCTTCACCACATACAAAAAACACGATTTACATGTCACTCTAATTTTCTTAATAACTGTCTCCGGGTTAGAGTTATCCCTAAAGGGTTTCTTTCCCACTTCCATCCTTCGACTGAACACTTTCATCCTTCTGCACTGCACCGCTTGCAATTAGTTGAAAAAAAGTGTTCCTTTCAACGCATGTGGTGTGTTATTGCTATGCATAAACGCCTGCTCACTGACTTGGAACTTTTGAAATCCAACCTCACCAACTTCGTCTATTGACTTCTTCGTACCCGACAGCCTTGCTTCTTATTCATGATACTAATAAGGAGCTCTACACTCGGCTGAGCATGCATAAAAAAGAAAAATTGCGTCGCCTCCGCCCTCATGTTCCTTCTGAATCTTCAGCGTCCCCTGTTCCCACTTCTACCAAAGTTATTTGCATTCCTCCTGATCTACAACTATCTCCTGATGAATTATCTGTTCTTAGTAAAGGTCTCAAGTTTGTTCCTCTTCGCTCGACATTTGATAAATATTCTATGCTCCAAGATGTCTACAGCTTCCATCGTCGCATGCGTCTTCAGTATTACCATAGGAAGGGTAATGATTATGAGCCAGACGGGGATATCTTTCGTCATTTTAATAAACCTAAGTCAGACTGGACTCCGGCTCCAGGTGCCTCTGCTGCTCTTGATTTATACATTGCTAACACTTTGCATGACATTAATCAACTTTCTCTACCCCGTCTACGTCGATCTAACCTGACTACTTCTGAGTGGCGGTCCTTGTCATCCCTCAAAAAGCGGGATGACATTATCATCAAACCTGCCGATAAAGGTGGTGCAGTGGTAGTTTGGCGAAAGGACTTGTACATTCAAGAAGGAGTCTCACAGCTCGGCAACTCCACCTTTTACTCACCCAGTTCTGGGGATGCCACAGTCCGCCATAATCTTACTGTTCATGCTACTATTCGTGATCTCATCCAAGATAACCTCCTTCCTTCTAGTGCCATGTCTCTCCATATTCTTGATAGTAGTCTAGGTAAACCTTCCTTCTACATGCTTCCTGAGGTTCATAAAATTAACAATTCGGGTCGACCTATTGTTTCCGCCTGCTCTTGTGCCACTGAACGTATCTCTGATTTCCTGGATAGTATTTTGCAACCATTAGTGGCCAATCTACCTTCCTATCTTAAGGACACCACCCATGCTATCACTATTTTTGATTCCATCCAATTCACACCTGACCACACTTACCGTCTTTTCCCTCTGGATGTTTGTTCGCTTTATACTTCCATTCCACACTCTGATGGCCTTAAAGCACTACGATTTTTTCTCGACAGACGCACTGACCTTACTTTTAGCACCGGCTCTCTTCTTCGCCTTGCGGAATTGGTCCTCACTCTCAACTCTTTTGAATTCAATGGCCAGTTCTTTAATCAAATTAGTGGCATTGCAATGGGCACCAAAATGGGCCCGAGTTATGCCTGCCTCTTCATGGGTCACTTTGAATATTTGGTGCTTCAAAGTTACGATGGACCATTACCTGAGTTTTACCGTCGCTATATCGACGATGGTATTGGTGTCACAGACATGTCTGAAGTCAACCTCCGTAGATTCATTGACTATGTTGGCAATTTCCATCCTCCTGCAATCAAATTCACTTCTCAGATTTCTACCACTTCAGTTAACTTCCTTGACCTCACTGTCAATATTACTCATACTGGCCTTACTACCTCTGTCTTTTATAAACCTACTGATGCTCATGGTTTCCTTCTTTAAACCTCTTCTCACCCTCCCAGCTGTAAAAATTCCATTCCCTACTCTCAACTTCTACGCTTACGTCGGATGTCACGATGAAGATGATTTCCGTGAACGAGCTCAAGAAATGTTCTAGTTTTTTCGCCAACGTCACTATCCTGACAGAGTCTTATCTTATGCCCTTAATCGCATTAGCCCCGTCACTCGTCAGGTTGCACTTACTGCTAAACCTACTACTACATCTGACAGACTCAAACTTGTCTTAACTTTCCACCCTCACTGTTTGGCGGTGAAAAAAATTCTGTTCCGTCATCTGCCTATTCTCCACTCCGATCCTGATACCAGAGAGTTGTTTCGTGATACCCCTTTGTTGGCATATCGTAAGGATAAGAATTTTAGGGATATTCTTGTGCATAGTCGCTTGAGACAAACTAGTCCTTCTCACTTTGGCACTAAACCGTGCCAACGCCGCATATTTAAGACCTGTCCTTTTGTACTCCAAACGCAGTCAGTCTCCTTTCCGAACGGTAAATTTGCCATTGGGGAGTCTTTTACGTGCGAATCCAGAAACATGACTTATGCTATCATCTGCAAGAGGTGTGGCATGACCTATATTGGTGAAACTGGCAGACGTTTGGCAGACAGGTTTCGGGAGCACTTGAATGACATCCATCATGGCAAACATTTACCGGTAGCCCTTCACTACAACAGCCCTGACCATTCAGGTAACACTGACATTCATGTCACTGCCCTCTGTTCATGTATCGGCGACGACCGAACTCGCTTTTCGTTGGAGAATCGTCTCATTTTTCAAATGGGCGTTTTAGCTCCTGCTGGGATGAATGTCCAGCATCATTTTGCATAATTCTGGTGGCTTCTGTCGTTATTTTCCTATCTATCCTTGTTTTTGCTTTGGTTCGTTTCGTTTCCTTAATTATCTGTTTGTTACCTATCACTTTGCTCACAGGCTTGTAAATCATCGCTGTGCGCAACGGAGCAGAACGCGAAAACGCTTCGAGTGTAAAAGCGTGCGAGTTGTGGAATGTGTGTGACACAGGTATTTAGTGTATGACGTGGACAGGGTCTGCTGCGGGGGGAACGAAGGTGATCGTTAAGGGCAGAAGTTTTTGGCTTGTGTTTTTTGAAGTGTACGGATATTTATGTGAGAGCGACAGACCAGTGTTTATTGTTATAAAATATTTCAGAGTCAGGATAATTGACTCAATTCATTATGATGTGTGCCTGATTGTATGTGGCTTAAGGAGATGGACAGTAAGTGATTTGAATAAATACGGATTTGTAAAGTATGAAGGCGTCGTAGACGATACATAGACATTCTGACTTTAAACCGGCACAACGACATTATTGCTTATGTCTGCTACTGAACACATTTGTATTACTGATGCACTGTCCTATCATCATATGCTCTCAAAAGAAGTGAAGTACACTTATGTTGTATTGTGACATATTAAATGTGATAAAACGTACAACAAGCTGTTGATCAAGATTATTCAAGTTGGCCATTCCTTACGTTACTGTTTAGACTGTTGTCTATTATATCAAAATACCTTACAAGACCAGTGCAGCACATTAATATACTCGTTACCCAATAGCCTTCAATAAGTATAAGGTAACAGTATAAATTGGTGGCCAGTATACACGGGATTTCGTTCTACCCACAAGATTTTATCAAAACGATACTACTGTCCCTAGCCACATCGACGAATTTTACAGTATCGGAAAACAATAGAAATTTCTGCGCAACCTATGCCAACCGGTTTTCTTCAAACTAGTGCCGTCAAGAAGAAACTTAAAGAGTAAACAGCACACTACAATCATAATATTTGCTGTACTTTACCAATAGAAGTTCGTATTTTCTTCATCAACGTCTTTGAGAAGGAAGTTATCATCACTCTACGCAGTTCCAGGTTGGATTCGTCAAGAAAAATTAAAGTAATCAAACAACATTTCTGCAGTCAAAACGAAGCACATTCATTCAATCAGCAAAACAAGATGGCTAGTTCTACATGTGGGAGCAATCTGCATCGATGAAATTTCGCTCTACCTGTTGCATATGTTGGAGGCAACAATACTGTCACGTGCATTTATACTTCTGAGGAAGGATCACAAAAAGATAAGTGGACTAGTTTGTTGTAACCTTAGTCTTGCACAATTCTATAGTAGAGCCTTTTTGTTTATCTGTTTTATGTTTGTTGTGGTTGGAAGGGAGGACGGTGTGGGACCTTGATAAGCAGAATTACATCTCATCTTCGGACGGGTCTGCAATCAAGGGTGTCAGTAGGGAAATTTATGTAATATTTTCTCAAAGAGGCCCGGCTCAAAATGCTGTGTGGAAAGCGCTCTTTGTGAATATACTATATTTACTTTATGTTATAGACGTGCTGTCCTGTTTTTTCACTGTTGTTTGTATTTGTCGATTGTTTTTTTTATTTAGTTTTTCTGCATTTTTGTACGTCTACTGTTGGTCTTCTCTAGCTATCATTATGTTGATATATGGATTTTACGTTGTAAATTCGTCTTGTTTAGTCTAACCTTATAGTGTAAGCATTCATTTCAAACATTATCTTTTTTTTCTACACCTTAGTATTTTCTTCTGTTGCTACACTATTGTATTACGTGTTCTGTCTTATAGTGTACGACACTAATTTTGTTTGTTTGCATTGATTACTTGCTAGGTCACATTTGCAGAGTACTGAATTTTAACGAATTGGCATTGGTGCTGTGCATCGCTCATCAGTACCCATATTCATATTCAGACTGGGAGCCGCGCTAGCGTAGTGGTTACAACACCGCTCTGGCGACCGGGTGATTCAGGATCAAACCCGGGCGACGGCATTTGAGGATTTTTCGTCGACCGGGAATTGGACTGGATTAACTCGAGACCTGGCGAATACATTTGAAGGAGTGTCGTCGACCAGGGATTGGCGGCTCCTGAGCCGACCCAGCTGCAATGGGTACCTCCGAAATCGGAGAGTATTTGCCTGAATGGCGAGGGACACCTGTCTCTGTACAAGAAAAAAGGGATACTCACGTAAAATCAATGTCAGGTTAGACATAGTATTAACCTGAGATTTCGCCTCGAGTATTAGCGGGCGTACGCAAAAAAAAAAAAAAAAAATATTCAGACTAAGTAACTTATAAATATATATATATACTTAAACTTACATAATGTCTAGTCTGGAGCATTTTATCCAGCTAGGTAAAGATATGGGAATGCAAGGCCAGGAGCATTAAAGAGTTTGCCATGGAGCAACTGGAAAGAGAAGAAAAGAAACTGGAAAGGGATGAGAGAGCAAGAATGAGAGAGATCGAAAAAGATGAACGAATTCAGTTAGAAAAATTGGTCTTTGAACAAAAGAAAAGACAAGAAGTGTTTGAACAAAAGAAAAGACAAGAAGAGTTTGAAGAAAAGAAAAGACAAGAAGAATTTGAAGAAAAGAAAAGACAAGAAGAATTTGAAGAAAAGAAAAGACAAGATGAGATAGATTTAGAGGCTAAGAAAGCCCAATTTCTGCATGAAGAAAAAATGGCTTCTCTAGAGTTGGATAGACTCAAATTGGAAGCTAGTAATAAACAGAGTAATCAAGAAGGTGCAGGCTCGGTCAAGAGAGAACATGCTTCATCTTTTAAACTTCACTTACCTAAATTTAATCAAAATATAGACGATATTTCGTGCTTCCTAAACCGATTCCAGACAGTGTGTGAGGAATACAAACTGGAAAAATCATCATGGGTGATACATTTAATGTCATTACTGACAGGTGAAGCGTTGACAGCTGTGTCAACAATGGATGAGGAAAACATAAAATCTTATGAGGCAGCTAAAACATTACTTTTAAGAAAGTATCAATTAGACGAGAATGGGTACAGGCTAAGATTTAAAAAACTCACACCCGAAAGCAACAAGGACTTTAGTGAGTTCATTTCAACTATAAAGTTATGCTTCAATCGTTGGATTGAGTTGGCAAAAATCAAACATACATATGAGGACTTGATGGACCTTATTTTGAGAGACAAAGTACTTTCCTCCATTAGCCCTGATTTTTTGGCCTATTTACATGAACGGAAGCCAGAATCGTTACAATCCCTTGAGTTGTTAGGGCGTCAGTTTATGACGGCACACCCAGGAAAGAGTGTGAACAACTCTGCTATTAAAGAGGCATTACCTGTTGCATCAGCTCATTCGGTGCAGATACACAGCCCTAGAGCTCGATCGCAAAGTATGGATAGAAATTTTGGCAGGAATAATGACCGAAATAGTGGATCTTTCCGAGGACGGTACAATTTTGGCAATCAACCTTATCACAATCAGAGAAACTACCAACGATATTTTGATGGAAATAGACCATCACAGGGCTACTTTCAATCTAACAGAGGATGGCGTAGATCTGATAATACCTACATGAACAGAGGAGACAGATCCTATTATACAAAGAACAACCAAAACTCTCCTCCATCTCAACACTGCCCAGGGTGTACGTGTCCTCAGCATTCTAATAATCCTCAGAATGGCAGAGAGAGTCGGAATTATTACCGGGGTAATAACAACTTTAATCGCTCGCGGAGCGTGGATCGAAAAAACTCGAATTGGAGTCATAATAGTAACACAGGAGCGGTTAATCCCAATGGGGAAAACACAAATATTGCAAATGCGTGTGCTGCTGATTTATTTAATCCATCAAATTGTTCAGAATGCAGCACTCTGTTTCAGCCGGATGTGGTCTCCAGACTTTTTTGCGGACATCCTGTGCCCGCGTTAGTACCTGCATTAGCCTCTCATGATGGGAAAGGCTCACTAATGTTTAACGGCGGTTTTTTAAATAATCAACTAGTTTCAGTCTTGCGTGATACAGGTTGCACAACTGTGGGGGTACGCAAATCTTTGGTAGACCCATCTTGCTGCACCGGGGAGAATGTAAAATGTGTCCTATTTGGAGGCACGGTGGAATTCTATCCTGTGGCCATTGTGCACATTGATACTCCATTTTTCTCAGGTCAAGTTAAAGCATGTTTATTACAGGAACCAATTGCTGACATAATCATGGGCAATATTGTGGGTATAAAAGCGTGTTCACTCAAAGATATAGAAATCTGGGAACGTCAGCATATACTACACGCTAATATGGTCATTACAAGAGCACAGGCACAGGCTCAAGAAGAAGAAGAAATGACTAACAATCATGACAAGGATGACGATCAACATCATATACCTATGCTAACGAAGACATCATTTATTGATATGCAGAAGAATGACAATTCTTTGAAAAGATTTTTCAAATTAGTAAAATCAAATGATGTGGGATGCTCAGAAAGGTCACAGCCATGGTATAAAATTAAAAATGACATATTAATTCGTAATGCTAGAGATGCTACATCGGTACAGCAGCAAATTCTGGTACCAACCAATATTCGACCTTACATTCTCAGTCATGCGCATGATACAAACTGTGCAGGCCACATGGGCTTTGCTAGGACGAAATATAGAGTCTTACAGCATTTTTATTGGCCTGGAGTAGCCAGGGATGTCAAATTATTTTGTCGTTCGTGCAAGACATGCCAACAAGTGGCTACAAAGGGGCTTACCATAATGCACCTATACAGGCTGCTGATATTTCGGTGCGACCATTCGAAAAAATGGCCATAGACTTAATAGGTCCACTGTCAGTTCCGTCAGCCAGAGGTCATAGATATGTCCTCACCTGTATTGATATGTGCACCAGGTGGTCAGAGGCAATACCTCTTAAACATATTGCTACCACCGATGTGGCTGATGCACTGTTCTTCATTTTTACGAGAGTGGGGTTCCCTGACAATATTTTATCAGATAGAGGAACACAGTTTGTGTCAGATGTCATGTCGCATGTCATGAAACTATGTAATATTGATAGATCTCTTAGCTCTGTTTATCATCCTATGTCCAATGGCATGGTAGAACGTCTAAATAAAACGCTGAAACAACTACTGGGGAAGGTGACCACGACGTATCCACAAGACTGGGATAGAGTGCTCCCAGCAGTGCTGTTCGCTTATCGGGAAGTCCCAAACGAACACACTGGGTTCTCGCCTTTTGAGCTCATGTATGGTGCTCCACCACGAGGACCCATGTCGATAATAAAACAATTACTTACAGGTTCGGAGATGACTCAGGAATGCCAGTCATCCTATGAGTATGTGGTGAATCTACGAAAGACACTTATAGACGCTTGGCAAATAGCGACTGATTCATCTGAAAAGGCAAAAGAAAAAGCTAGATCTCTTCAAAACCATTGGAAAAAGTTAAGGAAATTACTTCCGGGAGACAAAGCTTACGTCCTGCTACCAACGAGAGAGAATAACCTTCTCATTTCGTGGAGTGGTCCATATGAAATTATTTCAAAATTGACAGATGTTGATTACATTCTTGACGTGAAAGGCAAGAATAAAACCTTTCACATCAACATGCTCAAACAATTCCATGATAGACCTGAATATCTCAAGCCTATCTTAGATGCTGTTAATGAAGTATCCACTGATCATCCTACATCTTACTCTTCATTATCAGTGATTCAAGAAGAACCCACTTCTTTTCATGATGTACCTTTGCAACTTCCTGTCATGTCTCTTTATCCGACAGAATCATGGGTAAATGTATCTATTTGTCCGGATCTATCCAGCGAAAAACAATCTCAAATTCTTTCTATTCTAGAGTCATATCAGCAAGTTCTGACTAATATTCCAGGCCGAACTTCCATAATCTCTCACGATATTAGACTCACAGATCACAAACCTATTAAATTAAAGCCTTACCCTATCCCTATCCACTTTCAGGATCAGGTTGAAAAAGAATTAGGTCAAATGTTACAGCTTAACATTATTGCACCATCAGAATCTGCTTATTCTTTCCCAATGGTTATAATCAAGAAGAAGGATAATAATATCAGATTATGCATGGATTTTCGTAAACTCAATTCCATAACGGAGTCTGACGCAGAGCCAATGCCAATTCTTGACGAATTACTGTCAAAACTTTCTAAAGCAACCTACTTTAGCAAATTTGACTTAGCCAAAGGATATTGGAAAATACCTCTCACGGAAAAAGCAAAACCTTTCACTGCTTTCGCTACCCCTAAGGGCCTCTTTCAGTGGAATGTCATGTGCTTTGGCTTGGTAAATGCACCAGCGACTTTCGTTCGGATGATGAGGAAACTATTTTCTCATAGGTCTGATATCATCTCTTATATAGATGACATTTGTTTGTTCCACAACTCTTGGGACGAACATATTTCTGGATTGAAATCTCTTCTCGAAATTCTTCGTTCTAATAATCTGACAGCGAATCCTTCGAAAGTTCACATAGGTTTCAAAGAAATTTCTTTCCTAGGTCACAGAGTAGGCCATGGATTTCTTAAAACTGAGGATAAAACTGTCTCGAAGATTCTTAACCTATCAATTCCTAAGACTAAGAAGCAGGTGCGGAGTCTGCTCGGCCTTGTACAGTTCTATAATAAATTTATGCCTCATTTATCTTCAGTGACGTCAGTTCTATCTGAGTTAACTACAAAAGGCTCCCCTAATAGAATTGTCTGGACGGAGGCCTGCAACATAGCACTAGTCCATTTAAAGCATTACTTTTCATGTGCACCAATTTTAAAACTCCCTGATCCTCATCTCCCATTTATTCTCAGAACAGACGCCTCGATGTATGGTATTGGTGGCTCCTTGATGCAAGAAGTAGATGGAATGCTTCATCCTGTGATGTATGTGTCGAGGAAGCTCACAAAGACAGAAACCAGATATCCAATTATTGAGCGCGAGCTTCTCGCGATCATATGGGCTGTCACAAAGCTTCAGCGTTACCTTCTTGGTTCTCGTTTCATCATTGAGACAGACCAGAAGGCCCTGTCATTCCTTCAAAAGTCCAACATGAAAAACGCACGAGTCGCACGTTATGCAATTAATTTGCAAATATATGACTATATCATTCGACCTATTGAGGGCAAGTCCAGACGTTCTGTCTAGATGTACACAGACAGAAATGCCCGATTCTCAAGGATCTGACATTGCTGCGACCCATTGACCAAGGTACAGTGCTGATTGTCTACAGATACCTCGCTAACTTAACAGCGCTATCTTGACAATATCCATAACCACATACATATTACCATTGCTATCAAGAGAAACAACTCAAGTCATTTGAAGTCATGATAACAGACGTTTTATGTGAATACATTCAAATCGTTTTACACTACATCAAAATCCAGGAACAGTACACGGGATCTGATTTCCAGACAGTCATGACGTATACGGTAAAGGAACCAAATTTAACAGTATCTCATAGAAACAGTATAAGGCTCTTTGTCATATATTAATGGCAATCCTTCACAAAATGACTGGGATGCTGAACTTTAAAAAGATCATATTTCCTATTCCAGCAACCGAACTTCAAAATGTTGGGGCTCAGAGACTGCGACACTCAAGAATCAACATATGAAAAGAAATCTCACACAAGAAACAATCGATTCGATACGCCTATGGAGAACTTCGCCTTTTGGAACATTCTTTTGTGTTATTACTTAAACCAGTTATGTGACTCTAAAGTGCTAAAATTACAAATAGTAATCTTTCACACTAATGAAAGAAGAACCTATCATTGATGACACTCAGTAACTATAGTTAATTAGTTTTACACAATGCTACAGACAGCACACACACGATCATGTGGACATTTACATTAACGTAATTATTATACTTACTTAATACTATTTAATTAGTTAGATCTTTCAGTTCATTCATCTTTTAATTAAATGCATTCAAATATTTCATTTTCCAAAACTTCACAATTTCATTATCATATTTCTTCACATTTTCATTGATTTTTCTCATTTTTTCCATGGTGCTGACTACATTCCATAGACTGTTGCTCAGGTATGACATAGACTGGACGGTAACTTCTCGCATTTTCTAAAAATGACTTCCTATATGGAAAACTTTCAGTTTTCGCTGGGGGGCAGGGTAAAAGTGTTACCTATCACTTTGCTCACAGGCTTGTAAATCATCGCTGTGCGCAACGGAGCAGAACGCGAAAACGCTTCGAGTGTAAAAGCGTGCGAGTTGTGGAATGTGTGTGACACAGGTATTTAGTGTATGACGTGGACAGGGTCTGCTGCGGGGGGAACGAAGGTGATCGTTAAGGGCAGAAGGTTTTGGCTTGTGTTTTGGAAGTGTACGGATATTTATGTGAGAGCGACAGACCAGTGTTTATTGTTATAAAATATTTCAGAGTCAGGATAATTGACTCAATTCATTATGATGTGTGCCTGATTGTATGTGGCTTAAGGAGATGGACAGTAAGTGATTTGAATAAATACGGATTTGTAAAGTATGAAGGCGTCGTAGACGATACATAGACATTCTGACTTTAAACCGGCACAACGACATTATTGCTTATGTCTGCTACTGAACACATTTGTATTACTGATGCACTGTCCTATCATCATATGCTCTCAAAAGAAGTGAAGTACACTTATGTTGTATTGTGACATATTAAATGTGATAAAACGTACAACAAGCTGTTGATCAAGATTATTCAAGTTGGCCATTCCTTACGTTACTGTTTAGACTGTTGTCTATTATATCAAAATACCTTACAAGACCAGTGCAGCACATTAATATACTCGTTACCCAATAGCCTTCAATAAGTATAAGGTAATTGTTTCGACATGTCTTTCTGGTTTCACGATTTTCTTGCATTATTACTGTTATCGTTTCGCTCATCACCGTGATTTCATCTGCTTGTATCGCTCATTTGACGTTTTCCTCCTCATCATAGACCTTTGTAGTACCTATATGTAGTTCGTGTCCTTGTCACCTGTTCGTAACTGTGGCTGACGAAGGGTAAAACCCGAAACGTCCCTTGTCACATGTGTACCGTTTACTTGTAAAACTGATTTCATACCATATTATTTTTTAATTTATATATTTATCTGTTACCTGACTTGGTCATGTGTACATCTACAACCTGACTTTAGTCTATCTGTATCCTGACTTGGTCTGTGTATATCTACAACCTGACTTTAGTCTATCTGTATCCTGACTTGGTCATGTGTACACCTACAACCTGACTTTAGTCTATCTGTATCCTGACTTGGTCATGTGTACATCTACAACCTGACTTGGTCATGTGTACATCTACAACCTGACTTTAGTCTATCTGTATCCTGACTTGGTCATGTGTACATCTACAACCTGACTTTAGTCTATCTGTATCCTGACTTGGTCATGTGTACTTCTACAACCTGACTTTAGTCTATCTGTATCCTGACTTGGTCATGTCAACATTTACAATTTGACTTGGTCATGTGTACATCTACAGCCTGACTTGGTAATGTGTACATCTACAACCTGACTTGGTCATGTGTACATCTACAACCTGACTTGGTCATATGTACATCTACAACCTGACTTGGTCATGTGTACATCTACAACAACCTGACTTGGTCATTTGTACATCTACAACCTGAATTGGTCATGTGTACATCTACAACCTGACTTGGTCATGTGTACATCTACAACCTGACTTGGTCATGTGTACATCTACAACCTGACTTGGTCATGTGTACATCTACAACCTGACTTGGTACTCTCTATATCCTGGTTTGATTTAGTTTTAAGGACCATCTTCATTGCACACAGACAACTCCATCTGTGCTCCGATCTTCTTCATTATATCACACAAGGTGGACCTCAGCACAGTACACGAACTCCGTAGCACCAGCGAGGATCCAATTCTCTATATCCTGAATTTGTTCTATGTACATCTACATCCTGACGTTTTTAATCTACACCTTGACTCGGTTCTACTATATCCTGGCTTTGTTCTAGTTAATCTACCTCTTGATTTTCTTCTAATAAATCTACTTCTTGACTCTGTTCTACTATATCCGGGCTTTGTTCTAGTTAATCTACCTCTTGACTTTGTTCTATTATATCCTGGCTTTGTTCTAGTCATTCTACCTCTTGATTTTGTTCTAGTTAATCTACGCCTTGTCTATGTTCTACTTTATCCTGGCTTTCTTCTACTTACTCTACGCCTTGACTCTGTTCTACTATATCCTGGCTGTGTTCTAGTTAATCTACCTCTTGACTTTGTTCTACTATATCCTGACTTTGTTCTACTAAATCCTTGTTTTGTTCTAGTTAATCTACCTTTTGACTCTGTTCTTCTATATCCGGACTTTGTTCTACTATATCCTGACTTTGTTCTACTATATCCTAACTCTGTTCTACTATATCCTGGCTTTGTTCTAGTTAATCTACCTCTAGACTTTGTTCTACTATATCCTGACTTTGTTCTTGATTATCTACCTCTAGAATTTGTTCTTGTTAATCTACCTCTTGACTTTGTTCTACTAAATCCTTGTTTTGTTCTAGTTAATCTACCTCTTGACTTTGTTCTACTATATCCTGGCTTTGTTCTAGTTAATCTACCTCTTGACTTTGTTCTAGTTAATCTACCTCTTGACTTTGTTCTACTAAATCCTTGTTTTGTTCTAGTTAATCTACCTTTTGACTATGTTCTACTATATCCGGACTTTGTTCTACTATATCCTGACTTTGTTCTACTATATACTGACTCTGTTCTACTTTATCCTGACTTTGCTATGTGTACATCTACAACTAGACTTTGTTCCGTGTACTTCTGCATTCTTTGTTCAAACCGCTTCATGGTTTTTTTTTATATACAGCCTGACGTCTTTCTGCCTACATTTTGTTGTTGTTGCTCCAGTTAAATATTCGCTAACGATGCAACTTTGCGTGTGTGTGTGTCAGGTCCACCCGCGAGGCAGTTACGCTACTGACTGCGGCACAAGCAGGGCTGGATTAACCATTAAGCAAAATAAGCAAGTGCTTAGGGCACCAAGGGAAGGGGGAACCACAGAATTTTCCGACTAACTATAGCTATCATTTTTTTTTTAATGTAAAACTTTTGCCTCGTTTTGGCGAGGCGCGTCCCGTTCAACCTAGTCGGTTATATTAGGACGCATGTCCAAATATAAAAGACCTTTAGGTCTGATAGCTATCATGCCCTTAACTCTCATCTCTTTAACTGCCACAGTCGTCTTTAACTCTCATCTCTTTAACTGCCACAGTCGTCTTTAACTCTCATCTCTTTAACTGCCACAGTCGTCTTTAACTCTCATCTCTTTAACTGCCACAGTCGTCTTTAACTCTCATCTCTTTAACTGCCACAGTCGTCTTTAACTCTCATCTCTTTAACTGCCACAGTCGTCTTTAACTCTCATCTCTTTAACTGCCACAGTCGTCTTTAACTCTCATCTCTTTAACTGCCACAGTCGTCTTTAACTCTCATCTCTTTAACTGCCACAGTCGTCTTTAACTCTCATCTCTTTAACTGCCACAGTCGTCTTTAACTCTCATCTCTTTAACTGCCACAGTCGTCTTTAACTCTCATCTCTTTAACTGCCACAGTCGTCTTTAACTCTCATCTCTTTAACTGCCACAGTCGTCTTTAACTCTCATCTCTTTAACTGCCACAGTCGTCTTTAACTCTCATCTCTTTAACTGCCACAGTCGTCTTTAACTCTCATCTCTTTAACTGCCACAGTCGTCTTCAGTCGAATTTTTTTAAATTTTAAATTTAATTTTTTCAATTTTTTAATTTAGTCCGAATTGTTTAAAAAAAAAGAAAAAAAAGAAGAAACGTTTTCTTTGGTATGGTGAGTGACTGAAAGTGTCAGACATAGACCTAGAGTTCAGTATGTTTGCCGGTCTTACCAACGTTTTTCTGCATGAGTTTCAGTGGAGTCTGGCCAGGAATAAAATTGAATTTTCAGTCTCATCAGCATTTATTGAGTCTTAATGTCTTGTCAGTTAAGCAACGGAAGCGCAAGGTGGGAGGGGGGGGGGGGGGAGGAGGGGGGGGGGGGGGGGGGGGGGGGGGGGCGGGGAGGGGGGAGGGGGAGGGGGGGGGGCGCGGGGGGGCGGGGGGGGCGGGCGGGGGGGGGGGGGGGGGGGGGGGGGGGGGGGGGGGCGGGGGGGGGGGGGGGGGGGGGGGCGGGGGGGGCTGTGCTTAGGGCATCAGTTGGCCTTAATCCGGCCCTGGGCACAAGGTAATTGTTGTACTGAAACAAGTACATTTAAAGGCGGGTATGCGCTTTATAAACATGTATGGGGGGGGGGCTCTAAGTACCTGGGGCTGTGGAATCAAAATTGTTACGGCTGGGTCGAGAGAGAGAGAGAGGGGCTGGGGGGAGGAGATATAGGAGAGAGAGGGGGGAGGCTGCTGAGAGAGAGAGAGAGAGAGAGAGAGAGAGAGAGAGAGAGCGAACGAACTTTATTTTCAAAGGGTTAAGAATTGGGCACGCAGGCCCGTCTGACTTTCTGCCATTCCTCTCTCTCTCTCTCTCTCTCATCATGCATACTGTACCCTTTCATCCCCCCCATTTCCTGCAAGCATTATTTAGGCATTTATCATTAAAAAGTAATATAACATCATACATTGCAATATTTATCATAATCAAAGTATGTTTTTAAAATAAATTAAAATAAAAACAAATAAAATAAAAAATTAAATGAGAAAAAAAAAAAACAAAAAAAAAAAAACAAACAAAACCAAAACAAACAAACAATAAGATTGACAAAAATCGAATTCCTCATACAGTAAATTAGACACGTGATTTGAGGGCACAAATCAGATTGGTGTGTTATAAGAAAACTCGTAAACATTCGAACAGGCTGGATACTGAATAACTAGGACTTCGTGTTTCCAAGTATGCCAGAGATTTGANCAGAGGTGAGCAGCTTTGAGTCACATAGCAGATACTGCTTTAGGGAGTGAATTTTTTAAGCTTTCACAATACTAGGTCCATCATTATATGTGAGTGAGAGAGAGAGAGAGAAAGAGAGAGAGAGAGAGGGAGGGAGGGAGACAGACAGACAGACAGACAGAGAGAGAGAGAGAGAGAGAGAGAGAGAGAGAGAGAGAGAGAGAGAGAGAGAGAGAGAGAGAGCGAAGGAACTTTATTTTCAAAGGGTTAAGAATTGGGCACGCAGGCCCGTCTGACATTCTACCCTTCCTCTCTCTCTCATCATATATACTATATCCTTTCATCCTCACATTTACTATAAGCATAATTAAGGCATGTATCATTATAAAAGTAATATTACATTTGCAATAATCATCATAATTAAAGTACGTTTTTAACATTAAAAAAGAATAATAATAATAATAATGAACGTAAAAATAAAATAAATAAAAATAAACATTAATACATAGATAGATAGATAGATAGAGAGAGAGAGAGAGAGAGAGAGAGAGAGAGAGAGAGAGAGAGAGAGAGAGAGAGAGAGTATTTGTAATGATAAATCATTCGCATTTATTTTGCTATTTTCCGAGTGATAGACATGGTTCAACACCGTTCACTGCAGCTTGATTTAGTTGCCTATACGGCACGGAAATATACACTGACAAAGCATTACAAACGGTTTGTACATATGTTCTACATTTCCATGAGAAGTGAAAGCTCACCTAACACGGTTTCCAAATGCGTCATGGATTAGGAACGTTAACTCCCGCGTTAGGCAAGGGTTGACTACAAACACCGCTAAGTATAAACACCTGTCTAGTTTTGTATTCAATTTCATGAATGCTCGGTATGAAAAATACAATCAGGCTGACAAAATCACGGTGAAGGGGATGTGAGACAGATGTGACGGGAATAAGAAAATGTGGAAATAATGTGAGACAGATGTGACGAGAATAAGGAAATATGGGAATAATGTGAGACATATGTGATGGGAATAAGGAAAAGTGGAAAGAATGTGAGACAGATGTGACGAGAATAAGGAAATGTGGGAAGAATGTGAGACAGATGTGACGGGAATAAGGAAATGTGGGAAGAATGTAAGACAGATGTGGCGGGAATAAGAAAATGTGGGAAGAATGTGAAACAGATGTGACGGGAATAAGAAAATTTGGGAAGAATGTGAGACAGACATGACGGGAATAAGGAAATGCGGGAAGAATGTGAGACAGATGTGACGGGAATACGAAAATATGGGAATAATGTGAGACAGATGTGACGAGAATAAGGAAATGTGGGAAGAATGCGAGACAGATGTGACGAGAATAAGGAAATGTGGGAAGAATGTGAGACAGGTGTGACGAAAATAAGAAAATGAGGGAATAATGTGAGACAGATGTGACGGGAATAAGGAAATGTGGGAAGAATGTAAGACAGATGTGACGAGAATAAGGAAATGTGGAAAGAATGTGAGACAGATGTGACGGGAATACGAAAATATAGGAATAATGTGAGACAGATGTGACGGGAATAAGGAAATGTGGGAATAATGTGAGACAGATGTGACGAGAATAAGGAAATGTGGGAAGAATGTGAGACAGATGTGACGAGAATAAGGAAATGTGGGAAGAATGTGAGACAGATGTGACGAGAATAAGAAAATGTGGGAATAATGTGAGACAGATGTGACGGGAATAAGGAAATGTGGGAAGAATGTGAGTCAGATGTGATGAGAATAAGGAAATGTGGAAAGAATGTGAGACAGATGTGACGGGAATACGAAAATATGGGAATAATGTGAGACAGATGTGACGGGAATAAGGACATGTGGGAAGAATGTGAGACAGATGTGACGAGAATAAGGAAATGTGGGAAGAATGTGAGACAGATGTGACGTGACTAGAATAAGAAAATGTGGGAATAATGTGAGACAGATGTGACGGGAATAAAGAAATGTGGGAAGAATGTGAGACAGATGTGACGAGAATAAGAAAATGTGGGAAGAATTTGACAAGATGGCACATGACAGGATGGTTTGGCGTGAATTCCTTGGCCTATGACGAACAAGGGACTAAACCAATCAGTCACTACCCTTTAGCTCCCTAATTAGCATAAGCCTTCACTAAACACATGCCAAGTCCTCCTGTCACGTGTGCCAAGTCCTCCTGTCACGTGTGCCAAGTCCTCCTGTCACGTGCCATCAGCTCATGTTTTCCTCATCACTTTCACTTCTATCTCCAGTTCTCTTCTCCGTGTGTTTCTTGTAGGACTGGGATCTTTAACGATTAATTAATCGGTTACAATGTTCTTTCAATCAATTAATTGATTATTCTATTTTAGCAATGTTGATATGTTTTGTTTAAACGCAAGAGCATTCACAATGTTAGAGGTTTGTAGTATGGAGTTTGTTGAGTATGGTCAATAATAATAATAAATTGTCTGGTTATAACTTTTCAGTTTTTCATTACATTTTTATCATTATTTTGCCTTTTAATGCGTAAAATAAATAAAGCCCATAGAGATTTTAAAAAAAAATAATTATTTATGGTTTTATAAAATTGATCGATTAATTTCCGAGTAAAGAAATTTGATTAATTGATGAGGATTTAAAAAAAAATCAATCCCAGTCCTAGTTTCTTGGTCTACCTGTGCCTATCTTACCTTAATGCTATCAACAGGTTACTTCAATGATTGTCCTACCCAAATGCGTCTTCTTCTCATCTCATGTTCTACTGACACTTGTCTGGTTCTTGACATCAGTTCCACATTTATCATCTTGTCTGGTTCTTGTCATCAGTTCCACATTTGTCATTTTGTCCTACCATTGTAATCCTTCTATTCTACGCAAGCAGCCATTGATGAATGTTTGTAGCTTTTTGGTTGTTGTTTTTGTTGTTCCCCACGTGACAAGGTACTAAAGGACAAGGATAATGATCTAAACGTTTAGTACTAGTATACTACTATATACTATGTCAAACAATACACGGGAGAAGAGTTAAACTCAGCATCTTCTACTAGTACAAGTTGTATAATGATCTAAACGTTTAGTACTAGTATACTACTATATACTATGTCAAACAATACACGGGAGAAGAGTTAAACTCAGCATCTTCTACTAGTACAAGTTGTATAATGATCTAAACGTTTAGTACTAGTATACTACTATATACTATGTCAAACAATACACGGGAGAAGAGTTAAACTCAGCATCTTCTACTAGTACAAGTTGTATAATGATCTAAACGTTTAGTACTAGTATACTACTATATACTATGTCAAACAATACACGGGAGAAGAGTTAAACTCAGCATCTTCTACTAGTACAAGTTGTATAATGATCTAAACGTTTAGTACTAGTATACTACTATATGTGATATGTTAAACAATAGACGGGAGAAGAGTTAAACTCAGCATCTTCTACTAGTACAAGTTGTATAATGATCTAAACGTTTAGTACTAGTATACTACTATATACTATGTCAAACAATACACGGGAGAAGAGTTAAACTCAGCATCTTCTACTAGTACAAGTTGTATAATGATCTAAACGTTTAGTACTAGTATACTACTATATACTATGTCAAACAATACACGGGAGAAGAGTTAACACTCATCAGCATCTTTCTACTAGTACAAGTTGTTAATGATCTAAACGTTTAGTACTAGTATACTACTATAATACTATGTCAAACAATACACGGGAGAAGAGTTAAACCTCAGCATCTTTATAGTACAAGTTGTATAATGATCTAAACGTTTAGTACTAGTATACTACTATATACTATGTCAAACAATACACGGGAGAAGAGTTAAACTCAGCATCTTCTACTAGTACAAGTTGTATAATGATCTAAACGTTAAGTACTAGTATACTACTAATATACTATGTCAAACAAACAATACACGGGAGAAGAGTTAACTCAGCATCTTCTACTAGTACAAGTTGTATAATGATCTAAACGTTTAGTACTAGTATACTACTATATACTATGTCAAACAATACACGGGAGAAGAGTTAAACTCAGCATCTTCTACTAGTACAAGTTGTATAATGATCTAAACGTTTAGTACTAGTATACTACTATATACTATGTCAAACAATACACGGGAGAAGAGTTAAACTCAGCATCTTCTACTAGTACAAGTTGTATAATGATCTAAACGTTTAGTACTAGTATACTACTATATACTATGTCAAACAATACACGGAGAAGAGTTAAACTCAGCATCTTCTACTAGTACAAGTTGTATAATGATCTAAACGTTTAGTACTAGTATACTACTATATACTATGTCAAACAATACACGGGAGAAGAGTTAAACTCAGCATCTTCTACTAGTACAAGTTGTATAATGATCTAAACGTTTAGTACTAGTATACTACTATATACCATGACAAACAATACACGGGAGAAGAGTTAAACTCAGATCTTCTACTAGTACAAGTTGTATAATGATCTAAACGTTTTATGATTAGAAACAATAATATAAATATGTCCCAAAAATACACGGGAGAGAGTTAAACTCAGCATCTTCTACTAGTACAAGTTGTATAATGATCTAAACGTTTAGTACTAGTATACTACTATATACTATGTCAAACAATACACGGGAGAAGAGTTAAACTCAGCATCTTCTACTAGTACAAGTTGTATAATGATCTAAACGTTTAGTACTAGTATACTACTATATACTATGTCAAACAATACACGGGAGAAGAGTTAAACTCAGCATCTTCTACTAGTACAAGTTGTATAATGATCTAAACGTTAGTACTAGTATTAACTACTATATACTGTCAAACAACAAAAGTACGACGGGAGGAAGAGTTAAAACTCAGCATCTTCTACTAGTACAAGGGATAATGATCTAAACGTTTTAAGTACTAGTATACTACAATATGACTATGTCAAACAATAACACGGGAGAAGATGTTAAAACTCAGCATTGTCTTCTACTAGTACAAGGTTGTATAATGATCTAACGTTTAGTGACTAGTATTACTACTATTATAACTATGTCAAACATTACACGGGAGAAGATTTAAACTCAGCATCTTCTACTAGTACAAGTTTGTATAATGATCTAAACGTTTAGTACTAGTATACTACTATATACTATGTCAAACAATACACGGGGAGAAGAGTTAACTCAGCATCTTTCTACTAGTACAAGTTGTAATAATGAATCGCTAACGGTCTCGTAAACGTTTAGTACTAGTATACTACTAGTACACACGCTTATAAGCTGATCCCAGAACGTTAGTACTATGTCAAAACAATACACGGGAGAAGAGTTAAACTCAGCATCTTCTACTCGTACAAGTTGTATAATGATCTAAACGTTTAGTACTAGTATACTACTATATACTATGTCAAACAATACACGGGAGAAGAGTTAAACTCAGCATCTTCTACTAGTACAAGTTGTATAATGATCTAAACGTTTAGTACTAGTATACTACTATATACTATGTCAAACAATACACGGGAGAAGAGTTAAACTCAGCATCTTCTACTAGTACAAGTTGTATAATGATCTAAACGTTTAGTACTAGTATACTACTATATACTATGTCAAACAATACACGGGACAAGAGTTAAACTCAGCATCTTCTACTAGTACAAGTTGTATAATGATCTAAACGTTTAGTACTAGTATACTACTACATACTATGTCAAACAATACACGGGAGAAGAGTTAAACTCAGCATCTTCAACTTTCAGCATCTGCAGCACATTTATAAGACTAAGAAGTATACACTCAGTGCGATTATTGATTCCTATATACACACATTGAGATTCTCGCCGGTGCCACGGAGTTCGTGCACTGTGCTGAGACCCTCCTTGTGTGATCTAAGGGAGGAGATCGGAGCACTGAAGGAGTAGTCCGTGTGTAATGAAGATATAATCTTTAAAAGACCTGATGCCAAACCAAAACCAAAAAGACTCAGGGGCACGCAAT
The DNA here is from genome assembly GCA_024509875.1 of Oreohelix idahoensis. Lineage (NCBI taxonomy): Eukaryota > Metazoa > Mollusca > Gastropoda > Stylommatophora > Oreohelicidae > Oreohelix > Oreohelix idahoensis. The sequence goes on along the minus strand of JAMPIV010008541.1, from coordinate 46,649 downwards.
CAGACCATCCTGTTTAACACTGTCCTCACAGCGGGCCCAGGACACTTTGTTTTTTCCTATATCGTTCACTTTAATTTGCCATTTAATTCACCAGTGCAAGGCATTTTATATTTTATTACTGAATTTTTTAACAAAAAGCTCCGGTCCAAATGACAGTTCATTTGCTCCGTATTTTGAGATTTGTTTTGTAAAGTATCATTCCGATTATTCAACAGAGTAATCAAAGTGATGGTATAAAGAGATGCTTAAAAATTACACGACTAAAACAAAGACGTTCAGTGATTCAAAAGCAGATTAATGTGAAACCTTGTATATGTTTCTGTCTGACAAACTGATCAACATTTGGCTGAATATCAGACTTTTGTAGGCCCGTTGAAATATAGATATGGAAGAAACCCTCGGAGTTTTCAGGACAGGCCGGAAATATAAAAACGCCACACTTGTATTGCCAGTTCGCCATTTGTGTGTCGATTGGCGAACATATTTCCCACTCCTAGTATAAAAAAACGCATAATAATGAATTTGATTAGTTCAAATAACACATCCGTAAATACAGAAATAAACGCAAAGGGAAAAACTAGAGGTCCGTTAGTAGTAAATAATTGACGAAAATAAATAAAAAGTAGATACTTGTAAGCAAGAAACTTTTGCTGAGGGAGACTGAGCACCTATGGGTTTGCCTGGAGTGCAGTGAGGTCGATTCTGATTAACAATAACAATAAGCAAGGAAAGTAGGACGCAAATATGGAGGATACTAGATATGGAGGTATTGAAAAGTAGCAGAAGTGATGCCCCTATAACCTAACAACATCTTAGCTACGTTTTAGCTTCTGTCTTCATCTCCAATTCGTTGAAAAAGAAACGCGTGTTATTCTACGTGGACCAACATAGCGGTTATCACTTATGTTTTAGTATTCACGATCTATCAGATGTGATTAAACACACATTTAAAGCTTTGCAACATTAAACGTTTTGGTATACCGCACAAGTGTTCTGAAACACTGCAGACTAGCAGAGAGAAGCTAGACATTTGTACTTCAACTAATATCTTTGTGGAACTGACGGGAAAAGCCAGATAAATACCTACCGGTGAAAAAGATCTGAGAATAAAACGCTTATGTTGGATTGGACACACACTGTAAAACAGTTAGTATAATTTCAAGGCAGTTTCTGTTCTTGAATTCCCAGACTAAGAAAAATAGAGGGTGGAAACACACGCCCCCCCCCCCCCCCCCCCCCCCCAATAAAAAACAACAAACATGAAGATGAGAATTGGAGAAAGACTTGACTGGGATAAAGTAGACTTAGAAAGGTCTTGAATATGTCACCGCGAGGCTTGCCCTATCATTATTCATGCTATTGTTAAAGTGAGATAAACATTTAGGGCAGCTCACAAGGAAAAATAATGAATGAAAATAATAATAAATTGCTAACTGACAACAGTTCAGAATATCGGCTCACGTTAACTAAAAAGTGAGTGATTATCTAGAGTTGTAAATAGAATGTTCGAGAACAAGGAAAAAAGGCTCGACCGATAAATTTAAGTTAAAAATATGTGGGTCAGCGAATCAGGAGAGGCGAGAAAAACACACCACGCAAAAAATGACCAGAGGTCATTAGTCAGTCCTGGGTTGGTCATGAGTGCGTGTGATCAGCTGCTGTGCGGACAAGATGTACCATCTGTGGTTTTACAGATAGGGTTAATATGAATATATATATATAGATGTCCAGCCATCACTAGCCAGTGTTATTCTATCGGAAGATAGTATTTGATTCTGTAGTTCACAGTTAGTGTGTATTTCTAAAAGGAGATCAGCGTTTATGCTGTCTTGTGTGACCTCTTGGCATACACTACCATTTATACGTGTTAGAATAAGAATAACAGACGTTAAGCAGATAAGGCGTTTTTGCACAAAACGCAGTATAAATTTTAGGTTCAGATGGCAGTCACCACGATGAGAGGCATGGTATAGCTGTCTCATAGAACAATAATGAATGCGTGGAAAGTGTGAAATTCTTCTTCTTCTTGCGATCGCATCTTTGATGATTACACCGTCAGACGAGTTCTCATGATGAATTCGACTGTTGTTTGAAGTTCCTCTTTAACTCCATATAGCTTTGAGTTTAGTGTTGAGTCATTGGGCCAGTATATCTTTCTTAACTGGTCATACAGAGGACAGTCCTGTAGAACATGCTCAGCAGTTTGTTCGTTTAATCCACATGTGCACAGTGGTGAAGCAGACAATCGTAGCTTGTGCATGTGTTTATTCAGTTTGTTATGCCCTGTCCTGAGTCGAAAAATAGTTGTCTGTCCCTGCCGGTCGAGAGTGTGATAGTCGTCTTTGGGTTGGTTCTGTTCTCTTCTGATAGTCTGGATAGCTCTCTTTTTCTCAAAGTATGTGACTTCATTATCTTCTTGTTCACATTCTCCTCCCTTTTTTGCAAGTTTATCTGCCTTTTCATTTCCGGGTACACCACAATGAGATGGTACCCACTGAAGTATGGTTCTCTTTTTGGCAGCTACCTTGTTTAGTTCATTTCTCAGATGCGGGAGTTTACCACCCTTGAGAGCTTGCAGGACAGACAGTGCATCTGTGAGGATGACTACCTGGTGGCAGTCAGAGTTGGTGTTATAAATCATATTTGCAGCTTGCTCTAGAGCTTGAACCTCAGCTGTATAGTTGGAACAGAATTTACCAGTGGGAATGTGCCTAGTCTCATAGTGGTTGTCAGGATATGAGATAAAGATACCGGCACCTCCATTCCTAACAGCATTAGTTGCTGATCCATCTGTATAGGCATGTATCCATGATTGATCGGGATAGCTTTCTTGGATCATACTCAATGTAGCAGTTCGTTTTTGCAGATCATTATACTCACATCCACTTGTGAGACCACTGACTGTTGTATTAATTTGGAGGGCACTGCTGGCCTGCTCCCATGGTACAGGGTATAGGGTGGGCTTCAGTGGTGTTGTCTTCATGGATAGGTCTTCTTGATGCTGTCTTATAAGTCTTTTCCCCCGATGCACAAAGCTGCTACGCTTTAGACGTCCCAATGCCAGATCATCTAGTCTTGCCTTCATTGGGTGCATTGGCATACTGTTGTACTTTTCCATCTGGATCATGGTTTTTGTGTCTCTTCTATGGGACAATGTCTGTAATCCAGCAACCTTCTGCATCTCTGTTATTGGTGTAGTTTTCATGGCTCCTGTAATGAGCCTGAGAGCTTGATTTTGCACCTTGTCCAAAGACTGCAGATGTGAGTTAGCAGCTGATGACCATGCTGCTGAGCTAAACTCTAAGTGTGGTCTTATTACTCCATTATAAATCTTCTTTAGATTTCGTTCATTTGCTCCCCAGTTGGTACCTGCTAATTTTCTGAGTATGCCTAGTCGTCTTCGGGCCTTTCCTTCTGCATTTTCAATATGCTTATTCCATGTAAGCCTTTGGTCAAATGTCACCCCAAGATAGGTGGGGTAGCTTTCTTCCTTGATCACGGTTGTCCCTAGGTGTATGTTAGCTGATTTGTCCTTGGGGGCGAGGGAGAACAGTGTTGTGGAGGTTTTGTCTGTGTTTATTGTGATAAGCCATTTCTCTGCCCATGACACTAGCATGTCTGCTGCCCGCTGCATTCTATAATTTGCTGTGGTGACATTTTCATCAGCGCACCAGAGTACTAGGTCATCTGCATATAAGGCAGCTTTAACTCCTGCAGGGAGATCTTTCACCAGGTCATTGATGTAAACAAGGAAGAGTGTTGGGGAAATTACTCCTCCTTGAGGTACCCCCTGATGGAGCAACACTTTTCTGCTCTGCAGACCGTCAAGAGTGACTCTAGTTCTCCTGTTATGCAAGTATGACTGGATCCATTTCATCATGTTGCCTTGGATTCCACTTCTCCTAAGTTTTGCAATGAGGCCATCTTTCCACACCTTGTCAAAGGCCTGCTTGAAGTCGACCCAGATCGTTAGGACCTTTTTCTTCTCCTGGAAGGCATCTTCTATTGCTTGAGACAAGTAAGTAACTTGGTCTTCTATACTGTAGCATTCTCTAAATCCAGCTTGTTCCGGCACCAGGATCTGCTCAGACTCTAAATACCATTTCAATCTGTGGTTGACTATTCGCTCCATAGTCTTCCCAACACAGCTTGTGAGACTGATTGGCCGGTAACTTGCAGCCTCGGTCTTACATTTCCCTTTCTTTAGTATGGGTATTGTGATGGCTTCTCTCCATACTTGGGGTACCGTTCCTTTCAACCAGCTGTGGTTGAATATCTCAAGCAGTTTTGTCTTTGCTGCTGAGCTCAGATTTACTAGCATTTCGTTGCTGATTTTGTCTGGGCCGGGTGACTTTTGAAACTTAAGCTTGGAAATAGCCTTCTGTAGTTCTCCTAGTGTGATGGGTTCCCTCATTGGGGCAGGAGTATCTGTCTGTCCCATGGTTGCCAGTATTTCTTTTCTTATCTCTCTCTGATGGTCTATGTTAATGGGTAAGTTGCTTTCTGAACTGTATCTTCTAGCAAACAAGTCTGCAGCTTGTTTTCCTCTGAAAAGTTTGCCACCTTCATCCAATGTGATAGTCTGCCTTGGTGAGGAATGCTCTTCATTTAGAGACTTGACTAATCTCCAAAGTTTCCTGCCGTCTTTCTCAAGGTTCAGCGATGCCGTTTTAGTTCTCCAGCTTTTCCGCTTTTCTTCTAGCTTTGTTCTCTGAAACTCTGCTACAGCCTTTTTCCATTTGTTGTGAGTTTCAAGTGAAGGCTGAGACTCTGCGTCCTTTCTAGCCTTGTCCATAGCTTCCTGACGTTCTTGGAGTGTGCTGGACCAGTATGGTATGTAGTTACGCCGGCATCCTTTGGGAATGGTTTCTTTTGCAGCTTGTAGTATGCATCTGTTGAAGTCTTTTACCACTTCATTAATGTCTCTGTTCTGTACCTTGAGGGTAGACAGCAGCGTGTTCACCTGATGCCTGAATAAACCCCAGTTGGCTTTTTTTGTAGTTCCATCTTGTAATGGCTGGGCCTGTACTGAGAGTTGCACTCTGGACAGTAAGAAAGATTGGGCGATGGTCGCTTCCCCCTAGTTGGTCTCCTACTTCTCTACTAATAGATCCAGCTATATCTGGTGTGGAGAAGGCAAGATCTGGTGTTGAGGTTGTGTGCCATCCTCTGGAGTAGAAGGTAGGAGTATCTGTGGCATTATTGACTAGGATTAGGGAGTGATCATCTTGCCAAGTTTCAACCTCTTCACCTCTGTGATCCAGATGGTTATAGCCCCAGCTCTGGGAGTGGCTATTAAAGTCTCCAACTGCTATAAAGTTGGTGGCTGGTACCTGTATAGAGCTGAGACTCAGGGGTTTGTTGTTCGGACAGTAATAGTTCAGGAGTTCTATTTCCATCTTGTCTACCTTTATCTGCAGCAGCTGATATTCTGCTCCATCCATGAAGGTTTTCCTTTCGTGTGCAGGAATGTTATTCCTTACAAGAGTAAGTACTCCTCCTTTTCGTCTATCTTGTCTGTCGGATCTGAAGCATTGATATCCCCTTATTTTAAAGGTTTGATCTGCTTTCAAGTGAGTCTCTTGGATACAGCAAACACTGACTTGCTTCTCATACAAGATGTTTTCCAGCTCTGTCTTTTTGCTGTATCCAGCCTGCTTGCTGTTCACTCCCTCTGCATTCCAGTGCATCATGACAAGTGGCACTCTGGGTTTCTCTTTTTCTGTTTTGTTTTGGTCAGTAGTTCTCCTCCGCCGTCTGTTGACTCCACAAGACGGTCTAGAGGGTCCTCCAGTAGCTGAGGGTGGGCTCTGTCGAGGCTCAGAGCCCGGCACTGCACCTGCCTGGTGGAGCTCCACAGGGCGAGCACCAGAACGAGATTTATTTGACGGTGTACTCTCCATAGAAAAAAAAAAAGCGAGTTGCATGATACTGTGGTTTCCGGTGCGCCTTCTGGCCCAGTATCTACGACTTTAGCACCTGTTCAACGGGAGAGTGGGCTCATCCCTAATCTGTTTATGTTCCCAGTAGTAGACTATTCGCAAGCAGCCTGGGGGTGTCACTGCTCTGCGCGGACCTTGTTTACCGAGGCGGCGTCCGAGCTCGTATGGTGAAAATATGGTTGCGTTATCTTCAAAATAGCCCTGTCTTTCCCGTGGCTTTTCTGCCATCCTGCAACTTTGAGTTAGGGAGTTCTGAGCTCCAGTCTCTTTCCCAGGCATTTTATCCTGGCCTGGCACGCATACAGAGGACCCCACTTCTGGTTCTAAGTTAGCAGTTGGGGATAGGTGGGGTAGCACACTGTGCATTCCCCGTCATCCAGGGGGCTCTCCAACTATGCAGAGCTTGCACAATGCTGTGCTCTGGTTCTGGGCTCTCCCAAGGAATCCTCACGTCCTGCACAGAGCCACTTCCCGATACCCACCACCTGCCAACCCTCCATTGTAGAAATCTCCTGCATGCGGCCATCCAGTCAAGAGCCAGTATTAAGTCTGGTGCCCAAGTGATCCCCCCAAGCTCAGTGTGCAATGCTGGGTTCTCATCATGCTGCAACACAGGAGGGATTGTGATGCTCAGCCATCTCTCTCAATTCTGCACCGATAAGTGACATCGGGGACTTAACTTTGCCTCAGTACTGGGAGGCCCCGTTTCCGGGTACACCACACACAGCCAATTGAGGCAACGGTCGCCATGGAGTGTGAAATGAATGTTGTGAATTCTTGGGTTTTTTCATTGTTTGGAGAGAGAGACGTGTGGAAAAAGTCGAAAAACTGAGAAAACGTGTGCAAATGTAGATAATTGTAACGTGTGAAAAAAAAAAAAAAACGAGTCGTGTGGAAAAATGCGGGGAAAAGACAGGAGCTGTATAAAAAGGAGAGATGTGGGCGATAGACATGATAATATAGATATAAATTTTTGCTAGGTAGTTGCGTTAGGTGAACTTCGTCTTTGAGATTATCAAAACAAGTGGGAGCCGCGCTAGCGTAGTGGTTACAACACCGCTCTGGCGACCGGGTGATACAGGATCAAACCCGGGCGACGGCATTTGAGGATTTTTCGTCGGCCGGGATTTGGACTGGATTAACTCGAGACCTGGCGAGGACATTTGAAGGAGTGTCGTCGACCAGGGACTGGCGGCTCCTGAGCCGACCCAGCTGCAATGGGTACCTCCGAAATCGGCGAGTATTTGCCTGAATGGCGAGGGACACCTGTCTCTGTACAAGAAATAAAGGGATACTCATGTAAAAATCAATGTCAGGTTAGACATAAAATAATAACCTGAGATTTCGCGTCGAGTATTAGCGGGCGAACGCAAAAAAAAAAAAAAATCAAGACAAGTTTTTAAGTTGACAAGTTTTTATATTATTCTGTTGGATATATTTTCCTTGTGGATATATTTTTCCTTGTGGATACATATTTTCATTGTGAAATTTGCAGTGCTTGTCTAATGACATCAAAATAAACTCTGATTGAATTTTCTACATTGCTGTGTTTTATTTGGAACGTACAGTTGGAACATTTGAAAACCATTATACGATATTGCTTATCACTAAACCTAAAAGGGTAAGAACGGACCTGGGAAGAAAAAAATAACTTCAGTCAAGAATTTCCATCTCAGGCGGAAAGCCTGTAACGACTTGAACAGAAACGTGGAGGATTAGCTCTCGTCAAAATATTTACCTGCGCACACCACAATTGACTGGCCAACTGACCCGGTCATACACTGTCTTACATTGGTGTTGTAACCAGCCCGGTTACACTACTTTACAACTTGGCGCGGTGACCTTTCTTTAGTGAAAGCGAACAGTTTTTTTAGTGAAAGCAGACAGGAATAATCACTATCATGGATCCACAATCGTTGCAACGGCAGCTTCACCGGCAACAATTACTGTTACAACAACAGCAACAACAACACTTGATTAATATCCAGCAACAGCAACAGCTAAATGATTGTCAACCATACCATAGAATATGGGAAAGAGACACTGTCAAAACAAGAGCAGATTGGAGTAGTCTTAATAGAAGACACCATCGAATAGCAGTAAGAAATTTTATTGGTCAAATCAGGAAAGGAATGACACTGCAAATAAATAATATCACCATAGGGAAGCAACAGAAGTGTCAGTTAACAACCGAAAATGGTTGGAAAATGAATGTAGAGCTGGTATTTCCTATGAACAACCTTCTCCAACCACAACGCAAATATATGGATCACGGGAACAGATTTGGCATTGTGAGATATTATCCAGGAACTGATAATGACAGCTTACATCACAGGAAACGCAGAAGTTTCCATGAGATTAATCTTGTAACACTTATACCCCCCCCCCCCCCCCCCCCCCCCCCACACCCCCCCCCCCCCCCCCCCCCTCCCCCCTCCCCCCCCCCCCCCCCCCCCCCCCCCCCCCCCGCCCCCCCCCCCCCCCCAGATACCATCGTTTAATTAATACGAAAAACCAGCGACATAACCAGCTAGTGCATACCCACACAAACACTCAGGGAAACAAACCTTCCATAAATCTACGACAGCTAAATCCACAGTACTGCCGTAGTGGTAGAGAGAGCGAAACTAACATTCAACGCAACAAACCACGATACTGCCGAAGTGCAGGACAGATCGAGAGTGATCATCAACGCCTCACCACCGAACCACAGCAAGAAAGCAGTTCTCAAGGAACATCCAGTGTACCTGGTGCGCAAAAGAATAGGGAAGACAACCCGACACAGAGTAACGAAAATGAAGCAGCTGCAACAGACATAAATGACAATACTAGACAAATAAATGTCATAAATTCAAACCGAATTGCCGATCAGTCGGACACTCACACAGACACTGATCGATTGTCAGAAGAAGATCGAACAGACAGCTTCGACATCCTACAGGAACAAATGAAAGACCCGGAAGTCGTAAAACTAATGAAACAAATTACAGAAACACCAGCAAAAGTCAAGGATAGCAACACATCTTTACATGCAGAAAAATTACAGACGTACTGTACTTCAAATCAACCGAAACCACTCAAATTCGCCTACAAGTAGCGAAGACAACATTCCCCTTAAAATACTACATGAGCGACTAGCCCAACCGCACAGACTGTGCCCTCTACCAACGTCCATCTAGCTACACCACAACCTTCTCATACAGACTTATCACCTGCCTCATTAACTAAGCGAAATGCTTCCGTTCCTACGTCAATACAACGAGATGAGTCAGAGTCAAAGTTTATACGCCTTCCACAGGAGCATGTTCGTACAAAGCTGTACAGAAAACGTTCAACTAAGCGACAAAATATCGCACAGCACAGTGCATCAATATCGCAACACCCTACCCGTAACACTGCATCAACCGTCACTGCTGTAGACACTGAGAAGAAATACGATAGAAGATTGTCGAGGAGAGACGCTATATTAGAGTTAGCCAGGTTGCTCTAGCTGGGCTACTCTAAATGGTTTTTTTTTGTCCGAATGCGATAGCACATTGCCCAGGAGAGGCATGTCTATTTTAGAGTCGGCCAAGTTGCTCTAACTGGCTACTCTAAATGGTTTCATTTTTTTGTCCGAGTGCAATAGCACATTGCCCAGGAGAGGCATGGCTATTTTAGAGTCTTCCAAGTTGCTCTCGCTAGGCTGCTCTAAATGGTTTCATTTTTTGTCCGAGTGCAACAGCACATTGCCCAGGAGAGGCATGGCTATTTTAGAGTCGGCCAAGTTGCTCTCGCTAGGCTGCACTAAAAAGTGTTTTCACATGCTGCCAGCCACCTTCTATGTCGTCCTGCTGACGCCAGTGAAGAGAAACTAATCTGCAGAGGCGCAACTCTATTCAACATGCACAGTTACTCTAGTTACAGCGTTCAAACCATTATATTCTGTATTAGAAGATTTAAATAACATTTTTTGGGGGACTTAGAAATATATGTATCAAACATTGTTGTACATTATAAGATAATCAAACACATGGGTCACATTGATGTACTATTAGCCGCTAATGAAGAATCTCAAAGCTTAAGGAAGACATTGTTTATCTTAAGCTACACTTTCATGACATGAGACAAGCACATCAACCAAAACGGGCGATTTTGCCGTTTGTAGGCAATGCGCTACAGTTTTTTGTTGGCACTGCACCCGACCACAACTATGACAGTTTATGTTATAATATTAAGAACTTGGCGGAAAACCAAAACATTATTACACATGTGATTAGCCGGAGCATCACAAATGGTGAACGATACTCAGAGCATTCTTTTCTCAATTAACAAATTTTTCTACTTGTCTGTTCAGGAGTTGCTGAACCAGACATAAGCTATGGATCATTTTATGATTACTTATTATACATTGTTTGAATTTCATGAATATCGCATAAGTAACTATGCACCATATATCATGTTTTTTTTAACCAAAGTACTGCGGTCGAGACACACAGATGTTGTACTCGTACAGTGAAATTTATTTATGCTCTAATGCGTATATATAACTGTTGAGTGTCTTTTTTGTTGTACGCCATAATTGTTGAAGGCGATGAAGACATAGTATGGTATCTGTGGTCTGGTTTGTGTAGGATGCAGATGTGTATTCAAGCAGTGAGCATTACAAGCAGGGCAATCCACACAAGAACGTCACGTTAACTCATGATGTGAAAAGTCAATGATGCTTTCAACAGCTAGTGACGGTTTTTGTATAATTTATTATAGACGCCACAATGACGAGGTGTGTAGACATAAACAAGCAGGTACATCATAGGTACGATCAAACAGTCATTATTACATATGTAGTCAATGCAGCAGGAACAGCAGACAGCATCAAAATAATGTACATCATATACCTTTTAGGATATCGTAATCAGCTGTACATGTAGTCAGGTAGTAAACTTCCCCTTTCCATAAGAGCTAGTAGATATCAACTAGGAGATTAAATCTAGTCTCCTATTTTTGACCTCAACAAGACAGGCATGTCTTTTGAGCGTCACATTATCGTCCTCTATGTTCCTTATACAGCAAAGGTATCAAACCTAGATCAGGAAGCAAATAGTCCGTAGGACAGGCATCAATCGATGCGTGACAATATAAGTGGATCGTGAGCTGAGCAAACTTGTCATATCACAGACTTTATAATAAGGCAGGCTAAGCAAAAGTCAACATCACAAGATGGCGATAAAGTTACTCAGTAAGAAAGATTCAGTTACCTGTTCATCAGGAATTAAATCACATAAATCACGTATGCCTCCAGGCATTTGGAATAATATAGAGATATATCATCTCAACAAAGGAACAACAATGATGAGGACTCCTTCCTGAATAAACTAAGCGAAGACTAGCCCACCGCTACGTCTCGCCTTACCAGCCTCTCTGCTCGGACTGACCTGGGCGGAAATCATTTAAACAATGCCACAAACAGAGACATGCGCAGAACACGCGAATCGAATACAACTCAGCTAAACTTACGAAACGAAGAATGTTCTACGATGTTCGACTAAAGACTCGAACCTTAAAAGGAAATGAATCTTGAAACATTGCGATTGCCAACTGTTTTCAAAGAACTGGCGATCTGAGCGCTCCATATATGGACATGACTCAAAATCGTTCACACAACTATCAACAACCCTAGCTATCAAGATAAGACAACTTCTTGACGACAGCTATCAAGATTAGACGACTGTAGAAATAGAAGTGACTACAATTCCATGAGTTACTTCCCATGCATTAAAAAATTAACTATAGTCAAAATGCATGGTCAGAATAAGTTGCGACAAGTTTAGCGCAACATTACCGCACCTCCCGATAAAAAAAAATGTGCAACATTTTTTTTTTTTTTAATATCCAAGAGTAAAACCAAAAGCGGTTTAACAACGCACGAATTATGCGGGGATAACTAATTGCACTGCCTAATATGAGGCTACATTGACACATAAAGTGTCTGGTGAGAATATTTCTCAACAGATAAAAAATCTTATTCAAAAAATATATATATCCGGGAGGTGCCATCAACACACACTACGCTTGCATGAAAATACAATATAAATATGCAAGTTCATATCATTATAATCAAATAGCAGTGTCATACTCTAATACCGCTTAGAATGGATGTACACATCTGATATAAAATGTTAAATAGTACATTATCCAAATGTTTAATTAATACCATTACATAATGAAATTAAACATAAATGACGACCCAGGACACATCTCCTGTCGTTCCAAGGAAAGTGTACAATGTGGAACTCTCCATGTTTGACAACAGAAAGGTAGCTTCTCTGATCAACAATAACATGCTGAGAAAAAACAACCAATATAATTCTATTTAATAGCCATTATGTTTCATACTATACAATACATTATTATTAACAATTGTGACCGAGTGAACTTTCGGCCCTTATATTAACTACTCAGTCTTCTTCTTATATTAAAGATGGGAACAGAAGAAGATGATAACAAAGCACAATAGTATGTGTTCACCTAAAGTGAGGACAGATGTGCTAATGTATTGTAGTAATATAGGTGTGTTATGGCTCTGTCGTATATCTAGAAATAGAACAGAAGTATTAGTTGGAATCAAGTGGGCATCTAGACAGAATGTCAGCCATCACATTATCCGACCCACGGATAGCTCGTACCGTGAAGTGAAAAGGTTGAAGAGCAATAGCATATCGAGTGGATCTCGAACTCTTCAAGTTCTTAGTCTGAACAGCTGTAAGAGCTTTCTGATCAGTTTCTAGAATGAAATGTGCGCCCAGGAGGAATCTTTGTAGTTTGAGAATAGACCAAACCATAGCCAACAATTCACGGTCTAAAACCGAGTAGTTCCTCTCTGCCGCATTTAGTTTTCTAGAAATGTACATGACAGGATGCAGAGTTTCAGCATATTCCTGCATAAGTGCTGCTCCGATCCCAGTGGATGAAGCATCACTTCGAAGAACAAAAGTTCTATCAAGAGTAGGTAATCTTAGGATGGGAGGAGAAGAAAATATACTTTTAATCTGGTCTAACGAATATTGACATTCCTGAGACCAACGAATCAGATTAGGCGACCCTTTCTTCAACAACGTTGACAGAGGTGCCATTATCGAAGATAGATTCGGAATAAATCTCCCATAGAATTGAATTAACCCCAAGAGACTCCGGACTTGTTTCTTCATCTTAGGTACAGAGATGTTCAATATTTTCGAAGTATTATGGTCTTCTGTCTTCAAGAGACCATGACCAACACGATGACCTAAGAAAGAAATTTCACCAAAACCAATATAAGCTTTAGAAGGTTTTGCTGTCAGATTATACTCACGTAGAGTAGACAGTAGGTCATATAAACCCAGATAGTGATCTTCCCAAGAATCACTGAAGAGACAGATATCATCTAAGTATGCGATGACATCTGAACGATGAGAAAGAATTCGACGCATCATGCGAACGAAAGTAGCAGGGGCGTTCATAAGACCGAAGGGCATTACATTCCATTGAAATAAACCCCTAGGTGTAGAGAAAGCAGTCAGAGGTTTGGCATGATCTGCTAAAGGCACTTGCCAATAACCTTTTGACAAGTCAAGTTTAGTGAAGAATCTAGAATTAGAAAGTCTAATAAGTAGATCTTCTAGTAAAGGCATAGGTTCAGCATCAAACTTTGTGACTTGATTTAATTTGCGATAATCAACGCAAATTCGTATGTTCTTATCTTTCTTCCGAACAATAACCATGGAAGAAGAATATGGTGAAGTCGATGGTTCAATTATATTTAATTGAATCATTTCATCCAATTCCTTTTCCACTTGCGACTGAAAGTGTATAGGAATAGGATACGGCCTAACCCTAATGGGATTATTGTCGGTAAGAATTATGTCATGTTCTATGACATCTGTGTGTCCAGGAATGTCAGTGAGAACATCCTGAAATGTTTGTAACATCGACGAGACTTGACGATGTTCATCAACAGAAAGATTAGGAGAAATTGAGACATCTTTCCAAGATTCCATAGAATGTAGTGGAACCACTGGAAGAGGAAGATTAACATCAGAAAAAACCGATTCCTCATCCTGTATGACAGACAGGGATGAGTAATGACCATGAGGTACAGAAGAATCGTCCGTTGCCTGGAAAATAGGCAGCAAATAGTCTGGACGCTCATGAAATTCCGTCAGCATGTTGATATGGAAAGTCTTATGCTTTCCATCTATATCGACCACATAGTCAACATCAGAAATAAGTGAGACTATTGCATATGGACCTTTCCATGCAATCAGAAGTCTATTTTCCCTACTGGGGAGTAGGACGAATGCTTTGTCACCTGGACAAAGTTGTCGTAGACATCTGTTCTTGTTAGCAAACTGCCTTGCTTTTTCTTTAGCAATTTCTGACGAAGCAGTCGCTAGTTTGCATGCCTCAATGATCTTTTGCCTAAGAGCAATGACATACTCATATGAAGATTGAGTGTCATCACTAATATCATCGGCAGTGATGAGATCGTGTAATAAAGACATAGGGCCGCGCGGACGCGCGCCAAAGACAAGTTCAAAGGGAGAAAATCCTGTGTGTTCGTTTGGGACCTCTCTATAGGCAAAGAGAGCCGCGGGTAAAACCCTGTCCCAATCTTGAGGATGATCTTCAGTTATCTTACCAAGTAAAGTCTTGAGCGTTCTATTCAGACGCTCGACTAACCCATTAGACATAGGATGATAGATGCTACTGAGAGATCTTTTAATGTGTAAGGTAGACATTACTTGAGACATAGTATCAGATATGAGTTGAGTGCCATGGTCTGACAGTATTTCTCTGGGGAACCCCAAGCGAGAAAATATCAGCCAAAGAGCATCTGCGATATCTGTAGTAGATATGCTCTTTAGAGGGATAGCCTCTGGCCAACGTGTGCACATATCGACACATGTAAGGATAAACTGATGTCCTCTGGCCGACTTTATCTTAAAAGGGCCAATAATATATATGGCCATTTTCTGAAATGGCCGTATAGGAATGTCAGCAGCCTGGATAGGCGCAGCATGTCGTGGTTCTCTAGATTTGACCTCCTGACATACCTGACATGATCGGCAGTATATACGAATGTCCTTGTTAACAAAGGGCCAAAAGAAAGCCGCAAGGACTCTCGACTTTGTACGGGAAAATCCCATGTGTCCAGCACATTGCGAGTCATGAGCATGTTGCAATATTTGCACTCTCATACTCTTGGGAACAAGAATTTGCGAATGTGCTGACGTAGCCGAGTCTTGTACCATACGTACAAGTACGCCGTTTTTCATTTCTATCCAAGATTTTCTTTGTGTATCCTTATTTGGATCACCTTTCTTCGCAAGAATGAAGAATTTTTTTAGCGTCGGATCTTCTTCTTGTAATTTTATGAACGAGTCACGAGAAATAACCAAGGTACTATCTTGGCTATGAACTTCATTATCATTATTCAACGAAGTTTGTGGTGTTTGTAGAGCTTGTGCTCTTGTAACCACTGCATTGGTAGCTTGCATATTATCATCTTCCCAAGCAGCAATCTGCTGTGGGGTACATTCCCTAACTCCATGGATACGACCAATAATAAGGTCCGCAATAGGATTAGGTAAGAGACAGGCATGCACATCTCCCGTAAAGAAAGGAGTGGCAATGTGAATTACAGCAGTAGGATATTTCTCTAGAGTGCCGCCAAATGTGACACATTTGATAACCCTTCCTGTCGCACAGGATGGATCTACAAGCGATTGTCTAACACCAATAGTGGTGCATCCGGAATCGAAAAGTAGTGAGACCGGAGTATTATTAACAAGACCCTTATGTAGGATTAGAGAACCTCTCTCCCGTCATGTGCAACCGAAGCAGGAAGAGCGGGGAGAGGGTGACCACAACTCAAAGTCGATATTGTAGTTGGTTCGAACAAAGTACTGCATTGGGGGCACTTGTTTGCTCTCCCAAAGTCAAAAGAAGAACAAGTGACAGCGTCAGAGTTTTTATTATCAGAAACCTGATTACAGGCTCCCTGAGATTCTTGTTGAACCGAGTTAGCCTGCTGATATCTCTTTTTTTTTGTATTGAGATCTACCGCGACTACTATTACCTCTGAAGTTATCACTGTTGTTATTATCTCTGTAGTTATTATTGTCTTTATTATAACTGTTATCCTGTTTCGAATTACAGTTTCCATGATTATTATCATGTCCACATTGATGTGAACATCTATTTGTTTGGTTTTGAGGTCTACGCGAGGAAAAGCCTCTGTTACCATATCCTCTTCTGAAATGCCTAAAATTATTAGGTTGGAAGTAACGAGGACTGTCAGCTCGTCTCCAATTCTTCGACGAAGAATCACCCTGAAATTGATTTCCATAATTTTGACCGTAACTACGGTTACTTTTCCTATCAAAATTTTGTTGGAATCTATGACTAGAGTTTTGACCATAAGGTGCTGCCGAAGCAACTGGCAGACCTTCTTTTACTTTAGAGTTACCAATGGTTACGTGAGGATGCGCAGTTATATACTGGCTACAGAAATCTTCCATTTCTTTTATTGTTTTAGGTTTACGTTCATGAAGGAAAGCAAGGAAAGACTCATTGACAGAAGACATGACTTTGTCTCTAAGTATTAAGTCCATAAGTCCTTCATAAGTTTTTTTTCTGTCTTAGACAGCTCCACCCAACGTAAAAAAGTAAGACGTGTCTTTGAAATGAATTCAGAGAATTGCACACCAGTTTCTGGCAACATATTTTTTAAATTGAAGACGATAGCCGTCTTCGTCAAGTTGGTATTTTTTTAACAATATAGCCCTGACAACCTCATAGTTGTTCTTGTCAGGCTCATCTACCATGCTTAACATACTCAAAGCATCACCTCTAAGTATTTTGGACAAATGATAAACCTGCAGTGATTTATCTATGTTATGTACTTTACATGAAGTTTCAAATCTGTCCAGATAGAATGTTATATCGTCGATGGAAGCATTGAATGGTGGTAGATTAAGCTTGAAAGTGCTTGCATTAGTCTTATCTGAGACCTTATTTGCATCATTAGCATTACCCATGTTCATCACCTTTAATTTCTCAACTTCCAAAGCTAAGAGTTTCTCTTCATGCTCCATTTTTGCTTTTCTCTCATCATACTCTCTTTGTAACTTCCTTTCTTCAGCTTCAGCTTGTTTTTCTAATCTTTTATTTTCAGCCTCTATTTCAAGTCTTTTATTTTCAATATCTGCTTCTCTTTGTAACTTTTTTTCTTCAGCCTCAGCTTGTTTTTCTAATCTTTTATTTTCCACCTGCATCTGCAGTTTCTTTTGTTCAGCTTCCATTGCTTTATCATATTGAGCAGTTGCAAATTCTTCTAACTTATCACCAGTCTTCCCAAGCAATTTACCCTGCTCAATAAAGTGCTCAAATGTAGACATGATGAGTAATAATATGAGTCCTCAACCTGAAATAATTAATTATCTTATTTCAAATTTAATTATAACAAGTCTTAAATGAAGCACTTGTTTACTCACAACACTATATTATCATCCCAATCTCTGTGGGAAACAAGTTTTATATCAAAGAACTTGTGTATAGACCTTTTTGAAATATCATCAATCAACTCTTGATCATAGGTGCACTTCCCATTCAATAGTGCACAATACTATTCATCATTTATTAATCATCAGTGTAACAGTAATGCATAAGCATAACCCACTATTAAATGTGAATTAACTACTATAAGTGTAATCAATGACTATGTAAACACAATAACAATGTAAACAATAACAATGTAAACATTACACTGTAAACAATACAATGTAAACAATACAATGTAAACAATAACAAAGATTTAGCAACAATACAAAAACATTCGTAGAAATCAACAAAAAATAAAGCGAAAATTAAAGAAATATCACAAAAAATGTGATGATATCTACGAGAAGATAATACAAATACAAGACACCACAGTGTATAAACAAAAATGGTATATGAAACTAAACTATAGAAAAGAGTAGACTAGCAAATACAAACAAATCAAAACAGAACTAAAGAATGCAGAAAAATAACGAAAACAATACTAACACATGTCATCACAACTAACAAAAAAATAGCAACAGAAGTCGCTTTGCAAATTCCAGTATCGGAAATTGCACACCCTACAGAAAACGCTCACGATAGACGACCTCTATGACGTGGTATGATCTAAGGGAGACACCGCCCAACCGAAAACCCGCAGAAACATAAACATATAAATATACAAATAACATATAAACATATAACATGTAAACAAAAGAATGAGATGAAACACAGAAGACTCAGTAGAAGTATAAGGGCACAGTTCACAAACAAACAGGCCACTTAACTTATGGGTATCCAAACGTCAGCCACAGCAGAAAAAACAGATGACAATCAGCGTCCTAAGGAATGAAGATCCAACGATGATGGTACATCTGGACTGCTCCAACTGCCATGACGATGGTATTTGAGCTTCTAAACAGTACAGGCAGTGTACAGGTAGTGTAAATAACGGCACTTGACCTTCTTATTCAACCGTAAATTGCTTGAAATCGGTACTTGGCCTTCTTGAGAAAACAACTTGTATCAACCGGCACTTGACCTTCACAAACGACAGCAACTTGACACCTTGACAGCAGCGACTGGCTTCACTTGAGTTAAACAGCAACAGTCTGTGATATCCGGCAATATATAACAACGCCGGGTACTGTCAAATTTCTTGCTTCTGGCAAAAAGTTACAATTTCGACCTTTTCCGGGCAACGCCGAGTACTTTCATAATTCTGTATGTAGATGTAGAATGCTGAATGAAGCGGGTAAGGGACCCCGTGTATGCTGGTACCAGACCAAACCAGCTTATGGCCACCAAATGTTGAGTCGTGGTGGGCTTATTGAATGCATTTGGACTGGCCACCAAATGTTGAGTGTCTTTTTTGTTGTACGCCATAATTGTTGAAGGCGATGAAGACATAGTATGGTATCTGTGGTCTGGTTTGTGTAGGATGCAGATGTGTATTCAAACAGTGAGCATTACAAGCAGGGCAATCCACACAAGGACGTCACGTTAACTCACGATGTGAAAAGTCAATGATGCTTTCAACAGCTAGTGACGGTTTTTGTATAATTTATTATAGACGCCACAATGACGAGGTGTGTAGACATAAACAAGCAGGTACATCATAGGTACGATCAAACAGTCATTATTACATATGTAGTCAATGCAGCAGGAACAGCAGACAGCATCAAAATAATGTACATCATATGCCTTTTAGGATATCGTAATCAGCTGTACATGTAGTCAGGTAGTAAACTTCCCCTTTCCATAAGAGCTAGTAGATATCAACTAGGAGATTAAATCTAGTCTCCTATTTTTGACCTCAACAAGACAGGCATGTCTTTTGAGCGTCACATTATCGTCCTCTATGTTCCTTATACAGCAAAGGTATCAAACCTAGATCAGGAAGCAAATAGTCCGTAGGACAGGCACCAATCGATGCGTGACAATATAAGTGGATCGTGAGCTGAGCAAACTTGTCATATCACAGACTTTATAATAAGGCAGGCTAAGCAAAAGTCAACATCACAAGATGGCGATAAAGTTACTCGGTAAGAAAGATTCAGTTACCTGTTCATCAGGAATTAAATCACATAAATCACGTATGCCTCCAGGCATTTGGAATAATATAGAGATATATCATCTCAACAAAGGAACAACAATGATGAGGACTCCTTCCTGAATAAACTAAGCGAAGACTAGCCCATCGCTACGTCTCGCCTTACCAGCCTCTCTGCTCGGACTGACCTGGGCGGAAATCATTTAAACAATGCCACAAACAGAGACATGCGCAGAACACGCGAATCGAATACAACTCAGCTAAACTTACGAAACGAAGAATGTTCTACGATGTTCGACTAAAGACTCGAACCATAAAAGGAAATGAATCTTGAAACATTGCGATTGCCAACTGTTTTCAAAGAACTGGCGATCTGAGCGCTCCATATATGGACATGACTCAAAATCGTTCACACAACTATCAACAACCCTAGCTATCAAGATAAGACAACTTCTTGACGACAGCTATCAAGATTAGACGACTGTAGAAATAGAAGTGACTACAATTCCATGAGTTACTTCCCATGCATTAAAAAATTAACTATAGTCAAAATGCATGGTCAGAATAAGTTGCGACAAGTTTAGCGCAACAATAATGTTAACCCACACCTCAGGTTCTTTCCCTTTTCCCTAAGCACAAACTGTCCAGACGTTGTGAACTTAACAACCCCTCTGTGTATTTCGCTATGTCAATCCAACCTTCGTTTTCACGACCTTCATCTTCCCCCGTGTAAATTTCCCCATGCGAGTTTTTTTTCCCTTTCTTCCACGCCTCACATTCATTCATCCAACAACCCCCCGCTCTCCCTTAGTCAATGCGACTTTTCAAACATCCAGACAGCGTGAACTTTTCCCCGCTCTCGTTGACACTCGTGGAGGTCATGGTCAAATGTAAATAGTTCTGGTCAGTTACGATTCAGATGTATATAATAAGTTAAGATACATTTATTGTCCTGACGATTGATTAAAAGTTCGAGTTTTGTTTGGCATGACCAAACCTTACACGTGTTGACTTGAAAAAAAAAAGTTCAATAAGTCTTATATTAATTATGTATATTTAATATCAGAACTCCATATTTTTATAATTATTACTAGTGTTTTGTTAAACAAAGATTACATAAGTATTGTATTAATACATGAATAATTTACATTGCGTATTGAACATTGCTATCCATATCCCATACTGTTTAATGACATAGTGTATAAACAACCTGTAGGTGTCCCCCGTTTTACGCATTATAAATCTACTGAATCCCTTGTTTTACAAAAAAAAATTTGTGTTTTTTTTTGCTGCTCACACGTATACTGAGATCTTGTAATAAAATGGTTTTTTTAGTTGGTTTACATGTATAATGAGATCTTGTAAAAATTTTTGTAGTTGGCTTACATGTATACTGAGATCTTGTAATAAAATTTTTTTTAGTTGGTTTACAGGTATACTGAGATCTTGTAAATTTTTTGTTAGTTGGCTTACATGTATACTGAGATCTTGTAAAAAAAATTTTCTCATTTGGCTCGCATGCGTATGCCCCCAGTCAATGACTTATACCAGTAACATTAATTTTTCTCAACCATTGTCCATTGCCAATTGACTCATAAGTATATGCCCCCATTTCATATTTTGCTCCAGTATGTATGTTAGGGACTTGATATTTTTTAGTTGATAGGACGAAAATGTCTCCACCTGGGATACATTTTTGTGGCCCCGGGACTTGTGTGACCGCCTGGCATACACTACCATTTATACGTGTTAGAATAAGAATAACAGACGGTAAGCAGATAAGGCGTTTTTGCACAAAACGCAGTATAAATTTTAGGTTCAGATGGCAGTCACCACGATGAGAGGCATGGTATAGCTGTCTCATAGAACAATAATGAATGCGTGGAAAGTGTGAAATGAATATTGTGAATTCGTGGGTTTTCCCATTGTTTAGAGAGAGAGAGAGAGAGAGAGAGAGAGAGAGAGAGAGAGAGAGAGAGAGAGAGAGAGAGAGAGACGTGTGGAAAAAGTCGAAAAAACTGAGAAAACGTGTGCAAATGTAGATAATTGTAGCGTGTGAAAAAAAAACGAGTCGTGTGGAAAAAGGCGGGGAAAAGACAGGAGCTGTATAAAAAGGAGAGATGTGGGCGATAGACATGATTATATAGATATAAATTTTTGCTAGGCAGTTGTAGCGTTAGGTGAACTGCGTCTTTGAGATTATCAAGACAAGTTTTTAAGTTGACAAATGTTTATATTATTCTGTTGGATATATTTTCCTTGTGGATATATTTTTCCTTGTGGATATATATTTTCATTGTGAAATTTGCAGTGCTTGTCTAATGACATCAAAATAAACTCTGATTGAATTTTCTACATTGCTGTGTTTTATTTGGAACGTACAGTTGGAACATTTGAAAACCATTACACGATATTGCTTATCACTAAACCTAAAAGGGTAAGAACGGACCTGGGAAGAAAAAAATAACTTCAGTCAAGAATTTCCATCTCATGCGGAAAACCTGTAACGACTTGAACAGAAACATATAAAGGATTAGCTCTCGTCAAATTATTTACCTGCGCACAACACAATTGACTGGCCAACTGACCCGGTCATACACATTCTTACATTGATCTTGTAACCAGCCCGGTTACACTTGTAAGTATTGGATTGTGATTATATTTTGCCCAGAGTAGAACTTTGTTTCCAGGAGAGCTTTGCAGAAGCACGATTTGCCAGTTCGCTATGAGAACTTTACGACCAGGTATCAAGAAACGGATGGTTATGAATATATAACGACTATGTATAAAGTAACGAAAGGCTGTAAAGATATGAAGGAAACTATAGATATTATGGAGCAGCCATGTTGAACAAAGTTTGAGTTGTCAAGAATTACATACGACTTTTAAGAAAAAGTGAGTGTCGACTTCTATATGAGAACCACAAATATGCTCTCTCATGTAAGTATCAGAATGGTGAACATATATTTTTTATGCATGAGATGAATTTTGTTTCTAGGAATGGTTATAGAGAAATGTCTAACCAGTACGTCGAGGAAAATATTTAAGTACCTAAAAAATATTTTCTTCTTCTTTGATAGTTAGCCGCCGACCGTCAAAGCAGTCAGTGGCCATTACGCCTGGTGGCGTCTTGTAGGGCAACAACAAATTGATTCCCCTTTGCGCGGTCGGCGGCCATCCTTCGTACAGTGCCCCAACTCTGGTTCATTCTTTGCACCTCAGCTTCCACAGTCCTCCGCTAAGTTGTTTTTGGTCGGCCTCTCTTTCGTTTTTCTTCAGGGGTCCAAAGCATAGCTGTTCTTGTGATGGCATCGGGGTCCCTTCTGAGAACATGGCCAACCCAGCTCATTTCCTTTTCTGTAACTCTCCAGCTCTCCGCGCCATAGAGAAGCACAAAAAGCACACAGCTCTGATAGAATCCTAATTTTGTGCTTGTGCTGTACTGAGAGGACTTCCAGATGTTGTTTAGACTATAAAAGGCTGTTCTTGCTTTGTTCATTCTGTTGTTGGTGTCTTTGCTTGCTCCGCCGTCTGGTGTTACTATGCATCCTAGGTATGTGAAGGCATCTGTCTGTTCCAGTTGCTGATTCCTTACTGATATGGGCTCAGGGTTGCTCACATTGAGCGTCATGACCTCTGTCTTCTTTAGGTTGATGTTCAAGCCCACCTACTGGCTATACTTATTAAGTCTATCCGTTTTTTCCTGCATGTGTTGATGTGAATGTGCTAGCAGTGCAATGTCATCTGCATATTCCAGATCTTCCAATGTAGAAAATGTAGTCCATCTTATTCCTCTTGGATTGCCTTCTGTTGTCTGGCGCATCACCCAGTCTATGACTGTTAAAAATAGAGTGGTTGATAAGGGGCATCCCTGTCGTACTCCTGTCTTCACTTCAAAGGTTAGGTTGCTCTGCCCAATGCTACACGTAAAGTTGGCATAAAGGCTTTTTATGATTGACACTATGCAGCTTGGAATTCCATAAGCCCTCAGTATTTTCCATAAACTGTCCCTATGTATACTGTCAAAAGCCTTTTCAATATCAACGAAATTAATGTACAGCTGTCTTTGCCATTCTGAGCACTGCTCTATAATGTTCATGAGGGTAAATATATGATCTACACATCTTCTGTTCTTTTTAAATCCTGCTTGTTCTTTCCTCAGTTTGTGGTCTACTTCTTTTGAGATTCTCTGTATAATTATCCTGCCTAGTATTTTGCTGGGAACTGAGAGAAGAGTTATTCCTCTCCAATTATTGCAGTCTGCAAGATCTTCCTTCTTGGGCAATTTGACAATTATTCCTTTTCTCCACTCTGTTGGTGTTGTCCCTGTTTTCCAGACTTGTGCAAATAGTGGTTCTAATAGTTCCGCTGCTAGCCCTGGGTCTGTCTTAAATAGCTCTGCATTTAAGTTATCATGACCAGGAGCTTTCCCATTCTTTAACCCTTTGATTGCTGTGATGATTTCTTCTTTTCGTGGGATGTTTGTATTAACATCTAGATCATTTTCAGCCTCAGGAACATTCAATTGTGTCTCTGGTGGTTCCTTATTCAGAGTTTCTCTGAAATGCTCTGCCCATCTTGTTTCTCGTCCCTCTACTGTCGTGATGAGATTTCCGTGCTTATCTCTTACTAAAGTAATATTGTTTGCACCTCGTTTTCCACTGATGATTTTAGTTGTTTTGTATACTGTGCTTTGTTCATTTCTCAGTGCTGCCTCTTCTGCCTGTCTTGCAAGGTCATCCAGAAATGTCCTTTTGTTAGCACGGGTTTGACGTTTAACTTCCTTGTCCAGCTGACTTTACTGTTCACTACATATTGCCTTTAACCTGGGAGACTTAGCTTCTGTTTTCTTTCTTTTCATTTCCTTTCTCTTCGCTATGGTGTTTAGCGTATCTGGTGTTATCCAGTCTTGGCTCTTTCTTTCCTGGAATCCCAAGCATGACTTGCTGCTTTCCTTGTATATTGTTGAGATGGTGTTGAATCTCTGGTCAACATCATCGGTCTCTGTTCTTTCCTGGCTTTTGATAATCTCATATCTTCTCTTTACGTCGACTACGAAAGCTTTTCTAGTAAGGGGATCCTTCAGTTTCGTGATGTTGTATCTTTTCTGTTTGACTGCAACTGGTCCAGCAGCTCTGAGTTTCACTTTCAGTCTTGCTACTACTAGGTGATGATCACTTCCCACATCTGCGCCTCTTCTTACTTTCACGTCTTGTAGTGCATGTCTCCATCTGCCATTGATCCTTATGGGATCTATCTGGTTTCTGTCTCGTCCGTTTGGTGATTCCCATGTTAACTTGTGCACTTCCTTGTGTGGAAAAAGTGTTCCTCCAATGACCAGGTTGTTAATACTGCAGAAGCTTATTAATTTGTCCCCATTATCACTTGCTGTTCCACTGCCGCATTTCCCCATTACTCTTTCGTTATAATTATTGTGTGCTCCCACTTTCGCATTTAGGTCTCCCATTACTATAATGAGATCGTACCTGGGTTTAGTTTCCATTTCTTTTTGTACCTATTGATAGAACTCGTCCTTGATCTCTTCATCGCTGTCGTTTGTTGGTGCATATCGTTGTATAATTGTGGTGTTGGTGAACCTTCCTCTCAGTCTTGCTCTTATCAGTCTGTTGTTGATGGTTTCCATTCCAATAAAGACCTTTCCATTCCTTTCTTCAGGATAATGGCTACACTTTCGTTGTGCTGACCATCCTCTCTGCCAGAATAGAGTACTGTTTCCCCTGTAGCTGTTTTTATTCTCCCCTTACCTGTCCATCTGCTCTCGCTTATTCCCAGGATATGTATCTTGTAGTTCCTCATCTCTGCTGTGATTTGTCTCAGCTTTCCTGCCTCATTCATAGTTCTGACGTTCCAAAAACCAATTCTGGTTTCGTGTTTTGCGGTCGGGGCATCCGTTTTCATGCCAGTGGCTTCCTTTCGGCTTTCACCACGGTCAGTCATACGAGCCTGAGACTCCGGATGTCCGTCCCGCAGCAAAGTTTTTCCATTTATTGTTGTTTCCGTAACATGTGCGAATTTTTACATAGACAGGGGTGTCGGCCCTGTGCTAAAACCCCCAACCTGGAGGACCAGAGTACCAGCTTTTGTCTGACCCCACCCACGCAGATCAGTCCAGCTTGGTTGAACCTACCAGGAGTAAATCTCCCACTGGCATAGCTCTGGGGATTGTCAGATAACACAAGCTGCCATACCGCTACAAGGTATAGGTACCATTGATGGCAGCTAAAAAGTATGGAATGCTAATAAAGAGCATAGGTACCACGAGTAAATAGGAGCAGATTTGGGAAGATTAAGAACGTCTACAGGAGATAATATGTTAAAAAGGAATACGGGAGTTTACAAGACATAGATTTCATGTATGAGTTACCCCTGATGTACAAAGACCCAGTTAATGCTTATATGCGAGCTCTATCATTTGAATGACTCATCATACGTGTTGCATTAATATGTTATTAAAAGTTTTGAAGGATCAGAATGAATTTGATTCCATCTTTAAGAGTTGCTGAAAGTAGGTCATGTTTGTTTACACTACCACTATATGAGGAGTCACCATAACATCGAAGAAGGAACTGAACGAACTTGAGGCATACAAGAAAAGGATTATAGTATCATTCAGGAATTTACACGTCTGGCGGAGATGGCCAGTACATATATTATTTAAGTAACTTGGAAGATAAAAAGAGAAGTTGTAAACTTAAATCACGTCACTAGGCCTGCAATCTGCCACCTAGTGTCAATAGTGATACCTCTAATTAACGCAGTAACCAGTCCTGTGACATACTTGGAATTGGCGCCGAGACCAGTCCTTCTTAGTGACACCATGGCTACATCATATTCTGATCACACGTATCGAGACAACAACAACAGAACGGGTCGCATAGCCACTGTCGGCAGCCATTGGAATAGTCTTAATAAAAGAAATTATCGCATGGCAGTCAGAAATCTTATGAACGGAATCAAACAACGAAAGATATGGGCAGTACAAAATGTTACAACGATTGACCAACAAATTTGTTTAATAACGACAGAAGATGGAATAAGGGCACATATCAGACCACTAAAACAATGGAGAAAACCACCTAACATACATCACCAGGTCGGTTTTGTAAAATCAAATGAGACGCGATGGGCCCCGTGATTAATAGTCAACCAAGGCACGAACTACAAGTGAAGAAAACAAAGATGATTTGTGTCGCAACACAAACAGATGTCGACTTTAACACCGCCACAACAGATACTGGCACACCAGAAATATTAGACTTGGACACATTTGACGTACACACTCGAACAGCATTAAGACAGTTGGCCAGACAGACAAATTCGCAAGATATCCCAGTCACTGAACCAACCGTACAAGAGTTGAAGAAAGAGATAAATGCTATCCTGAAAGAAGGTGACTTCAACACACTCACAACACGAAAGGTGCAGAAATTACTGGAGGACAGGTTTGCTGTTTGTTTGTCTGCAAGACGAAAAGAAATTCACAAGTTGGGGATAAATGCGTTTGAACAAGATGAAGAGAAAAACATAGTCACCAAAGCTCATGCTGCACAAATGAAGAAAGATACTCATCGCCCGATAGCACCACCAGCTTTATCGAATGGCAGACCTGTACGAAAAGTCACATTGAATCACTATAATTCCACAGAGACGTCAAACACCTCACACAGTGAACTTGACACAGATGATGATCTTGATATCGATGCTGAACAGTTCGATACCCCAAATATCACTCAGAAAGAAGTATTTCGAGACAATCGATTACACGGTCGAGATAGCAGCACAATAGTACCAGTGTATGAGAACGAACCCCGCCCTTCCATAACGAGTCAAACATATTATGGCAGTCAAGGATTACAACCGCTAGTTCGAAGTCAGCAACAACCCACACACCAGTCTTCACACTCCAGCTGGGACAGCGAAGATGAGAGGCCCTTACAAGCAACAAGAAACAACATAACCCACCACAGTCGGAGCCCTACAGAAGGTCGTACAAACATTCAAGCATTGCAACCTTCCGATGAGACACACAGAGAAAAGAACAATGTGGATACACCTTTAGCACCTTATGAGTCAGAACTTGAGATAACAGAACGAGAAGAAAGCGACACCACCAACACTGAGATACGTACAGCTACCAAGCTGTCAGTGTACTTCCCAAGATATCGGATTCAGCACACCAGAGGATCAAGACTGATAATTACTGTTAAGTATTGATAGTATTATTGTCTTAATTTGTTTGTATAGCGTATAGATTCCAGGTATATGCACATTTATCGTAAAAGAGAAGAGAAAAAAAAGAAGAGATATGAAATAGGCAAGTCCAAGTCATAGAAATGTAAGAAATTCCTCTCACCCATATACAGGTAGCAAAGAGTGCACATGATGCACTAAGGTGAACATCTCCACGACAAATATCATACCCTTTCCCCCTTCACCACCCACAAATGATGTACGACAGTTACCATTGCGCTTACTACATAGCGACACCAGGAACGCGACATGCTTCGCAGTAGTGCTGCTTTGAGCAGTAATCATAGTTTGGATTTAGTAGAAGAATTACTAAAGATATTAGATGTGACTACTTGAGAGATGATAATGATGACACAGCCACGTAGTCACGTTTATACAGCCATCTTCGTCTTCTTGTCAACTTCTTTTTTGCTGAGGAATCCTCAATTTATGGCCTGAAATAGTCGTTGTGGCCTGAAAAAAGTTGTTGTACTTATAATTCTAATACTTCCGTGAGACTCCCTGAAATAGGAGCATCATCCTCCTATTTACCTCTCTGCCAACAGTAATTTTGAGCGAAGGTTTCTTTTACTCCATTGTCGGGTCATTCGTGGACCAGATCAAGGGAGAGAAGCTGCGACCACAACTGTGGAGTGACAGGATGATTAACTGTGGAGTGAAAAGGAAATTATATGTGGAGGGAAAAGAAGCAACTAATGCACGAAAAGGTGAATAACTGTAGATTGAAATAGGCAGTAACTGTGAAATGTCACAGTCAGTAACTGTGGAGTGAATTGGGCCGTAACTGAGGAGTGACAGTGTGTGTAACAGTGGAGTAAACAAAGGGGGCGAATTACTGCTTGGTCAAATATCTAGTAATTTATAGTAAAAGGGCCATTTATTGCTGCGTGAAAGTGAGAGTAACAGACGTGAAAGTGAGAGTAACAGACATGTGAAAGGGCAACTGTGGAGAATAAAGGTCGAGTAAATATGGAGTCGAATGAAGAGTGAATGCGCACAGTGTGGCCGGGTAGGGTAGTGGGGGTTGCTGTTTAAATCGAGAGTATTAGATTTTGATGACTAGCTAGCCTGCTAGAGGTGATGATTGCTCTCTACAGTCTTACAGGACTTAACCAGGTTCGGGGATAATCCTCTATGATGTTTTATTTTTAGAGCAGATGGTTATTATTTGTGTTGCACCTGCAGCGATTAGCTTTGGTATGATCCCTTAATAATTTGTATGATGGCCAACTGCAAACATATGATTCGTCAACAGCATTTGTGTTCAATGAAACAAATGTTTATTCAATTTTCAACAAGAACTGGGTTAAGTCAAATGGTAACCACACCAAATTTGCATAATAGCATGTTGACATTTAATAACCAAGCATAAAAAGTCAATGCATTATTTTAATGATGCAATATTCCTTATTGCATCTCGTGATCTTTTCAACTTGCAAAAAAAACATGGCGTGGCTCCTCTATCCTTCTAGTGTTCCTTCGTTTATTTGTTAATGTGGTCTAGATTTCACGACGTTTTTCTTATCTCTTCATTTCAGATAATGAGCCAAACTTTCTCTTATTCATTAGTATTCCTTAGTTTGACGTTCTCTCAGCTTAAGGACCTTCATCCTTGGTAAAAGGTTCAGATATATGCCTGGGTTTACAATTCTTTACCCAGTTTTCGAGCGTAGCTCCGTTTCAGTTATGACTGTGGGCTCTAACAGTTATTGCATGCAATTCTTAGCACTACTTACGGTTCTCGTGAATTCACAAAACATATCATTCTACATTTCGAAGTTACACAGTTGCATTAATTGTGCGAAGTCAATCTCCTCTATTAGAATATCACTGAGCAAGAAGAATTATGTCTTCTCTCGACCGCTCTAAATTCATGACTGCTAAAAAAAATGGCTTCGTCTCTCGTTCATTCCGGGGAAAGGAAGGACTGAGCCTAACCATTGGTTGGAAATCACGTGACCAACGCAACTATACAAGCGAAGCTTGGCCTAAAATAATGCGTGGCGTTTCGAAGCTAAACTGGCCTAATTAAACATCTGCATCAAGATTTTTTATCTTCTGTTTCTATAAGAATTTATTTTATATGTTAATATAGTCTGTATCTGAAGACTCGCGGTATACGCGGTTACATACAGATCCCGGGGCCCTGCAAATGTATCCCGTAGGGAGACATTTGAGTACTATCAAATCTTAAAAAATTTTATCCCACAAATTTCTTAAGTTCAAAAAAATGTTCAGAAAAATTTAAAGTTCAAAAAAATTTTCTAAGTCTAAAAATAATTCGGAAAAATTTAAACTAATTCCTAAACCTGGGTTCCTATATCTATGTGAGATCAACTTCTCTATAAAAACTTAGGGATGGGCATCAACTTCAAAAATTTTTTTTAACTATCCAGCATTTTTTCATCACATTTTTAAATTGGCAACCCTGACCAACAAAAATATTTATTAAGTCATCACTCAAAAATATGGGGAGTGGCAACTTTGGGAACATGAACAAAAATATCCTATTTCATTATCATAATCCACATGCATGTTATTCCAACAATATAGTTGACACACTGTATTGGACATTGTGGCGGAAAACCTAATTCTATCTCTGTGTCCTCTGAGCGGTTCAAAATTTTATGTTATTTTCACTCCTGGTGTTCTAATAAGTTTTGGTCCTAACTTATTTATTGAGTAAGCACTCCATGTATATTGCAGTAGAAAGTATTCCCGTTTTTTTTTTTGTTTCAAAATATCCACATCATCTTTGCAAATGACGATCCAATTGTATAAGTCAGTTAATTTATCCGTGGTGATCCATCATGCTTTCTTTTGTTATTTATTATTGCATATGGGAAACAATTTCAGACCTGTACATAATCATTTTCAAACCTCAATGTAACAATTTATTCTGATAAGCAATTACAATGTACCAAATAAAATGATTAAAAATCTCATTACTTGTACTTGTTCATTTATTTTTGAAATAACCTGGTATCCTTGACAATATGTATCTGTTATCACTTGTTTATCCTTGTATACCATTTTGTATTTCCTTTATTTTTATTTTTTTATTTTTATAAATCCCATATTCTCCATATATATGTGGTGCTCCAATATTTTATAGGTGTGGACCTTTCCTAGTCCTCTTGTTTATACTGGGAATTCATCAGTATTGACTTTCAATGTATGACATCTAACAATATATTTATCAACAACACATCGACTAATCATTTGTAAACATCAACAAAACTTTCATAATTTTATCGCAATATGAGGTAAAATACTTTTGTACATATTTTCAGGATTTCAACACCAACTCTGCCTTCGCAGGTCGAAGGTTAGTCAGAGTTATGTGGTGCCTGTAACATCCGCTGACTACAGCCAGATGGGTGACTTATGGTACTTATAATTCAAAAATCTCGTCCGTCAGTTATCTTAAGTGTGGGGCGGGGGTCTATTTCCTAGTGTCGTTGACAAAGTTTGCTGCATTTCCAATCTAGGCATTCTTTTCTTATGTCATAATATCTCCATGATATATCTGTGACATGTCTGTCCTTGGGATAACATTATTTTTTATCCAATATCATCGGGGTGAGCAAATCTCAGTACGTCCAATTTCATCAATCATTTATTTTTTTTTATTTTTCTTTCCTGTTTTCTTGTGATTTCTTTTCTTTTCTTGTGATTTCTTTTCTTTTCTTGTGATTTCTTTTCTGTTTGTATCACAAGTACTAAAGAATGATAAAAATCAATTCACTAAACACTAGATATACTATCAATATTCCTAATAGTAAATCCTAACCAATAGGGCTGCAAGTAATAGTTTAGGTTAGAATAGAATGAATGTTGTAGCAGTATCTGTTGTCAATAAGTGGCGAGGAAAGGGTACATCAAGGATCTCCTGATTACCACATGATTGTAATTCCAAGGAATGAATATGATTGGAATTGAAAAGATCACAAGTCTAGAATGTCGTCTCAATATAGTGGAAAGGAAAAATAGTAAGTTAAAGATGTGTAACAGTGGAGTGAAGAAAATCTTACTATAGAGAGTCAAGGTTGGGATATGGAATCTCTTTAGGAGAATGTTTAAAATTCTTGACAGTACTAATATACATCTGGGTCTAAAATAATAATGTACATTTTAAAAATAAATAATCCTGTGGAGAAAAATAGCATAACATGCAATACTAGTTTTGGGTATGAGTTAATATGCTGTTAACAGATGTCATAGTAGGAACAGTATGATTGGTCAAGGTGATAGAATAAAGGAGTTTAGCATAAATGAGATCACAGAAATATTAGTATGGGGTAAGAAAAACTACTGGTGTAAAGTGTCTGCATGAAAATGCACTAAGATGCGAAATTACAGAACTCTGGATCTGCAAGGACAAGAAGTCTGGTGAATGGAGCGTGGAATATGATCAGTTTCAAAAGTAGAGACCAATGTTACAACAGAATAGTGTGACACATGTGTTATAGGTAAGGTTTTGTAACATTCTAAATTTTAAGAAAATGTCTGTAACTAAATAATGTCTGTAAACTCGTAACACCGTGTGTTATCAATTGTTTTGTCATTTTTATTTTTTTATTTTTCATTTCTTTTTTTCCTGTAATTCTGGGTATGTTATGAGTATATTGAATCGTCAATTTATTTCAACCATCTTACAAACAGAATTGGGAAGAGGGGGGGGGGGGGGGGGTGTAGGGGGGGGAAATAAAGGGGGGGGGGGGGGGGGGGGGGGGGGGGGAGAATGTAAGTGTGGAAACTAAATGTGGAGATGGAGAGAGAGTGCCGGTGACTGGGAAATAAAAGTATAATGGCACTGGATAAGCAGTTTCATCGTGTAAAATACATGCTACAGCTCAACCACGGTGACAACAGCAGCCTCCATGAGAGTGGAAATAATCACCCATCTTCTGTTTGTGACTATCGCTAACGATAGTTAGACTGGGGGGGGGGGGGGGGGGAAAGGGGTTTGGGATGTCAGGTATTGGTAGTACCTCTGGTGAAGGAGCTGTCATGCCGTTTTCAGGGCAGCTCGGCCACCTTTGACCCAAACGTGGCATCCAGCTCTCACCTGTGGCTCCTCGTAGCTGTCAGAATGCGACAGCGGCCACCCCCCGGGAAACGGCTTTGAAATGCCGGCTAAACTAGGTGAGGGTAGCCGACTGGTTATAAACCTTCGGTGAGTTAGGGTCTGCCTACCCATGCATGCGAAGACTGGATTATATAGACTGTGCGGAAGAAACCACCTGTTGGTTCAACGGGCATGACGGCGATTACCAGCAATGCACTGTGGAGCGTAAGGAGCACGGCGAGGCACGTAGAAAGCCCTGGTCATCCACTGCACCTGACTTCATCTCCAGTCGTCTTGACTTGTCTTGCCACTGGATTCAGATGGACCCAGGCGAGAGAGTGAGATCGACGAATTGCGCAACTCTTCCTCACTTTAAACCAAATCACTGCGCAAGTCACTCTTTCATCCATCCACTCACAACAAGTCCTGTGGCGAAGGGCGAGCAGGGAAGCGGCAGGGGTGGGTACGCTGACAGTCGCAGTCGCAGAACTACACACAGGCGTCTCAGGCCATATGGTCTTCTTCCACTGATCGGAGCAGCAGTGGGATTCGGCAGCCCCCTGAGTGACTCAGCAGCCCTCTTTAGGAAAGCACTGCTCACCTCCATGACATGAGGAAGGGGCTAGAAAAGGTGCCCTAAACATTGCCTGCTCCACCATTACCTAACCAGCTTACCGCGGTTGGTGGGTACCCTACTTTGACGGGCGACACATAAGAAAAAGAAAGAAAAGATTCCCCCCCCCCTCATTCTAGGCGCATGGAATGTGCGCACCCTCCTTGACAAAGACTTTAACGCAAACAGACCTGAGAGGCGAACTGCCGTGATTGGGAGAGAACTGGCCAGATACAACATTGACACAGCAGCACTGAGTGAAACTCGACTTGCAGGCGAGGGCCAACTTTGCGAAAAGGGTGCAGGTTATACATTCTATTGGAGCGGAAGAGGAACTGAAGAAAGACGAGATGCAGGGGTTGGATTTGCAATCAAAACAGCAATTGTTGGCAAGTTAGCGGGGCCCCCAAAGGGAATAAATGACCGACTCATTACGGTCAAGATCCCCCTGCTTTATGGAAGGAAACATGCCACCATCATTAGCGCGCATGCACCAACTATGACAAACCAGGATGACGTCAAGGATAAGTTTTACGAAGAACTACATGCAGTCATTGCATCAGTTCCTAAAGCAGATAAGCTCATCATTCTTGGTGACTTTAATGCAAGAGTAGGCTCAGATAACATCTCCTGGAATGGCACTATCGGAAAGTACGGCGTGGGTCGCTGTAACAGCAATGGACTTCTTCTCCTCCAGACTTGCGCAGAACATGACCTCCTTGTCACCAACACCATTTTTCGACTTCCTACCGCAACAGGACCTCCTGTATGCACCCTCGCTCAAAGCATTGGCACCTAATTGACTATGTAATTGTTAGGAAGAAGGACAGGCAAGATGTCGGGGTGACCAAGTTCATGTGTGGTGCCGAATGCTGGACTGATCATCGCCTCATTGTGTCTAAACTTAAAATTCGTATCCAACCAACCAGGCGCCCTCAGGGGGAGAAAACTCAAAAAAGGCTGGATGTCACCAAACTAAAGAAGATACAAATCAAACAGTCATTTACTGACACCCTAGAAGGCCGTCTCAAATATCTCGTTAGACGGCCAAAGTGTTGAAACAAATTGGGCAGCCCTAAGTGAGCAGATCTACAACACTGCTACAGAGGTCCTGGGTCCCGCCATCAAGAAACAAAATGACTGGTTTGATAAGAACTCAAGATGATATAAAGAAGATGTTGACTTTCCATCTCCATAAACCATATTTAAATGATCCAAAATCTACAACCAAGAAAGACGCTTTCAACAACTTGCGTAGAATCGTCCAACATAAACTACGCCAGATGCGGGATTCATGGCTGAGTAATAAAGCAGATGAGCTCCAAGGCTTTGCTGACAGACATGACTTAAAATTTTTACCATGCACTCAAAGCGGTCTATGGTCCAACATCATCAGGATCATTTCCCCTCCTTAATGCAGATGGAAAAACACTAATTACAGACAAGGAAAAAATTCTCCAACGCTGGGTCGAACATTGTAATAATATTCTGAACCAGCCATCATCTATTAACGACGAAGCCATCAACCGCCTGCCCCAAATTCCTTTAAATGAAGCACTAGATGATATACCAACTCTGGAGGAAACTCAAAAAGCGATTCGTCAACTTTCTAGTGGAAAGGCCCCCGGCTCCGATTCAATTCCTGTTGAGGTCTATAAAGATGGCGGTACAGTTCTGATAGAGAAACTTCACATGATCTTCCAGCAAATGTGGCAGAGTGAAACCATCCCACACGATCTCAAAGATGCGTCAATTATACGTCTTTATAAACGTAAAGGTAATCGCCAAGTCTGTAACAATCATCGAGGCATCTCTCTATTATCAATCGCTGGGAAGATATTCGCCAGAATCCTTCTGAATCGCCTTACGGCTCATCTCGACAAAGGTCTTCTACCTGAAAGTCAGTGTGGATTCCGGAAAGAACGTGGAACCACCAATATGGTGTTCGCTGCAAGACAGCTTCAAGAAAAATGCCAAGAACAGCACTGTGACCTGTACACAGCTTTCATCGACTTGACAAAGGCGTTCGATACGGTCAGTAGAGAGGGTCTATGGAAGATCATGGCAAAATACGGCTGCCCAAAGAAATTTATCACAATAGTGCAGCAACTGCATGATGGAATGCAGGCTAGAGTTCAGGAAAACAGTGAGCTATCGGAGCCTTTCCCCGTCTCAAATGGAGTTAAACAAGGGTGTGTACTTGCACCGACTCTGTTCAGTATCATGTTTTCTGCTATGCTGACTGATGCTTTCAGAGACGGGGACACATGAATCGACATCAGATATCGTATTGATGGAAAATTGTTTAACCTTAGGAGGCTTCAAGCAAAAACCAAGGTCAAATCACACACCATCAGAGATCTTCTGTTTGCTGACGATTGTGCCCTCAATGCTGGCTCAGAGGCTGATCTGCAGCATAGCGTGGATAGATTCTCCGAAGCCTGTTCCAACTTTGGGCTTACCATCAACACGGAGAAAACAGAAATCCTGTACCAACCAGCTGTCGGCACAATTTATACTGAGCCAATCATCAAGGTAAATGGTGAGAAACTGAATGTTGTGAACAGATTCACATACCTTGGTAGCACACTATCCCAGAACATCGTCATTGATGATGAGGTGAACACCAGGATCTCCAAAGCCAGCAGCACATTCGGCAGACTTTACACTAACGTTTGGCATCGAAGTGGCATTAGTCTACAGACAAAGCTGAAGGTGTACAGAGCTGCGGTGCTTCCAGTGCTGCTTTATGCATGTGAAACATGGACTGTATACAGGCGCCACGTAAAGAAGCTAAATCACTTCCATACAGTCTGTCTCAGAAAGGTAATGAAAGGTGCAGCGGCATGCGAATCATCCAGAAGAGCAGCAGCGGAACAGCGGAGACAAGCTAGAAAAGACCGTGTAATAAAACCTTCACATGAAGCAAACATTCTCTGCCCACACTGTCCGAGATCTTTCCAGGCCCGCATCGGGCTCATCAGTCACCTTCGTACCCATAGAGTAATCTAACATATTCCTAATAATTGGACGAACAGAGTGGTCTTCATCACCCGTGTTGGACGAACAACATCGCTAACGAAGGGC
Organism: Oreohelix idahoensis; assembly: GCA_024509875.1. NCBI lineage: Eukaryota > Metazoa > Mollusca > Gastropoda > Stylommatophora > Oreohelicidae > Oreohelix > Oreohelix idahoensis. The sequence continues at coordinate 10,053 of JAMPIV010008541.1, read as the reverse complement.
AATTCCGAAACGCTCTAGTGTATCGTTCATTTGTAAAATTGGCTCCATCATTTTTTTTAAATGTTATTTTGTACGGTCAAACAATGGATAAAATGAAGAAGTTGACGACCTCCTAATTCCAGTTCCATGTTTCCATGAAAAAATATGAAATACAGAATAAAAAATATTTATCTTCCCACCTTAGGACAGACATAAACTTTGAATATGACAAGTTTCAAATCAAACGTCTGGACAAAAGCCAGTAGGAAACTTGAATCTGGTAGACCTAGGACAGCAAAACGCGCTCAGTAAGCCGAGGTGCCAAAATGCGCCATGCGCACATTAAACTTCCGGTTATTCTCTTGCGGAAACCCCTTTGGACACAGTCTTATTCCGGGCCTGCTTTGAAGGGGGTTTCCGTTTTATTACATTGCAAACATAAATTTTAATATTTCTAAAACTAGAATGGCATGTTTCATACAGAGATAATATTTCACATCAATTGACTGACGATAACATTACATGACCTGGGACTTTCCCTGCTTGTCCACGGTATCGATTTTTGTCGTTTCACCATCTTTATCTGCAGTAATTTGTTTTTGTGGCTACTCCCCCGACGCTTTACGAGGTTGCCGCTCCATATATCTCCGCCCAGGTTTTACTTTCTATATGTTCATGCCATTATTCGTTCTGTTGCTAGGAGATAATCTCTCCATGTTTGTATGCGTATCTGTACAGCGACATATGTTGAGTCGGGGGGGGGGGGGGGGGAGAAAAGAAGAAGGGAGGGGAAAACAGGGGTGTGTATGTGTGGTAGTATATAAGTATATAAAGGAAATCAGGATGTTTATGTTTGTGAGGCTGAGTGTGTGTATAAAATGCACGCACAAGAATTTACTGTATGCTTGGACACGAACGCTTATACTGGACAATATAAACTGACAAACATGCTAATACTGGACAATATAAACGAACAAAGACGTTATTATAGGACAATAAAAACGGACAAAAACGTTAACACTGGACAATATAAATTGATAAAAACGTTAAAACTGGACAATATAAATTGATAAAAACGTTAATACTGGGCAATATAAACGGACAAACACACTAATACTGAACAATATAAACGGACAAACACACTAATACCGGGCAATATAAAATGACAAAGACACTAATACTAGCCAATATAAACGGACAAACATGTTAATGCTGGACAATATAAAATGACAAAGACGTTAATGCTGGACAATATAAATGGACAAAGACGTCATTACAAGACAATAAAAATTGACCAACATGCTAATACTGGGCAATATAAACTGACAACGACGTTAATGCTGGAAATATACATGGACAAAGAAACTAAAACTGGACAATATAAACGGACAAAGACGCTGATACTGGACAACATAAACGGACAAAGAAGTTAATGCTTCACAATATAAATTGACAAAGACGTTAATACTGGACAACATAAATTGACAAAGACGTAAATACAGGACAACATAAATTGACCAAGATATTAAAACTGGACAAAATACACGGACAAAGATACTAATACTGGATAATATAAACGGACCAAGACACTGATGTTAGACAATATAAACAGACAAAGACATTTATCTTAGACAATATAAACAGACAAAGACACTGATCTTAGACAATATAAACGGACAAAGACACTGATCTTAGACAATATAAACAGACAAAGTCACTTATCTTAGACAATATAAACAGACAAAGACATTGATCTTAGACAATATAAACGGACAAAGACAACGATGTTAGACAATATAAACGGACAAAGACAACGATGTTAGACAATATAAACAGACAAAGACACTGATCTTAGACAATATAAACAAAGACACTGATCGTAGACAATATAAACGGACAAAGACATTTATCTTAGACAATATAAACAGACAAAGACACTGATCTTAGACAATATAAACGGACAAAGTCACTGATCTTAGACAATATAAACAGACAAAGTTACTTAACTTAGACAATATAAACAGACAAAGACATTGATCTTAGACAATATAAACGGACAAAGACAACGATGTTAGACAATATAAACGGACAAAGACAACGATGTTAGACAATATAAACGGACAAAGACACTGATCTTATAAAATATAAACATACAAATACACAAAGCTTGGACAATATGAACGGACAAAGACACACGAACTTAGACAGTGTAAACAGACAAAGAAACAGAACCTAGACAGTAAAAACAAAGAAAGAGACAGACCTTAGACAATATAAACAGACAAAGACACAGAGCTTAGACAATATGAACGGACAAAGACACAGACAGTGTAAACAGACCAAGACACAGAACCTAGAAAGTATAAAAAGAGAAAGAGACAGACCTTAGACAATATTTACAGATAAAGACACTGATCTTACACAATATAAACAGACAAAGACACTGATCTTAGACAATTTGAACAGACAATACACAGAACTTAGTAAATACAGGAACGCTCCACGCTCTATAATGAGCGAATAGAGAAATAAAGATACGTAGGTGTAGGACACTGTTACTGAAAAATATAAAGGGAGGATAACGCTAATACTGAAACATATAGACAGAGGAAGACACTAATGTTGGGAAATATGACTGGACGGAGGTGTTAATGTTAGGAAATATGACTGGACGAAGGTGCTAATGTTGGGAAATATGACTGGACATAGGTGCTAATGTTGGGAAATATGACTGGACGGAGGTGCTATGTTGGGAAATATGACTGGACGGAGGTGCTAATGTTGGGAAATATGACTGGACGGAAGTGCTAATATTGGAAAACATGACTGGACGGAGGTGCTAATATTAGGAAATATGACTGGACATAGGTGCTAATGTTAGGAAATATGAATGGACGGAGGTGCTAATGTTGGGAAATATGACTGGACGGAGGTGCTAATGTTGGGAAATATGACTGGGCGTAGGTGCTAATGTTGGGAATTATGACTGCACGGAGGTGCTAATGTTGGGAAATATGGCTGGACGGAGGTGCTAATATTGGGAAATATGACTGGACGGAGGTGCTAATGTTGGGAAATATGACTGTACGGAAGTGCTAATATTGGAAAATATGACTGGACGGAGGTGCTAATATTGGGAAATATGACTGGACATAGGTGCTAATGTTGGGAAATATGAATGGACGGAGGTGCTAATGTTGGGAAATATGACTGGACGAAGGTGCTAATGCTGGGAAATATGACTGGACGGAGGTGCTAATATTGGGAAATATGACTGGACGGAGGTGCTAATATTAGGAAATATGACTGGACGGAGGTGCTAATGTTGGGAAATATGACTGGGCGTAGGTGCTAATGTTGGGAATTATGACTGCACGGAGGTGCTAATGTTGGGAAATATGGCTGGACGGAGGTGCTAATATTGGGAAATATGACTGGACGGAGGTGCTAATGTTGGGAAATATGACTGGACGGAAGTGTTAATATTGGGAAATATGACTGGACGGAGGTGCTAATATTAGGAAATATGACTGGACATAGGTGCTAATGTTGGGAAATATGAATGGACGGAGGTGCTAATGTTGGGAAATATGACTGGACGTATGTGCTAATGTTGGGAAATATGACTGGACGGAGGTGCTAATGTTGGGAAATATGACTGGACGGAGGTGCTAATGTTGGGAAATATGACTCGTCGGAGGTGCTAATGTTGGGAAATATGACTGGGCGGAGGTGCTAATGTTGGGAAATATGACTGGACGGAGGTGCTAATATTGTTAAATATGACTGGACGGAGGTGCTAATATTGGGAAATATGACTGGACATAGGTGCTAATGTTGGGAAATATGAATGGACGGAGGTGCTAATGTTGGGAAATATGACTGGACGGAGGTGCTCATACAAATATAGTGTATTTTTTTTAAATCATTAAAAATAGAATTTTAAAATTATCAAAATAAGCATGTGTAAAATTGTTTTAATTGTCAGACACAACATGTTTGTGCAATTTGATAAAGTTTGGTCAATGGGAAACATAAGATTTTTGCTCTAGAAAATTTGTGAAAAATCCAATATGGCGGAGGTTTCTTTGGTTACAATGGTAGAAGGAAAGAAGAAAAAATTAGGCAAGACAAAGGCAAGAGAAGGAGCTGCAGGAAGCTGAAGGAGGTGCAGCATATAGTGCTGGAGGATTTTAAATACATTCAGCCCCCCAGAATGGAGTATATTGGACAAGACAAGGCACTCGGTGAGTAAAATGCATTTTTCTCAAAACTAACATTTTATTAACAAAGAAATGTTATTACTAACAAACTATTTAACAGATCAGTCTGAAATTTGGCATGCATGTAGTACACATATATACCTTTAAATTGTTACATTTTTTAATGTGGATATTTTAGTAATTTGCTTTAATATATTTTTTAAATTTTTAAAAAAAAAATTTTTTCATACAAATATAGTGTATTTGTTTAAAAATCATTAACAATAGAATTTTAAACTTATAAAAAAAACCATGTGTAAAATTGTTTTAATAGTCAGTCACAACATGTGTGTGCAATTTGATAAAGTTTGGTCAATGGGAAACATATGTTTTTAGCTCTCGAAAATTGGTGAAAATCCAATATGGCGGATGTTTTTTTTTGGTTTTTTAACAAAATAAACTGTAGAATTTGGTTCATGGACATACACTGTGTCTATTGGTTCATGGACATACACTGTGTCTACTGGTTCATGGACATACACTGTGTCTATTGGTTCATGGACATACATTGTGTCTATTGGTTCATGGAAATACACTGTGTCTACTGGTTCATGGACATACACTGTGTCTATTGGTTCATGGACATACACTGTGTCTATTGGTTCATGGACATACACTGTGTCTATTGGTTCATGGACATACACTGTGTCTACTGGTTCATGGACATACACTGTGTCTATTGGTTCATGGACATACACTGTGTCTATTGGTTCATGGACATACACTGTGTCTACTGGTTCATGGACATACACTGTGTCTATTGGTTCATGGACATACACTGTGTCTATTGGTTCATGGTCATTGTCGTGAAACATTCTAAATCCACATATCTAAATTAAAAAGTAAATGTAAAGCCTAACGAATTAATTCAATAAAAGGAAAGAAGAATGGTAAAAGAACAGTGCGGTCACAATAGCGTACGCCTGTGTTATAGAACGTCATACTAGCTAAAAAGAAAACCCCTTTTTATGCTCCGTCTGCATAATTGTAACGCTTTCACGTTTACTAGTAAAGCCTACTGCATCAACTACACGCGTTTCAAAAAAAAATAAATAAAACGTGTACTGTATTTCTTAGAAAACCTTGAGATAGACACACTGCGTAATGACCTAGATTAATATTCCATTAATGTCATTTTATGCACTACGTAAACGAAAAGACAGACGGGCTTAGAGAGAGAGAGAGAGAGAGAGAGAGAGAGAGAGAGATGTACGCAGGAACGCATGCAATACTACCACAGTCTCGCGATATAAAATTAATGCCACCCCACGCGAAAGGCACGCAGGCTTGCTTTTTTCAAATAAACAGGGACAAAAAACACTACCAATACGAGGTTAGGTTTTAAAAAACATGGTTAATGCTTATTAGGAAACATGACCCAATACTGTTTTACGTCTGAAATCCTGACTTTAGTCTGACAGTACAGAAGACACCCCATCGTATCGAAGTGAACGGGTGGTAGAAGAAAATATATATTTTGAACGCAGCCACTTAGCTCCATTAAACTTATATATTTGGGTGCCTTATGTCTTGCTGACAAAGAATATGTTAGGTGTTAAGCAAATAGTCTAATGGTTAACAAATTATAGCCAAAATACTATAGTGGTGTTGTCTGACAACACAGGATCATATTTGCTCATAATGGCGTGTTTGGACACTGCTTTAGAAGAAATGAGGCCACCACGTTAAATCCGATTTGATTGGCTAGAATTATATGTAAGGCGAAACATGATTAGTCGACTGCAAATACTATTTTTGGTTGTTAAGGGAAACGGTAGGAAGGGTACTTTTTTTTCAAATGCTTTTGTAAACATGGTCTTATTGGCTAGACCATTTAATATAGTCAATTAGGAGCGTCGGTTCAGTGCCACTTTTTGAAATTAAACTGTGTAGAAGCAAGTGCGTTGAGAAACAGTTCATATTTTTCTAATGAAAGCCTGGGACAGAGGCAGATCGGAATTGTGCCATAACTCATCGCCAGTCAACGTATTTGTTTAATATTTCCTTGAATTGTGGTAAGCTAGACATATTTGATCTCTTTTAGATGAAAATTGAATGTGAATTGATAATTTATGTCTGTATATGTGTGGTTCAGTAACAAACATGAGGCAAAGCCTAGATATTGCTCCACCATGAACAAAACTTGTCGGAGAGGAGTATAACTGCATGGGATTGCCAAATAGTACTATGACACCTATCTTATTGAATAGAAGGAAATAATGCTGGAATTGCAGAGGCGTTGTAACCATTAGGGAGAGGAATACTGGTGTATACTGTTACATGAGAAGCTAGCAGTTGGCCTACCGCGCTGAACTCGGTGTTTGTTATGTATTGTGCTTCAGTGTGGAAATAGATTATAAATTAGTTCTGAAGTAGGAGGTACAACCTTCTTGTTTCAGGAACCGTGGTACTAACGTATTAAAGCAGCACCTGGTCTGAGTTTTGCTGAATCCAGAGGCTGGTAGCATACTCCTTGGTCAAGATATCGACCAGTGTTGTTTCTCAAGAACACGGTGAAGCAAGCGAGCAGTGGAGACTGTTTCCTGCCGCCCACACAGAAGTTAAGATTTCGTGGCCAGAGCAGCTCAATCTTGTGTATACCCCCTCTAAAAGTGACTTTACCTTAAATCAAGAGGGACATTTATTTGTTTCAAATAAAAAGAAACTGTGAACCTTTCCAATATTATTTCCACCAGAAACAAACACTTGAAGTCATGATGACAAACAACAACCTAGCTTGAAAAGCCAGTATTACCTCATAGTACTACAGCACAACTTACACACATATTGCAATAATAATATATGTCAATACAAAGATCCTATCTATAAATTGTGTACATACAACTTGTGATTACATTTGATTGTGATTCCTGGTTCACTTTGTAGTTGAATCAGGATATCTATTATTGACAGGAATTAATACATATTTTTAAAAGTTACACTTGACTTATTAAGATAGTCTTATAGAGTGTTCTATGTATGTGAGTGTCACAGTGTTGTAAAGTATTGTGGATTAAATTAAATTGTTTATCTGTCTGTTGGTTGTTGTGAACATACACTTCATCATTATCATAACCCTAGACATTCAACGTAGTCATCACAATATTCCAGAATAAGTCTGACTGAGGTCTAAATGTGGTAGCAAAGTAAGGTCATCTGTAACACACCACACTTATTAGATACAGATACCTTCACAGCTGATCTCAGTCAGTACACTAAGTCCCCTATAAATATTTATATCATCCCACTTTACCACAGTCATACACTGTGTCTGTTGGTTCATGGACATACACTGTGTCTATTGGTTCATGGACATACACTGTGTCTATTGGTTCATGGACATACACTGTGTCTACTGGTTCATGGACATACACTGTGTCTATTGGTTCATGGACATACACTGTGTCTACTGGTTCATGGACATACACTGTGTCTACTGATTCATGGACATACACTGTGTCTATTGGTTCATGGACAAATACTGTGTCTATTGGTTCATGGACATACACTGTGTCTACTGGTTCATGGACATACACTGTGTCTACTGGTTCATGGACATACACTGTGTCTACTGGTTCATGGACATACACTGTGTCTATTGGTTCATGGACATACACTGTGTCTATTGGTTCATGGACATACACTGTGTCTATTGGTTCATAAACATACACTGTGTCTATTGCTTCATGGACATACACTGTGTCTATTGGTTCATGGACATACACTGTGTCTATTGGTTCATGGTCATACACTGTATCTATTGGTTCATGGTCATACACTGTGTCTATTGGTTCATGGTCATACACTGTGTCTATTGGTTCATGGACATACACTGTGTCTATTGGTTCATGGACATACACTGTGTCTATTGGTTCATGGTCATACACTGTGTCTATTGGTTCATGGACATACACTGTGTCTATTGGTTCATGGACATACACTGTGTCTATTGGTTCATGGTCATACACTGTGTCTACTGGTTCATGGACATACACTGTGTCTATTGGTTCATGGTCATACAGCGTGTCTATTGGTTCATGGACATACACTGTGTCTACTGGTTCATGGACATGCACTGTGTCTATTGGTTCATGGACATACACTGTGTCTACTGGTTCATGGACATACACTGTGTCTATTGGTTCATGGTCATACACTGTGTCTATTGGTTCATGGACATACACTGTGTTTACTGGTTCATGGACATACACTGTGTCTACTGGTTCATGGTCATACACTGTGTCTATTGGTTCATGGACATACACTGTGTCTACTGGTTCATGGACATACACTGTGTCTATTGGTTCATGGACATACACTGTGTCTATTGGTTCATGGACATACACTGTGTCTACTGGTTCATGGACATACACTGTGTCTACTGGTTCATGGACATACACTGTGTCTATTGGTTCATGGTCATACACTGTGTCTATTGGTTCATGGATGTAGTGAAATTGACAGAGATACAACGGTAAAATACCTCCAAAGATAACATGTAAGGATAAAAACATAATGCGTAGGCTGCTGATAGTACATGATCGCCCAGACCGCGGGTCATCACCCTCCATAAAAATTGATTTGCTAGACAGGAGGGGAACGGCGGATAAAAAGGAAAAAATATGACTGGAAAGATTGCGTGAGACTAGAAAGGCTAAGGAGACGCAATTGGGGGGGAAACGGAGAAAAGTCACGTTTCCCAAGTTGACATAAAGTAAGGAACTCGACAGAAGGGACCTTGGATATGTTACGCCACAGTCATTTATTGGTCGCTTTTGCGATACCAAGCCTTTGATTTGAATTCAGCGGCAGAACGCAGATGTTTGGAATATTACAAAAATTAAAAAGTAACTTTTTCGTAATATTAATGTTAGGAATATAAAAATTAGCTGGCCGGATGGCCCATTCTGAGCAGTGAACTAATATGTTCTTAATTTTACAGACGGATAGATAATATTGAAGATAATGACAAAAGACAGTGTTGTTCACATCAGCGACAGACTGTATTGAATAAAAAGTGTCGCTATTTGCACAAAAAAACACGACCTTGAGACGCAGGTGTTCAAATCTACTTAGTAGGGAAGCGAAGGGACATTGGTGGGAGCTGTGTCTAAATATAACTTTTAACGACAAAATTTTGGAGGGGAGAGAAAGGTTGGTTCAAAAATCAAGTACGTTTTTGAAAAAAAAAAAGTAGAGACGGACAGACTAACAGATAAACATCCATACTTGACTGAAGCATGACTGAAATGACTTTAGGGTAGGAAATTTGAATTTGAAATAAACTTAGGCAGTGATTGGCCACAGACAATCATTTTATCGGCGCTCAGACGCGCAAGTGGGGCCATTCCTCAATAGTTGTTCGATGATAGACACAGTATTTTAAAGTGTGGTGATTTCCAAATGAAAGAAAGTGAAATAAGTTCAGGGACGCCATACTATAGCCAGCAGCTCAGCTGAGTTTTGCTAGCATTTCTGTGTTCTTTATTCATAATCTGGTAAGATTGAAATTATTTCTTTGTATATTTTGAATATTGTTTAATGTTCGAGTGATTTGATACTGCCATATCATAATCTAGCCTTACAAACAAGTAGGGATTTGCTCTAGACCCCCCCGCCCAAGTCAGGGTCTAGGGACCAACAATATACATAAACTCCAGCAAGGGTTAGGAAAGACAGATCAAGTGTTGAGAATAATGAAACATATTACCTATCCACTTTTAGGGAAGGAAACTAATAAATATTTTTCAGAATCTATAGTCTGGGAGGACCTATCTGATGTAAAACCACCATGGTAAATGTGCTGTTTGGT